>OY288283.1:75092057-75484557 GCA_958450335.1 Hibiscus tridactylites | reverse complement strand
ATCCTTGATGTCCACAACACCATGTGGATACACCTTGACAACTTGAAATGGGTCGGACCGACGAGACTTCAAATTGCCCGAAAAGAGTTTCAAGTGAGAGCTGTAGAGTAGGATTTTTTGGCCTTCAAAAAAACATTGGTGCATCAATTTAACATCATGCCATCTTTTGGTTTTCTTCTTGTAGATTTTGTCATTTTTATATGCATCCAGATGATGCTCCTCTAACTCGTTCAACTCGAGCGATCTTCTCTCTCCAGCTAGTTGGCAATCCATGTTGATCTTCTTAATTCTCCAAAAAGGCATTGTGCTCAAGCTCAACCGGTAAATGGCATGCCTTAACAAGGTATTCGCGGTACACCTTTTGGTCGCTCCACGTTCCAAGACAGTGTAGATTTCATTAGCAGTATATACAACTTCTTCTTCTAGACCTCTCACAATAACACAACCCTTCCCATCTTTCATCAAAGAGATTGGTTTTCTTTTCTTATCTTCAGCATATCTTAGACTCTCATCAAAAGCCAACAAATCAGTTATTTCCTCATTGTAAAGATCCATACATACAACTTTCATGCTACAATAAGCATTTTAGGCCTCTAAGGTATCAAATATTTGTCTCACTGCTCTTGGAATAACACCAGCCCCAGCAGATAAGTCCTCACCTTGTATTTAACATAAATTCTTAAACATAAGATTATGCATCAAATAAAAAATATCAAAAATATTAATTTGATAACAACCTTATACCTTGTTTCTCATTCCACCCTACATTGTTTTTGTTTTGCTAGTGTCATTATGTCTATAGGCAAAGACAGTAGAATTGAAACCATCTAGTACTTCATTAACAATTGGGGCACTAACTTGATCATATATTGTTCTTTGGGTCAAAACCTAGCAAATTTAAAACCAAATCCAATTATTCCCGTGAATTTGACCAAATCTAATAAGAAGGCCATTTTCATAACATTGAAATTGGAGCATTTGTGTTGAGAGTATTGTTAGTAAGCTTGTATTATTCAGTTATTTTGTTAGATCTTCGGTTAGATTAGCTACCTAGTTAGTTAGCTATCACAAACTTGTATATAAACTACATGATGTAATCTTATTTTTCAATGAATGTGAAAACCAAATATTCTTTAATTTCTCTCTAGTCAACATGGTATCATGAGCCTATTTTCTTAATTTCGGATTGGGTTTTCACGTTTTTTTGGGCTTGTAATCTTTCGGCTCATCCAAAATACCAAATTAGTTTGGTGATGAGTTGTGTTTGTCGGTTCACTCTTCTCTTTATTTTTTCCCTAATTTCCAAAATTAGGGTTTTGCCCATCTTTCTCTTCCATTTGTCATGATTCCGCCGGTGGTAGAGGACGTTACTATCGACTTCAATCATCCTCTTTATTTGCATTCCTCCGATACGCCTGGTACTTTGCTAGTTTCCCATCAACTCACTGGATTGGAGAATTATAATATATGGAGCCGCTCGATGAGAATCACACTTTTGGCGAAGAACAAGCTGGGCTTTGTTGACAGTGATTGCAAGAAGAAGAACTATGCCATTTCGTTGCAGCCACAGTGGGAGCAATATAACACCATTGTTCTGTCGTGGATCCTTAATACGATGAGCAAAGATCTTTCTATTGGTATTGTCTTTACTTCGAAGTCGGCTCTTGTTTGGAAGGATTTACGTGAACGATTTGACAAAATCTATGGTTCTCATATCTAATTCCTACAAAGAGATATTGCAACTCTCAGTCAGTAGGATTCATCAGTTTTGATGTATTATACTCAGCTCAAACTTCTTTGGGATGAGTATAATTCTCTCGTTCCTTTTTCCACTTGTGATTGCGACGTTTCTCAGTAAAATTTTGAGCATATGGTGCAACAACAACTGTTTCAATTCTTGGTGGGCTTGAATGAGAGCTATTCTACTGTTCGTAGCCAGATCTTACTCATGCAACCATTGCCTTCGGTGAATCGTTCTTACTCCATGATTACTCAAGAAGAATCTCAGCGGATGCACATCACTGGTTTTTCTCCCTTTTCAGACTCAACTGCTTTATTCACCACTACTTCTGGATTTTCATCTCGAAGACGTTTCAATGGTGTTTGCGATTTCTGCAAGATTAAGTGGCATAAGCGAGAGAATTGTTATCGCTTGATTGGGTTTCTGACTGACTTCAAGTTTACCAAAAAGAGAGAATCACCAGGGTCTATGGTGAACTATTCAAGGGTACTTCCTGATGTAGATCCGGACCTGGACTCTGGAGGTGTAGCTGATTCTTCAGTCAATGTTGCCCATGTTTGCACACCTGCTCATGTTGTTTCACCAGTATTCACTCGTGATCAATACAATCAAATCCTGGAGTTGCTACACAAACTCCCTGCTAATGACACTATGGTAAATCTGGCAGGTATACTTACAAGTTCTTTATCTAATACTGGTGATTCAATTTCATGGATAATAAACACAGGTGCAACATATCACATTTTATCTGATTTCAAGAGTTTGCAATCTCAAATTTCATCTAATTCTTCCTCTCGCCTTGTCCATTTACCAAATGGTAAAACCATTCCTATTACACATATTGGTTCTTATCGTTTAAATTCATCCCATGTTATTCACGATGTCTTATTTGTTCCTCATTTCCATCATAATATTTTTTATGTTTCTCGTCTAACCAAATATCTTCATTGTTCTGTTACTTTTACCCTGGTTTTTGCATCTTACAGGACCTATCCACTGGAAGGATGAAGGGGATTGGTAAGGAGTCTAAGGGGTTATACATCTTTGAGTCTTTTGATTTTAGCTCTGGTTTGTTTTCTGCTCGATGCAATTCTGCTTTTACCTGAAAAACTTTCTTCTATTGTAGCTCAATTAATGTCTGATTGTATGACATCTTCTATTAGTAATAAAACACATGATTGGCATGCTCGTTTGGGTCATGCATCTCTATCTACTTTGCATAAAATCTCACCTTTGACTTCTGTTGTGCTGGATAAGAATTTGTGTGTCACTGATTGTCCTATTTGCCCTTTAGCTAAGCAAACTAGACCGCCCTTTCCTCTTAGCAATTCTCGAGCCTCTTTCCCTTTTGACCTTATACATGTGGACTTATGGGGTCCTTATCGTGTCTCTACACACAGTGGTTGTCATTTTTTCCTTACCGTTGTTGATGATTTCTCTCGAATGAGTTGAGTTTTTTTATTAAAACTCAAGAGTGATACTACCACCTGTATTAAACGGTTCTTTGCTTTCATTTACACACAATTTTCTGTTCAAATTAAGACAATTCGTAGTGATAATGGTACTGAGTTTTTCAACAGTGGATGTTCAATTTTTTTCTCATCTTTATGAGTTTTGCATCAGAGTACATGTGTCCACACTTCTAAACAAAATGGCATTGTTGAGCGCAAACATAGACACATTTTAGAAGTGGCTAGACCCCTTAGATTTCAATCTAAAGTGACTTTAAAATTTTGGGGAGAGTGTGTTAGTACTGCTTGCTACATCATAAATAGGTTACCAACATCTGTTTTGAACTGGAAAACCCCTTATGAAATGCTTTATAATAAGGTTCCAAACCTTTCTCATATGAGAGTTTTTGGTTGTCTAGGATTTGCAATAAATACCAACTACACTGATAAATTCTCCCTTAAAGCCTTTCCTTCTTTTTTCCTAGGATATTCTAGTGCACAAAAGGGGTACATCTTGTTCAATCTTTCCACCAAGACTTTTTTCATTAATAGAGATGTCATCTTTCATGAAGATGTCTTTCCTTTTGCCTTACCACAATTTGATTCCTTTCCTTTTTTTCCCTTCACAACCACATATTTCAGATTCTGATTTTTTTTGTTCTTCACCCTTCTTCTACTATGATTCCCTCTTCTGAGACTGTTGGTAGTGGTCCTATTGATGCTCATCTTGATAGTACTGTTGAAAATTTTGTTGAACATCCTGCTGAAAATTCTATTGACCATACTGTTGACAATTCTGTTGACACTCTTGTTGAGTCTCCTATTGTCATTCCTGCTGAAAATCTTGTGGAAAATCCTCTTAGACGTTCTTCTCGTGTTCCCAAAGCTTTCTTTTCTGCTACTTCTTATTTAATTAAACCTTCTACTTACCTTGAAGCCATTAAACACCCTTCTTGGATTCAGGCCATGAATGAAGAGATTCATGCTCTTGAGACAAATAAGACTTGGTCTATTGTACCTCTGCCTGTTGGAAAAGTGCCAATTGGTTGTAAGTGGGTCTTTCAGATCAAATACAAAGCCTCGGGTGGTGTTGAGAGGTTCAAGGCACATCTTGTGGCGAAGGGCTACAATCAAAGGGAATGGTGGACTTTGTTGATACCTTTTCTCTCGTGGTCAAGATGACCACTGTTCGATTAGTACTTGCTTTAACATCCATGTTTGCTTGGGACATTTATCAAATGGATGTATACAACGCCTTCTTACAAGAAGACTTACTGGAAGAGGTTTACATGGAGTTGCCTAAGGGATTTTGCAGCAAGGGGAAGAATATGGTTTGCAAGCTGCAAAAATCTTTATATGGGCTGAAGCAAGCATCCCAGCAATGGAATGACAAGTTAACAGAGGCACTCTTAGTGGCAAGGTATAGTCAAAGAAAGTATGATTATTCTCTGTTTACAAAGAGACATAATTCCAATATTGTCATCCTATTGGTGTACGTGGATGATCTTTTAATCACAGGAAGTGATCCAAGTATGATCCAAGACTTGAAATGCATTCTTAATAGCAATTTCAAGATGAAAGACTTGGGTGAATTGAATTTTTTCCCGGGCTTGAAGTTTTAAGGTATAATGAAGGTATTATACTAAACCATCGTAAATATGCCTTGGAACTGATCTAAAGAATTGGTTTAGGGGGAGCAAAGCCTTCCCCGACACCTTTGGAATTTAACAACAAGCTTACTACGTTGGAGTACGATAAAGTAACAAAGCAAGATAATGAAGAAGATATTTTGACAGACAAAACAAAATAGCAAAGACTCATTGGAAGGTTGATCTACTTAACCCACACTCGGCCAGACATTACTTTTGCTGTGCAACATCTCAGTCAATTTATGCATCAGCCCAAAGGAACACATTTTGAAGCAGCAACCAGAATAGTGAGATACATGAAAAAAGATCCAAGTCAGGGAATTTTGCTGAGTTCAAAAGGTGAATGTCAGTTTGAAGCATATTGTGATTCAGATTGGGCAGCTTGTCCTATGTCCAGAAGATCCGTGACATGTTTTTGCATAAAGCTGGAGACTCATTAATCTCTTGGAAATCTAAGAAACAAACAACAATAGCTCGTTCATCTACTGAAGCAGAATATAGAAGCATGGCTAGTGCAGTAGCAGAGATCGTGTGGTTGAAGGGATTGATGACTGAATTGAATATGGGTTCTAAACAGCCAGTCAAACTTCATTCTGACAGTTAAGCAGCCTTACAAATAGCAGCAAATCCAGTATTCCATGAAAGAACTAAACACATAGAGATAGACTGTCACTTCATTAGAGAAAAGATACAAGAAGGTCTGGTTGAAACAGACTATGTTCGAACAAAGGAGCAACTGGCATACATTATGACAAAAGAATTGCGAGTACAACAACATGCATATCTTCTATCCAAGTTGGGGGTCAAAGACGTCTTCCACCCACCAACTTGAGGGGGAGTGTTGAGAGTATTGTTAGTAAGCTTGTATTATTCAGTTAGTTTGTTAGATCTTCAATTAGATTAGCTACCTAGTTAGTTAGATATCACAAACTTGTATATAAACTACATGATGTAATCTTATTTTTCAATGAATGTGAAAACCAAATATTATTTCATTTCTCTCTAGTCAACAATTTACCTTGTCAAAAGTGAAAACCATGTCTACTTGTTTGTTAGCCACATTTTGCAAAACATTAACTTCCTTTTTAAGTTCATTACGAAATTACTCTCGCAACATTCATCCTCTGCTCATCCTCGCTTAATGGCCTAAAACCCAGGTTCATCAAAAAACAAAATAAATATATTGCATTAAATAAAAAATTAAAAAAAATCATTGAACAAAAAATAAATTAAATAGAAAATTTAAAATACATGTATCTAAGTATAACTTGGACATTAACCTCTTTATCTCTGTCTTGGTGATTAAAGAGCCAATCAGATATTCAGATCCTCCTCTAGAGTCAACACGAGCTCGTTCAAGAAGGGGAGTGTAGAAAGGAGATGGAGATGGTATTAATCCTCTCATTGTAGTTTTTCAAAACTGATCTGGAGTGAGCGACATCGTTTCTTTGTTGTTTTTCCCGCTCAATGTTTTCTTTTTGAAAACCTAATCATCAAATCATTCGACGATTATTGAAACTGAAACAAACAAGTGTTGAGAAAATGAGTATAAATTCCAAAATAAAATCTTACCTGGATTCTTCCTTTTGAGGTAGAATCTGATGAATAAATAAGATGCGGTTTGCAAAGAGTTTATATATTTTCCTCATTTTTCGCTTTGTAGAAATGAAAATTGGTTTGTTCGTTTGTCTTTATTATTTTTTTATGAAAATAAACTGTTGATTAAACCCATAAAGAACCTTACAAGAACATCATGAAGCTATGAGGAAGACAAGGTTGCCAGTTCCAAGTGCATAGTCCTTTACGGACTGCTTTGGCAACTCAATCTGCGGTTTTATTACAACTACGTTTAACAACAAAGAAAGGAAAGGAAAGAAAAGATACAGACAATCCCGAAGCTCTCCACACTGCTTGAGCAAAAGGACAGAAGAAAAGCAAGTGTTTGATACTTTCCTATTCCACCCCACATCTTGGACAGTTTTCACATTGAGGACCTTTTCCATGGAACCATCATTTGATGTTCAACTTTGTTGCAAGAATATTTAGACCCTAGATAGATCTCCAAATTGTAGAGTTGGAAGAAGGGCTCTCACTCGAGCTGGGAGCGGAATCAAGGCACGAAGAATTAAAGACGGTATGGTATCCAGATTTAACAAAATAATCATCATTTTTATTATTGAAACATACCAACTCATCATTGATAGAGGGGCCACCAATATGTATAGAACAAATTTCCTTTACCACTAAATCTGAAAAGAGATCTTGCAGTTTGTCAATGCGCCATCTGCAGTTAGTTGCATCAATTAAGTTTGAGACAAGGTAATCTTAACATCTTGGAGGTTTCGTAGATGAGATGGATTTAGACAATAACTGTGGGATCCATCGATCTTCCCATATATATACCTTCTTGCCATTTTCGATACGCCATAATAAGCCTTTTGAAATAAGATCAATTCCATCACGGATGTTATTCCAAGCCCAAGAATGGTTATGGCTTTTTGGGGCTGTAAAGATGTTTCCATTTGGGAAGTAGATACCTTTTAAGACTCGAGCCAATAAAGAATCAGGGGATTTGATAATTCTCCATGTTTGTTTGGCCACCAAAGCTTTGTTGAAAGATTTCAAGTCTCGAAAGCCTAATCCTCCAAGATCTTTAGTTTTACATAGCTTGTTCCAGCTAAGCCAATGAATCATTTTTCCTTTTCCTTTGCTCCCTTCCACCAAAATCGGCCGATAATAGAGTTAAGTTCGTCACAAAAAGAGGATGGGATGAGGAAACAATGCATAACATATGATGGAATAGTTGTAGCAACAGCTTTAAACAGAACTTCTTTACCCTCTTGTGAGAGAAAATTGGCTTTCCAATTTTGAAGCTTCTTTAGAACCCTTACAAGGATAAATGAGAGTGCTTCCTTTTTACCTTTTCCCCAAATGGGTGGAAGACCAAGCTATTTACTACCTTCTCCCTTGATGAAAAAACCTAGAGCTTTTGTAAGGGAGGTTTTCAATGTAAGACAGATATTTGATGAGAAAAACACGGAAGATTTGCACACATTGACAATTTTTACTGTTGTTGCCTGAAATTCCTACAAGAGTCGAATGACAGATTTACAATTCCCATGGTCTACCTTAGTGAAAAGAACACAATTGTCCACAAACATCAAATGACTAGCCACGGGGCATCGTCTACCAATTCTAAATCCCGAGAAGGACCGACTTATGAGTTCTCTGTCAATGAGCCATGAGAAAAGATTGGTGATCAAGAGGAATAAGAAAGGTGATAAAGGATCACCTTGTCTTAGTCCCCTGGAATGATAGAAATGTAACACCCCAAAATAGGGCCTAGTAGCTTAGTGCACAAGTAATTAGATTCTATTTGTGAAAACAACTTAAAATATAATTGGATTAAATGAATAAAGGACTTAATTGTCAACAAAGCCATATAGGTGACTATGAATTGGAAAGGGATAAATTGAATTAAAGGATTAATACTTGGTTGCATGCTAAACTTGAAGTAATTTAGGGACATGGACACATGTCCTTCCTTTAGGCAACACTCAACCAAACCATGACTCAGTGAATGCTGAATTACCACCATCTTCTCCATTATCCTCAACATAGTCGAACCATAGAGAAAACAATAGAGAGAGAGAAAGAGAGAAAATTGAGAGAAAACACAATTGATGGGAGCTTAAAAGCTTGCATGTAATAGGAATTTCATATGTTTGAAAGCTAGGAGGAAAACCAAGGTGTAGAAATTGTGGAAGAAGATAGAGTTGATCAAGCTAAGGGGAAACAAAAAGGGATTTTGATCCAAGAGCACAAGTAGCTTGGAGTATTGTGGGTGTAGCTTTACTTAGGGTTAGGACTTAGGTCCTAATCAAATATGTTTTCTTATGTTGTTACTATGAAAATGCCATGAAATGAAACTAAATTATACTTGGTAATGTATAAGGGAAGAATGGCTAAATGGAAACTTGATTGATTGAGATATGCTTGAAATGTAACTTGTCTATGTAAATGAATCATGTGACTATTGTTTGATTCTATATGAATCCTTGAATGCCCTATTCGAATGCTTCTTGATGTGCCTAATATGATCATGCTAGATGCCATGAAACATGGACATATATGCTTGCTAAATGCTCAAATGATGCATGATAATGGAGCTAATGATCATACTTGATACTTGATGATATGAAACATAGACATATATGCTTGGTAATGCTTGAAGGACACTTGATAATTGAGCTAAGGCTGTAATAGCCCAAGGGCAATCTTGATCTTGTTAATCATCACTTAAGAGTGATGTCTTGAATGAACTTGAAACTTGAAAGCATGAAATTTGAATACTCGATACTTGATTGAGCATGATACGTGAATAATTGATTTGTAATCAAACCAAGCCTTGGTTGCTAGATGGTCTTAGGTACGATGCCATGCCATAGAGTCTAGAGCTCTTTGTGATTAGGTGGACTACGGTCCTGGGCCAAGGCCCCTATTTAGCGACAGTAAGAGGGATGTGTGTATGGTCACTTGGCGACAATATGAGGGTTTGACCGGTACTATAAGTACCATATTGTGACAACAGTTTGGTTGGTGACTCGATTACCTAGACATGACTAAGTACCAAGGCAAAATCTAAAGTAAATAAGAAAATATGATTCAAAACTTGAAATACTTGACTTGAAGTTTGTAATACATGACTTGATACTTGAAACACTTGACTTGATACTTGTAATGCTTGACTTGATGCATGAACTTATAAGCTACTTGGTATTCGAATGAAAATGTGATATGGTAAAACTTGAGTATGCTTCTTGACTTATGTGACACTTGATTGAGCTTGAAACCGAATGCTCTTCTTGCTTGAATATCATTCGAATGATGTTACATGTATGATATGATACATGTTACTTGTGACTTAAGATTCTTGGTGATATGTTTGATCTTGTTATGAAATGCTTAAATGCTATTGACAATACATGTCTACTTGCTCTCTACTAGACTTGTGATGCTTGCAACCTTAGCTAGGTTCGATCTATAGTACTTAAATCCTAGCTAGGTTGCTCTTGACTTAAAGACACTTAAACTTGTAAACTTGCTAGCTTTAGTTGCTACCTTACTAAGTACATTATGTACTTATCACTCTCGTTCCCATTCTTCCCAAACCACAGGTCTAAAGTGATCGTAAAGCTACCTTTCTTGAGCCTGAAGCAAGACACAAGCAAAGCTCGAAGTATTACTTGTACTTATTCTCGTACTCTCCTAGTTGGTGGCACTTAGATATGCATATAGTTCATGTTAGCTCATGCATTTTGATACTTGAAAGTTTGTATATATATGTTCATGACCCTTATGGTATTGTAAAGACTTAATTGAGATTGTTTATGCCTTGATATCGAATGCTTGTTTGGTTCTATCTTGTCTAGATGAAATCGTATTCTTGATATGGATTACATTAACTTGATACGAATGAGTGAACTTGAAAGTGAAGATTACATGCTAGAGTCTTGTTAATATATTCGAATGACTAGAATTACATGAATAGCATGAACTTGTCTTGTTATGGTGACTTGAATATTGGTTACTTGATCTTGATTGGCTCGCATGACATGAAAATGATCCCATTGAGTTTGACCCTTGAATACTTGTTCTTGTTAAATAGTATGGTGCTAGTCTTGTATGAAAAATGCTAAATGAGCATTATAAAGACATGAAACTATGCCCGAATCTTGTCTTGAATTGAATCATGTTTGCGCATAATGTACTAGATTGGTATTTAAGATTGAGTATTGCCTAAGTAACCTATTCGAACAACATGTATGATTTCTTGATTATGAAGTAATCGAATCGAAATGTAAATGTCTGATGTAATGCTTGTAAATAAGCTCATTGATATGTTTAGTTAGGTTATATATATCCTTGGTTAAATCTTGCATGTAAATGAACCTAACTTGGTTTGAGTTTAGAAGCATTTTGAATTTCAATCATGTCTATCTTGTTTTGTATGACCTATGATGAATGCAATAAGCTTGTACCATGTTAGATTTTTTGAACTCTCATGCCATGTTGTGTTCGAGTGTAGTCGGAATTTCTTGGTCATGAAGTATCTTGTTCGAATGATTAATGCCTAAGTACATGTTTGATCGAATTGTTTTCTATGCTCTACATGATCTAATTATTGATCGAGTGCCATGTATGACCTTGTGGCTTGTCTTGCTAGTTAAGAAACTCATCTTCTAGTGATGAGTTGAAGAAAAATTTTAAATGGCTTGCATTTTCTTGTTTCTTGCTACTTGATTGCTTGCTTGTTTTCCTTGTGGTAACACTCCTTGGGCGGGTTACTACTCCCGGGTGAGGGGTGTTACTGTAACCCCCTCGACCCAGCTTAGACGGTGACCGAACCAAACGGGTCACACGAGGAATATTAAAGTAAACTGGGAAGTTTAGTCCAATAAACAACCCTAATTTTTTCTTTTTATCATATCTAGATGCTCATTAGGATCCTAAGTGTTTAACATTGCAGCGGAACAATTTGCGACTCAATCAGACAATGAATTATAACTCATTTACATTCAAATATAATTTGGAGACCATTTTGTAATTTTGCCAAAATATAGGGACTTATACCATTTTTATGTTACCAACCTTTAATTAGTCACTTTACATGCATATCTGTCAAATCTCAGCTCAAAATAATCATTCATGCTCATTTAATTGCACCCACAATATTCAGGGACCAAAACGCGAATAATCAGAACTTTAGAATATTCCATCAACTAACTTACCAGCCTGTCGTTTCGGTACAGGCTAGCCCTGTATTGAAACAGACATACTGAAACAGGTTCATAGAGCTTGAAATACGGGCCCGTATCGAAACACCCTTTCAGGTGTTTCAGAACAGAGGTTTCCAGTGGCAAAACGTATCGGAACAGATCATCCCTATTTCGAAACCCTTAGGCCATTTCAAGCTCATTGTTTCAGTACAGGCTCGAGTGTACCGAAACACCTGGGCTTGTAATGACACTTTTTGCTGGTTTTCACACTTTAATCCATACTAAACCATTCCAACACGCTTCCAACATGCAAACAACATATTTACATATCAATCCCCAATCATTCATGGCATATTCAACATTAAATCATGGCACTTTGCATCAAAGGTAATCTATAGGCATGCAACCTAGCAAACAAACCAAGTAAGATACCAAAATGCATAACAAGGCACAAACCAAAAACCAAAGGCCATTTACAAGTCTAAAACGGCAATGAACACTTGCTCAAATAGGGAGTTTACACAAATCTCCCTAAAACACAACAGATCCCTCATTGCCCTTATTACTTTAGTCTAAACAAAAACATACATTCTAAAGAGAAGTCTCCTGGAATTCCCTTGCCTCTTGCTGCCTCCAAACCCCAATTATCTGCATTGATGGACAAAAGTAGAGTGCAAGCATATAAGGCTTAGTGAGGAGTGCTCAAAAACAAAACACCATCAATGCATCTAAACCATTTTTCCAAAAAACACATTGAAATCTCATTATAAATGTCTCAATACATCATTTGAAAACCATCATGCCTTCAAAACCATGCACTTTCCTTAATCAAAAATCAGCATATAAACTTCAACAACTTGTATTTGATCTCAACAATAAAAACCTCTTTTTCAACACTCATTTTAAGTCATTCCATGAATAGCCAACAAATGCAAAGCTTAAAGAGTAAAACATGCATTTTACGCATTATTCATCATAGACCAAACCATAATACATCATCAATTATATTGGCTCACAAGTGATCATTAACAAGATCATTTCTCAAAACCACATCGGATACACGGATTCTCAAGAGTTGTCCCAACACCTCATACATTATCACCAGCATCTCAAGGTTCAAACACGGGAGCTACCCTTCACCGTTGTGAGACTCGTGGCACAGTATTCGGTGCACCATATAAACCCCTCAACACCACTCATCGGTAGATCTATAACCCCACTAATGAGAGACGGGACACTATACACTTTCCTCAATCGTTAGGGTACTTGGATGGAGTACTCAGTACACCGTATAAACCCCTCAACATCCAAGGCGACTTGTTTATAGTGCCCTCAATCTTATAGGCGGCTAACTATATCCAATTTCATTTATAAACCAATTTCACAACATCACTTGCCAATGTAATTCGTATTTAGCATAAACCTCATTGTTTTCAAAGCATTACCAATAAACCATGCTTCATAAAACAAGTAAAAGCATATACTTACAAGGATCACTTACCATGTGCATACTTCATCAACATAACATCAAAAACAGTAAATCACTTACTTTAAATCATGCTTTAAACAGTATGTAACATGCATTTAAAATCAAGTGCATCAACAACTCATGATAGCACAATCCCAGGGAGAAAATCCTTTTACTTACTTATGAACTTAGTAAAGAGTTTCAAGCTTACACTAAGTTCCCAAAACCACCTTCTAAGTGTTTCAAAGCTGGAAATCACATTCTCACTCACCGACTCGCGAAACCAAGATTCGCCGACGCAAAATTAAGTGTCTGAAGCCCCCCCGAAACTTCACCGATTGCTTTTGATGTATTCTTCCATGTTTATACCACACAAGAATAGAGGATTAATGCATCATAATGCCTTAAAATCACCAGCAACTTAACAACTCGCTGCTCTGCCCAAAACACTCATTCGAAACAAACCGAAATCACCTTCGATCACTCTCTAAACTCAGCCCAGCCATAATCCAACAATTCCATCCAATATTAAACATCAACTAACATCCAAAATCAACCTAATTACATCCTTATACCTCCAGCAACTCAGATTTTACAATAACACCACAAAAACCTAAAATCTAACAATCTAACAATTAGAGATCCAACTGATTTCGAGATTACCATTATAAAATCTTTATTTCCACATCATTTAACATTCAAATCATGATTAAAATCAGCCTCAAATCAATCAAAACAGTTCCATAACGAAAATCTTGAAAAATCATCTTACAAAGCTTAATTTAGCAATTTTCATCAATTAAATTACAAAACCTTGTTATTAAACAAAATTAGAGAGAGATAGAATTGAGAATTTCAATGAAGAACCTTGATTAGAGGAGAGAAAAGAAAGATCACCTCTAACACAAGCTTTCCCCCTGATTTGCAATGATTTTGAAGAAATCCTTCAAGAAAACATTATCTAGTTGTTGTAGAAATCCATGGGCATCATTTAGGAATCAAAAGTAGATGAAATGAGATAAATATATAGAGATTTTAGTGATGGAAATATAGTTTGGCTGCTGAGAAATTTGAGAGAAAAGTTGGTTAAATCTTGCATGTAAATGAACCTAACTTGGTTTGAGTTTAGAAGCATTTTGAATGCAAATCATGACTATCTTGTTTTGTATGACCCATGATGAATGCAATAAGCTTGTACCATGTTAGGTTGTTTGAACTCTCATGCCATGTTGTGTTTGAATGTAGTTGGAATTTCTTGTTCATGAAGTATCTTTTTCGTATGATTAATGCCTAAGTACATGCTTGATCGAATTGTTTTCTATGCTCTACATGATCTAGTTATTGATCGAATGCCATGTATGACCTTGTGGCTTGTCTTGCTAGTTAAAAAAACTCATCTTCTAGTGATTAGTTGAAGAAAAAATTTAAATGGCTTGCATTTTCTTGTTTCTTGCTACTCGATTGCTTGCTTGTTTTCCTTGTGGTAACACTCCTTGGTCGGGTTACTACTAACCCGAGTGATGGGTGTTACAAGAAATATTTATGTTTTTCTCCATTAATCAAAAGAGAGAAAGACATTATAGTCACACATTGCATAACCCTCTAGATCCACCAAGCATCAAAACCCATTTTAGTCATTAAAAGTTTGAGGACCCCCCAATCGACCTTGTCATAAGCTTTTTCAAGATCGATTTTGAGGGCCATAATACCCGAAGAACATTTCTTTTTTTAATTGCATGAAAAGCTTTATGGGCAAGAATGATGTTATCATGGATGAGGCGGCCATTCACGAAAGCATATTGGGTCGAGGGGATGATCTTCGGCAATAAAACTTTCAGTCTCGAGGCAAGGATTTTTGTGACAACTTTGAAGGAGAAGTTACACAAACTGATTGGTCTAAAATGGTTTACTTCAATAGGATCTTTAATCTTTGGAATAAGCACAATATTGGTCATATTCAAGTCCTTATCCAGAGTAATAGAGTTGAGAAAATCCTTCACCATAGAGATTGGATCCTTCTTAATAATATCCCAAAAAGAATGATAGAAAAGCCCAGAGAACCCATCAAGGCCGAGGATTTGAGGGCTCATTTATGAAGCCTCCCGAACTTCTTCTTCTTGGACTTCCTTGCAAAGATTGTTATTCATTTCCTTGAGGAACAAGATTAGGGATCCAATCAAGCTCCACATATTGCTCTTTAGTGTAGAGCTTCTTGAAATGTCGCTCAAACTGCTCAACTATCTTAGCTTCATCATCCACCCAATTTCCATTCACATCTTTGATTTTATAAATAGAATTGAACCTACGAATTTGGATAGTTGTTGCGTGAAAATTTTTGTATTTTTGTCTCCTCGTTTCAACAAATTTACCTTTGCACGTTAATTCCAGTGTCTTTTCTCACTCACCCATATCTTCTGTAATTCCAGTTTAAGGAGTTTAACTTTTTTCGTGTGTTCAAATTGGGACTTCTTTTTCCAACGGTTACTTGAGGGATGTAATGTAAGAGGCGTTGGAACACGTAGGCCCATGAATATTCAAACTTTTAAATTTGATTGCATAGAAAATTAGGTCTTTTAGCTTTGAGACATCAATTATGATAGGCTCCAAATTTTAGTTGAACCCTTGATATTTTTATTCATTAATTGAAGTCTTGAATAAAGTTATACTATTAAGGGTCATTTAACACAAGTATAGGTTAAGGGTCATTTAAAAGCTTAGATTAAATACAAGATTCAATTGGATAAAATTCTCTCATTCACTGCATTACAAAACCCTAAAAGATACCATTGAATAAAACACTCATTCATTGTACTACAAAACCCTAAATCTAAACCCCAATTTAGGGTTTATGGTTTTAGGTTTTAGGCTTTTGATTTTGGGTTTATAGTTTCTAGTTTAGGGTATAGGGTTTAGGGTGTATGTTTTAGAGGTTTAAGGTTTAAGTTTAGGGTGTATGGTGTATGGTTTAGGGTTTATGTTTTATGGTGTATGATTTATGGTATAGGGTTTTATATTTATGGCTTAGGGTTTGGAGTTTAGGGTTTTGTAATACATTGAATGAGAGTTTTTTCAATGGAATCTTTTAGAGTTTTGTAATACATTGAATAAAAGAGTTTTTTTCAATGAAATCTTGTATTTAATCCAAGCTCTTAAATGACCCTTAACCTATGCTTGTATGTATAGGTTAGACAAGGATAAAAATCCTATGCCCTTTTCGGTACCCCTACTTATGCCCCAACACTAAAAATACTACAAAATTAAATTTCAATCTCTAACCCTAAATTATAAATCTGAAACCATACATCATATACCCTAAAAATACATCCTACCCTAAATTCCCTAAACCCTAACCTAAAACTCTAAATACTAAACCATAAACCTAATTTTGAGCATGGGGCATAAGTAGGGGCACCGAAAAGGGGCAAAGGATTTCCATTCATTAGACAAAGGCTAAAAGAATTATATCATACCTCCTTTTATCATGTCAGGTATAGTTTCAACCAATGAAAATCATATATTTTATCTTTTTTTCCTATCATCAATTCACTTAAATAGTAACTTCAAAAAAATTGTTTCATATGAAAAAAATAGATAATTTTCATTGATTAGGATCATGATTGATGTGTTCAAAAAATATTCATGATATAGTTTATTGTTTTACTGGGTCACACTCAAGATGTGCGTGAAAAATATATTTTATACTAAAATTATATTTATATAAATTTATTAGTGACGGGTTAATTTTTTAATTGCAAACTATTTAATAATTGATAAAATTATTGATGTGACAGTTTTTAGTCGATATAATAACATATTTAATCTTCAACATATATATTCTAACAATTTCATCTTGATTTTAGATCATATAATAATTTTTAGGTAAAGTACACTAATGATCACTAAACTTTTAGGGCGCGTTCATTTTGGTCACCGAACTTTAAAATTTTTTATTGGGGTCACCTAACTTTTATTTCGATTTCATTTTGGTCCCTCCCATTACCTTCCGTTAGAAGGCCCGTTAGTTTTTCTTTTTTTCAGGGGTAAACTATATAAATGGTCATCAAACTTTTAAAACACTTTCATTTTAGTCACTGAAATTTTAAAACTTTCATTGGAGTCACCCAACACAAAGGGATCTATCAAAACAACATCGAACATTATGGCGAACAAGGACGAAGGATGTATGGGTTGCCTCTCCCGATTTTAGGTATAATAGTATTTTAGGTCCTTATTAGTTTAAATACTAATCAAATAAGATTTTTGTCTCTCCCGATTTTTATATTTAAAGGTTTAATAGACTCTTCCCCTCCTAATGGTTGGTCCTAACTCCATCTCCAATGGCAAAGTAAATTAATGTTTGAACTTAAACACGAGGTGCATCAATTCTGCTTGCATATTTTAGGAAATTTGTCGAACAACATTTGGATACAACTTTCAGAAGTAAACTAAAATGCTATACTCTTGGTCAATAATTAACCTCAATGTCTTTTATATCCCTTGTACTTATTAACCTTGAAGTAGCTTGAAGATGAGGCTGCATACAATGTGATCAATAGATCAAAATAATGGGCTTACATTACAGACAATATTTAAGAACATTATATATAAAAAAATATTTTATGTTCGTAAATACATAAATCTACACGACTTTAAATATTGTTCATCGATAATCAGAAGATAAAATCTACTTCTTACTTTTGTTTTTTATACATTGAAAGAGTTTTTTTCTTAAACCAAGGGGGTTTCTTTAAAGCAAAACAAAAGTTGGGTGACTTCAATGAAAGTTTTAAAATTTCGGTGACTAAAATTAAAGCATTTTAAAAGTTCGGTGACCATTTATATTGTTTACCCTTGAAGAAAAGGAAAACTAACGAGCCTTCTAACAGAAGGTAACATGAGGGACAAAAATAAAACCGAAATAAAAGTTGGGTGACCCCAATGAAAATTTTAAAAGTTCGGTGACCAAAATGAATGTGCCCTAAAAGTTTGGTGACCATTGGTGTACTTTACCCATAAATTTCAGCATATTGTGTAAAATATTTACTCTTTAAAAACTATTTACACAAGCATATATATTCACTTTGTAAAAACTAAAATCTAACTTTTGAATCCTAAATTCTAAATTTTAGCCATAAACTTTAAATTTTAAACTCTACAAAGTAAACATCGGGATCCTAAACTAAATTTCTAACTCCTAAAACATTAAAAAAATTTGAGTTTAAAAATTAAACAGTGAATAATTGTCATGATCGGAGAGACCACATCAAATCTTGTTTGGTAGTAAAATTTTCTTGTGGTACAATCTTGATTGAAATAATAAAGTCTAAATGTTTAATTGCATGATTTTTTTAATTTATGGTCTTTGTAACCCCCTTAGCTCGGTCTAGTCGCAAGACTGAACCAAGTGAGCTACACGGGGAAAATCGAAGAAAAACTCGCTATGATTTCCCTTCGATTAGCAACCCTTTAGCAACATTTTATTAAATTTTTATCTTTTCAAGAGGCTTCACATTAATCCTACATGTTCATACAAGGAGCGGTTAAAACCTCACCTCAATCGGACATCAATTCGAAGTCCAATTGGCCCTTACAGCGATTAGGGACCAGAATGCAAAGAAACAAAACTTCAGAACAGTCTATAACTAACAAAACAGACACCTGTTTTGGAATAGACTTAGCATGTTTCAGAACTACCAATTCCAGTAGCAAAATGTACCGAAAAAGGGCTCACCTATTTCAAAACCAACATTCCTGGAACGATTCCCCTACCTCAGATACAATAGAGGCGTATCGAAACGACCCCATGTTTCGATACAGGCTTGAAAATGGCCTTGGGGTCTCGGAACGACCCTTATATGTCTCGGAACGCTTAGGCCAATTATACATATCATATCGAAATGGTAGCAGCTGTTTCGAAACACATACCAGAAACAAACTCACTGCAGCAACTTTAAACGCTCAAACATGATTCATACAACATGGTAACTTTATAAACAACCTTTCTATAGGCAAAGGATCCTGGCACAACCAACCACAATGCATTAGATCATAAATAGACAACTTTAAGCATGCATGGAAAACTTTAAGCATCCAAAAAGGTAAAGCAACCACATAAAAGTCCAAACTTTAAACCAAAGCATTATCCAACATAAAAAGGTCATAAACAAGACTAAAAAATCACAAACATGTCTCAACACAGGGCGTCTCCAAAACAAAACCTCCAAAAGCATTAAGGTCTTATCCCATTGCTAACATACTATTATTTGATGCCAAAACCATACTTGAGCAAAATATAGACTCTTGGACACCTTCTTGCTTCCTTGCTGCCACGAATGGTCTACGGATCTGCATTGTTGGAAAAGAGAGCGTAAGCAAGAATGTTTAGTGAGCGGTGCTCAAAACAACAACAATAGCAACAACTATGCAGTTTTTAAACCATTTCGCTTGCTTTTGAAAACAAAGTCATTTCACAAATCATTTCTCAAACATAAACCTTCAACATAACATGCTCATTTTATCACATGCTTGAACTACAAATCAAGGCATAACATCCATAACCACATGGAATCATATATCTCAAACTTCACAACATCATCAACACAATAAAACATAAAGAGCAATTTGAGTCACATGAGTATATTGACATTTTAGCACTTCTACTCAGATATGCAGATAACGTTCGGTGGAATTCCCATCACCGTAATTAAGAGAACTAGACACATTCTGGTGGAATGCTCATCACCGTACTCACAACGTCTAGTGTAACCCCCTTAGCCCGGCTTAGACAGTTGACCCGAACTACGAAGATTACACGAGGAAAACTAAAGTCAACCCGAAAGTCAACCTTGATTAACGACCCTTTTTTTTCTTTTTAAACTTGTCTAGATGCACATTAATCCTAGTCATACTCTTGAGATAAGCATACTCAAAAATCACAGCAATCGGAAAACAATGAGGGACTCAATTGCACAACATACGAATTTAGGGACCAAAATGTAAAATCTGGAAATTAAGAGGACTTTACTAATTTTTAAGATACATTACGAAATTAGTTAGGTTATATGCTTCTCTGTCAAATTTCACCTTAAACGGACACCTCGAACTCAAGCAATTGCACAAACAAAAATCAAGACTAAAACGTAAAGCTTGCAAACCTCAAAACCATTCAAATCAGTGCCCAACGGTCAAGTGTTTCGAAACGGGAATAGACCATTCAGAAACGGGGCTTGGCAGTAGCCAAAGTGTTTCGAAACACCTCTACCCGTTTCGAAACACCCATGCCAAATCATGCACCTGTTTCGAAACAGGCAAGGGTGCTTCGAAACACCCTGCCCAGAAACAGCAGAAAAACCTGTTTTTACACATCCAAACTCCATCAAACATACTCCAAAACAATCCTCAACATATCAACAACAGGCCAAGCATCATAACTACCAAATTGCATTAAAATCTAGATGCAAAGCAAACCTTAGGTGCACCAACTCCTTCAACACATCCAACACTTGATCATGCCTTTAAAACAAGAAGCATAGTATAACAACTTATGAAAAAGAAGATTCAAATGTTGCAAAGCGATAAACAACAAGATTCAAACCACAAACCAAATATGGTCAACATACCCAATCTCATTACACATCAATATAAAAGACTCTCCCTCCATTGCCTTTATTATCTATAGCTATTAACCGAGACATACTTCTCAAGTGGAGCTCTCCTTGAATCCCTTGCTTCTTGCTGCCCCAACTTCAATTATCTGCATTGATGGACACAAAGGAGTGTAAGCACATAATGCTTAGTGAGGGATGCTCAAAACCAAAACACCATCAACGCAGCGATTCATAAAACTCTCTTAAAAAGTAGATACAATTCGATAAACCAAAGCATTGTTTGAAAACTCCTTTTTAAACAACATGCTTTAAATCATGCATTGCTCAATCATAAAAACCAACCCTTAGCTTAGAAAAGCTAAACAACTCACTTCAAAGCACATTCCTGCAAAACCATCAATTTAAACCTTTCCAAGCATGAACACCTTATGCAAAGTTAAACTCAAATTCCATGAAAAACATTTCCTCTTCATAACATACCTTTCTCATGCTTAATGATCCATTCAAGCAAAATCTTTGGAAAACCATTTGTTCCCTCTAACTATCTAATGCCTTCAACAAATGCACAACACATGAACTACCAAAAGCAACATTTACATTTCATGCCTTTCTAAACAAGTCTTCACAAGACTTCAATGCATTAAAGAGATTCCTTGCACATAAACACCATTCATAAAAGAAGATAAACACTTGTTCAAGCTTAACAAGTAATACATGCACTCTTAAACCATTACACACTTCCCATGCATCCTTGCATCATTCCAAGCATTTCTCGCTTCATTACATTCAAGAACATTACATTGGCTTTCAAGCGATAATTCACAAACCATCACAACACAAGACACAATTGCATATGCGGATTACAAGCGTTGTCCCACACGCTTTATACACACTAGCGAACAACACAAGGTGGAGTTTACCAGTACAATCTCAACCCCTCAACACCCGCGATGGAGTTTAGCGGTACAATCCCATCCCCTCAACATCACTCATCGGAAGTTGTATAACTCACTAGCGAGAGCCGGGACACACCACAAGGCATACACATGGGAGCTACCTTAACCATTGTAATCACCTTAACCAAGCTCACACACGGGAGCAACCCTCCACCGTTGTGACGCTTAACAAGGTCCACCCACGAGAGCCGTCCTCCATCGCGGTGACACTTAGCAAAGTCCACCCACGAGAGCCATCCTCCATCGTGGTGGCGCTTAACAAGCCCACCCACGAGAGCCATCCTCCATCGTGGTGACACTAATTTCCTCAATCGCTAGAGTACTTGGATGGAGTTTACGGTACAATCACAACCCCTCAACATCCAAGGCGACTCAATTCACGGTACACCCAATCCTATAGCCGGCTAACTATATCCGATTAAAGTAACCAACAACCACTTACATCACTTGCCAATATAACCATTTTACCATATTAATCCACTGTTATAAAAGCATAACCAAAATGCCAAATCCACAAGCATCACATGCTTAAAATCATATGCACCCAACACATGCAAGTCAAGGATAACTTACCTTATGCATCTTTAACATAATGGCATTAACAACCAACATTAAACCATGTCCAAACATGCTTAAAAACAGTAATTTAAACACAATCATCCCAAGTGCATTTAAAAACCAAAGCATAGCCCAACCAAGAGAGAAATTCCATTTACTTACTCTTGAGCTTAGCTAAGTTGTTTAGACTTAAACTAAGCTCCCAAAGCCTCATCCAAAATGTTTCAAAGCTGGAAAACTCTTTACCACTCACCGATACACAAAACTACGCTAGCCGTTAAGCCTTCCAAGCATCCGAAACCTCCAACGCCACCTCTATTGCCTCCGGATCATCCTCCCTTGTTTTAAACACATAACAACAGAGGATTAATGCATCATCATGCATTAAAATCACCAGCAACACACCTAAACTCGCTGCTCTTCACAAATCCAACATTTCGGCTACCAAACACAACCGAAATCACCTCCAAACTCTTCCAAAACTTAACCCAGCAAAGATCCATCACTTTTAACCATTTTTAAACATCAATTAACATTCAAAATGATCCCAAACTCGTCCTTATACCTCCAGCATTAACAGAACACCAAAATCACCCCAAAAACCACCATTTTCACAAGTAAAAACTTAGGAAAATCAACCTATTCGGGATTGAATTGATTAAACCTCAATTACACATCATTTAGACATCCAAAATACATCAAAAAGACATCTCAAAACAGAGCCCAATCATCCAATACGAATTTCTTCAAAATTAATTCCAAATCTTGCATTTCAAGCCAAAATCAAGAACACAACATTAAAACCTTTAATAAAACTCAATTTAAGGATTGAGAACTTGGGAATTTCAGTAAAGAACTGAGTATTTAGAGGAGAAGGACGTTCATACCTCTAAATGTGGATTTCTCCTTGTTTAGAGCCAAAATCCTTGAAAATTAATTAAGCAAATGGTGAGGATTTGATGTAGAAATGATTAGGAATCATTTGGGAATTGAAAACTCTTCTTTAGGTGTGAAAATCAAAAGGAAAGTTGTTGTGGAAATGTGTTTGGCTGAGGGAATTTTGAGAGAAAATGAAATGGGAAAATTTTGGTAAAAGTTAGTTATGAAACTAAAACATCACTTTTCCCTCTTTTCTTTTTATTAATTAAACACTAAATGAGTCTTAAAAATCAAGAAAAATCTGGAGAAATCATCCCTTGGGTAAATTAGCTCCTTAAAGATTCAAAGTTTCAATCCTTTTAAACAGTCACGAACTTTTCAAAAATTACATTTTAGTCACTAACTCGAAATGTCATATTTCCAAACCTCATTTTGTAAAATTGATTTCACCACCCTCTTATATATATTAAAAGAGGATTTTTAGATATTTTTCCATATTTTTAATGCATCCCGAACTAGGCTTTCCCTAAAACCACCTTTTATATTCGAACCGAAAATCCGACCGGTCCGGTTCAAACCCAAAACTTCTAAGCCCAAAATTGGGGTGTTACAACTCTCCCCCTCTTAGGAAATTTCGTCCTCGAAATTTCAACCGGCGAAAAGAGCACAACCAAACTTCTCCAGGCAACCCACAAGGCAACATAGGAGACTTAACCACCACTGAACACTCACCACACAAAACTCCACCAAACCAACTCCTCAACAAATCAACTTACACTATAACCAAACCCAACACCACCACATATTGTTCACAATTTCCAGAATACTCAGATGTTAACCACAACTTAACCTTTCACACTTCCGAACTGCACATAGCCCCAACAACCCGAAGAACCTCCAAATTTTTACAACACACTCCACCTTAACTCATAACTCCCAAAACTCGCACACACGGTGACACCAACCCATCCAGTTCAGCCACCATGTGACCCACAACCTTCACTGCTTATAAAACCCCTTGCAAAACTGCTCAACCTCTTCCAAAGGTTACCACATCAAGCAAAAAATTTAATCAACAACTGCTTACTCAAACTTCTCAACGTATTGATGACATTCCTTCACATCCGTCACTATCATTACCGTAACGAATCACCAAAATTACTCCCCCATCACTAGAAATCCACACCGTAAAACTCCAACCTTAACTCTGTCAGCTGTTCCACGTACCCCTAGCTGACTTTAGAAAGGATTTACTTATACATGATAAACAGACCACTTCTCACTAGAACCCGTCCAACCAACAATGGCCCTTGAACTTACATTGCCTTTCCACTTCAAGCTTTGACTACAACACTAGCCTTACCAGGACACCGCCCATTCTATACATACATATTAAGATTACAAAACTTCTATTCACCCCAGGCCAACCCTTTTCTACAACCCTCAACACAACCTCTTCTCAACTCTTCGAAGGTTGCTACGAACCATCACCTAAAAAAACAACCCTTCTATTACAACATCAATGCCAAGTTACCTCAGCACTCTGGAAACACATCCACTAACCTGCAACATCACTTAACACAAAGAAACTACCACTTCTACTAGCTATTCACAACCACTTTGACTGATTCTAACTTCAACCGGTAATCTCCTCACCACCACACCGCTAAACTCTTTAAGCGCCAAAACACTTTCCTTCTGCCAACATACTATATCACACTCACTATTATTGACAGCTCGCTTAATACCCTCCATTACTTCTAACATTCTCCTAGCACCAAAACAACTCTTAAAACCCATCATCCAACCTAACCCTATCCCAACACTAACGGACCCAACTAGCTATTAGCAAGTGTGAACGTTCGTATGCATGGTCACCAATATGCCCTATCAATGCCTGTGTACATGTATGCAAAACCTCTAATGTCATGTCACATGTATGCATGGACCAACACACATATATATAATATAGTATATAACAATGGTTTTAACTGTGCATGTATGTCGCTTCACACCCACCAATAACATCCTCAGAATCCGCCTAAAAACAACCTTGTACCTCACTTTTAACTTGTCCAACTCTACCATTCTAACAACCATTAACCAGAAAATACACACTAATGCCCTCTTCGCTCTAAAGTTGTTTTTAAAACAACACCAACTACTACCCCAAACTTGCTAGCTATAAGACCATACCACTACGCAAGGGAAAATCAAACCGAAACCAAACTAAGATAACTAGGGTAAAGGTTACTTAACAAGGTTACCTGTAAACATCTCACTGCCTCGGGGCTTTAACAGACAAACTCTCTTCTTCGCAGAACCATCATTCTCTAGCCGCACCGTCGCAACATCAGCCAACACCTTAAGGTCATCACCATCTCCCTGCGGTAAAGAACCCTGACTACCCCGAGCCAACTTCAAACAATATCGTCTCAAATTTCCAACAGACCCACAATTCCAACAAGATTCATTCCCCAAGATCCTCACACCTTTCTGCCCTTCCTGCCACCTTCGAACTTTGTCTTGGCCGTGCCCACGACCCTTCTGAGACCCTTTTGCTACCACTGAAGCTGATCTCACCACTTGAGGACAATTTCGCTTCACATGCTCCTTAGAACCATAGTTCCAACAAACTCCCGTGCCCCAACAACCTCCAACATGACACCTTCCACAACGGTCACACTTCGGCAACTGAGCTACCACTCCTTGGTCATACTGCACATGACCTACATCTGCACCACCACCCAGACTTCGATTCAAGAAAAACCTTCTATCACGTAACCTCTTACGCTGACCACTCCCAAGGCCAGTGCCCACAACCCTCTTGCTTAAACTTTTCTCACTTCATAATCTGAAACCGCACCCCCACGTTGCTTAACCCTTGGAAATTTCCCTCCAAGGTACCTTTCATAAAAGGCAGACACAAAGAAGTCCCAATCTATATCGTGGATATGCGTTGCCACCGCCACAGATGTCCACCAGACACAGGCGTCCTCCAACATCAATGAGACAACACTTCCCAGCTTACAGGCGTAGTCACACCCTTCATGGTCCAAAATCAGAATTACACTAGCTAACCAAGCCTCGAACGCCTCAGGTGTCGAACCACGATACTCCACAGCTCCCAAATCATATAGGCGCTGTTTTGACAAACTCGCGTGTCCTTCAATCAGCACGTCATCAGGCCTCACTTTCACCATGGCCTAAGATGTTCCCAACACCTCTTGAACTATAGGTGATGAAACCTTCATCCCATAACCAACTTCCTTCTCCTGCCTTACTACCTCAACTCCAGGCACTGTAGGCTGAAACGAAACACCTCCACAAAAGGTGAATTCCAAGACTTAACAACCTGCTCTAAAGCAGCAACCATCTCACCCAACAGCCATTCCCTCATCGATTCAATCGCGCTAATAACAACAAGCAATCATAACAAAACAAACAAAACGACCAGGCCAGCTTCAAGCAAGGATTCAAGACTCCAACTCCAACATAACACAATAGCTATAATAATAAGGCAATGGGTATCACGAATTCTCCCCTTACACACGACATAACAATCAATAAAAACATGGTTATCACAACATCGAGCATATCAATCAACATACTTCGATCATGCTCTCATCAAACAACATTCACCCGCAACAGCATATCATCAACATATCATACCCATCACACTTTCATCATTCATAAAATCGGCTCGCAAAACCATCATATCATCAGTACAAATTCACATTAGCAAAATAAAGATACATAACCAAAAAGCATGACAAAAACATCAACAATGCGCTCAAAGACACACATTTCAACCGACTTTCAACCACACATCAGAATAAACATCAAACACTTATTACAACAATTTACCATATCCCCAAGCATTCGCAACTCAACTCTGATACCACCAAATGTAACCCCCTTAGCCCGGCCTAGACGGTTGACCTGAACTACGAAGATTACACGGGGAAAACTAAAGTTAACCCGAAAGTCAACCTTGATTAACGACCCTTTTTTTCTTTTTAAACTTGTTTAGATGCACATTAATCCTATTCATACTCTTGAGATAAGCATACTCAAAAATCACAGCAATCGGAAAACAATAAGGGACTCAATTGCACAACATACGAATTTAGGGACCAAAATGTAAAATCTGGAAATTAAGTAGACTTTACTAATTTTTAAGATACCATTATGAAATTATTTAGGTTATATGCTTCTCTGTCAAATTTCACCTTAAACGGACATCTCAAACTCAAGCAATTGCACATACAAAAATAAGGACTAAAACGTAAAGCTTGCAAACCTCATGCATTCAACAAATGCACAACACATGAAGTACCAAAAGCAACATTTACATTTCATGCCTTTCTAAACAAGTCTTCACAAGACTTCAATGCATTAAAGATATTCCTTGCACATAAACACCATTCATAAAAGAAGATAAACACTTGTTCAAGCTTAACAAGTAATACATGCACTCTTAAACCATTACACACTTCCCATGCATCCTTGCATCATTCCAAGCATTTCTCGCTTCATTACATTCAAGAACATTACATTGGCTTTCAAGCGATAATTCACAAACCATCACAACACAAGACACAATCGGATACGCAGCATTGTCCCACACGCTTCATACACACTACCGAACAACACAAGGTGGAGTTTACCGGTACAATCTCAACCCCTCAACACCTGTGATGGATTTTAGCGCTACAATCCCAACCCCTCAACATCACTCATCGGAAGTTGTATAACTCACTAGCGAGAGCCGGGATACACCACAAGGCATACATGTTGCGTGTAAAATAGACTATCGCAATTGTAGTGCAAGTGTACACGACGCAAGTAGTAAAGTGATACGAAGTATCGGATATCGTCTCCACAGGGATTGGGCTAATGACTTCACCTTGATTTACTGCACGAAGTAAAGGAAATAGTTTAGAATTGTCACGAGAATAATATAATAAAAACGTAAATAAAAGGATTGGAATATCAAGATAGAGAGAATGGGCTGGTATTGAATTGCTCGGTAGTGCAGGTATTGAATTGCTCAGGATCTCCAGTTCTGTCGTCGCTCCCGTCGCCGACAGCACCTGTCGCGGCGTCTGTCAGTTGGCAGTCGCGGCAGCAGACACACCAACTCCGTACTTCAAGTTTGGCAAGAATCCCAGATCTGCCTTGCCCTATCCCTAGGCACAAGTCTGTCGATGAACACGTCTTTGATGATACCTCCCGGCGTGAATCGAAGGATGAACACCGATGTGTATGAATTCTTCCTTAGCCACTTAACCTCGCCCTATCCCTAGGCACGAGATGGTTCAACTATAAACTAGAGAACGCGCTCTTATCTCTTTCGTATACTTAACTCTCTCGATGCTAAGTAAATGGATAACCTCACAATGCTCTCCTGATGCTCTTGCAAGATATTAAAACCAAGATAAAAGAACTTGAAGTTTATTTTATTGAACTTGAAAAATCCTAAAACAAAGCAACCCTTGCAACTACTTTACAAAACAACCCGTGGCCCTAGGGGGAATTTAGAACATGTCGGTGACGGGTGGACGGCAGGGGTTCGGTTTCGGTTATGGGATATCGGTCATGCCCTAGGTTTAATCTATGCCCTTTATATAAGCTTTGGGCTCAAGTTATCTAAGGTAACAAGGATTACAACTTTAATTAAAAGTAAGATTCTAATAAAGACTAAATTTCTAAAGTCTCCTACTTTCCAGCCGCATCCTAGCTTTTAGGAATTTCCTCTCTTTGAGCTTTGGCTTGACATATCTTTTGATCCGGGGCTTGGAAAATTATTTGGCTTCCACACGACAGACGAGCAGATTTTTCTCTATCTATCGAAGTCCACTTTACTTTTCCTCTTCATAAGTCTGCTGTCACCTTGCTGTCACGACAGGTCCATGACAGGTTCGTCTTCTTCAGCTGCTTGCCCAGTTCAGCTTTCCTGCTTCTCTGCCCTGCGCCTGCCTTTATTGTCAACCATGGCAGTTACCTGCAAAATACACCATCTTTTAGTAGAATCCGTGCCTTTTATATAATTGTGATGTTTTATTGAAAACTAACCTAAATGCAATGCAATGATGCTTGAATGCAGTAGAAATATGGGCTAAAAAGGGTGTAAATAATAGAACTTTTACACACTCAACACACCCCCAAACTCAAGTTTTTGCTTGTCCTCAAGCAATCAAGACTTAAGAAAAATGAAAATTTTTGTGTTGGCCTTCAAACAGTGAACTGTCCCTTTACCTGTCGCTCATTCTCTATGGCAGCAGCATCCTGTCGGAAAGATTAGGATCTGTCCGGAATCTCCCTATAGCTCTCGTGCAGTGTGTGCATGCTTGTGAACAGTTATATGCTAAGACTCTCTTAGTTTCACTAGAATATTCAACTCCTTAACTCGAATCTTTATGCCAAAGTTTATTTTTTTTTAGAAGGCACATTTTCATGCTTCTTTTTCTTCTATTTTTCAAGCTAAATTTTTCTAGAGCCAGTGTTAGGCACCTCTAGTTAGCTTCCTAGAGCCGGTTTCGGGCACCTCTAGGTTTTTAATTTTCTTTTGCTAAACTTCTTTCCTAGAGCCAGTGTTAGGCACCTCTAGGGGCTATTCAAGTTCTAAGCTTCCTATTCTAGTTTGGCTAAAAGAAATCTAAGCAATATAACAGTCACAAAAGTGTTTAAGTTTTCAGAACTATAGAAAGGCTCTAAATTTTTCCTTAACCTGTCCTAAAGATGCTGCCACGACAGAGCCGTCATGACAGGTAAGTTAACTCCACAGTTTTAAGCCAACAGTTTTAGTTTTCTGATTTTTTTTTTAAAGATAAATCATAAGACAAAACAATTAATAAAAAGATGTGCTAGAGACTCCATTAAAGATGGAGGGTTGCCACCCCCAAACTCGAGGGTTGCATTGCCCTCAATGCAAAATGACACAAAAATTAAAGAAAAACAAGAGAAATAAAAGTACATCACAAATATATAAGGGCAGGCAGCAATAAGAAGAGAAAAAGAAATAAAAACTTAAATTTTATTCGCTGTCCTCGCTGCTGCTGCTGACGCGGATCTGATGGCGGCGTCTGCGTTGTGGAGGTGGCTGAGCAGGTTCCGGAGCAGGTTGATCAGCGGGGTCTTCATCTGGTTGGGGGACAGGGTCGTCTGCAGGTTGAGGGGCAGGTGGCTCCACTAGCCTGATGTCGGAACTGCTGCTGTTGTCCCATGAGCTGCTGGGTATGATGGCTTTGGACAGCCTTCTCTTGTCTGCCACGTGCTTAATGCGTTTGACTCGCGTGAAGTCGCTTTCCAGATTCCGCCGGACAAGAGGGCTGTCATCATTGGCAGCTCGCTTGGTTCCTCGAGGGGAGGTGTTTGTCGGTGGGCTGCCGGCTGCCGTCGGGGCAGGGGATGGTGTGGATGCGGCAGATTGTGTATGGGGAGAGACAGGTGGTGTGGGAGTGGGGGAGGGGATATTGAAATAATGGGCGGGGAAGGTGGGGAAAATGACATCCGGAAAATTCAAAGTATTAGTGATGAAATTTACCGTTGCATTGGAGAAGTCACGGATGAAAGTCATCAATCCCATCTGGCGCTCCTCTACCCTCAGGATGGCAGCAAGGATGTGGGCGTTCTGATCTGCCGGAGTGGTGTTGGTGGCAGCTTCTGGGGCAGGTTCGGTGGCAGGTTCATCATCAGACTCAGCAGGAGGGGCGTTTGGATCGAAGGCGTTAAGGGGCGATACGACTATGATCTCCATAAGGCTGGAGATGTTGTTATTTGTCCATCCGCTGCCCGTCTTGATTTTGTCTGAGGGTTCCTCCGGTACGGCAGCGCAGCGGCAGAGGGCAGTGATGGTGAAGGGCAGGCAGAGTCGTGAGTCCGATCGGAAAGCACAATCGAGAATGCTGTCCCGCATGTACCTGCCCACATTGATGGGCCTGTCATGCATGATAGAGTGGATGAGTGCCAACCGCTGTCTGTTGACTGTCGTATGGTGGGACGAGGGCAGGATACGCTTTTTGATAAAAGCGTTCCATAGTTTTGCCTCAGGGAGTAGCTGCCCCCTATTGACAGAGTGGGGGTTCTTCTTACTGGTGCTCCATGTCGTACCAGCCTCTGTCAGCTCCCTCATGACAGCATCATGTCCGGCAGTGTCGAGGGTGTCCCAAAATTGTTGGTGAGCATCATCATTGGGGCCAAAGAAGAGACTGAACACATGGTTGATGCTGCTAGCGCTGAAAGGAACTGTCACTCCTCGGACGGTGACAGATGTCGCCGTCTTGCTTTCGATCGCCGCATAAAATTCCCGGACCAAAGTGTCATTAAGCTCTGCCGGCTGCTCGGCAAAGTCCTCCCAAAGTTGTGCTGCTATGGCCTTCATAATGAACGGCCGGAGTCCAAAAAGAGGTGCATCTCTGTTGTAAATGAAGCCACGCTCCTCCCATAGCTCCTTTTTGGTGAATGGCGATGCTGCTGCTGAAGAAGAAGCGGCAACAGTGTTTTGACGGGTTTGTTGTGAAGACATTTTGGTTGCAAGGGCTGAAAGAGAGAGAAAATAGATAAAACTAGAGGAGAATAACAAGAGAAAAATCAGAAGTGATGAAGAATGAAAATGGGAAGGGGTTTATATAGCTGTTGGGGTGCTGCCCATTTAATGCCGCAACGGCAGGCGGGAATAACGGGGCGGCAGATTGAATGTATCGTGTCTGACGCGTCTGACGTGCATTAATGCGTCTGCTGTGCGTCTGCCGCACGCTTCTTCATCTGCTGTGCGTCTGTTGACAACCTGTCAAATCCGTCTGCGCCGGCAGCCGAAACGACAGGCTACCATAAATGGGCTTTATTGGGCTGGTGGATGAGCGGTGGGCTTGGGCCACTTCTTCTTTCTCACTTGACTCCTTTATTTCCTAAAAACTGAAATTAAAAACAAAACATTATTCGAATAAAATAAATCTAATTCATAATAAATAATATTAAAAATGAAAATAAAAATAAAAATTTAGGTTAAATTAGGGATGCCTTGTGGGGCATCACCTAAAGTAACCACTTCCTGTATTCTTGGGGCTTCAGTCCCTTGATAGTGCTTGAGGCGTTGTCCATTGACTTTGAATTGGTGCCCGTCCTTTAGTGATTGAATTGTAATGGCACCATGGGGAAAAACTTGAACTACTTGGAACGGGCCAGACCATCTAGATTTAAGCTTCCCTGGAAAGAGTTTCAACCTAGAATTAAACAACAACACAAGCTGCCCTGGGCAGAACTGTCGTGGCAGCAACTTCTTGTCATGCCACTTCTTGGTTTTTTCCTTGTAAATCCTTGCATTGTCGTAGGCCATTGTCCGTATTTCATCGATCTCATTTAAATCTAACAGCCTTTTCTGGCCTGCCTTGTCTAAGTCCATGTTTACTGCCTTGATTGCCCAATATGCCTTGTGTTCTATCTCGACAGGCAAGTGACAGGTTTTCCCATAAATTAAACGGTATGGAGACATGCCCAATGGAGTCTTGAAAGCTGTTCTGTATGCCCATAATGCATCATTCAGAAGCAAAGACCAATCTTTCCTAGTTGGTTTAACCATTTTTTCAAGAATGTTCTTCACTTCCCTATTGGATATCTCAGCCTGTCCATTGGTCTGTGGGTGGTATGCTGTCGCGATCCTGTGCTTGACACCATATTTTCTCAAGGCGGCAGCAATTACCCTGTTGTCAAAATGTCTCCCTTCATCACTGATAATCGCCCTAGGGATGCCAAATCTAGAAAAGATGTTTTTGTGCAAAAACTTTTGGACCGTTTTGGCATCATTCTTTTGAGTTGCGATTGCTTCTACCCACTTGGAGACATAATCCACTGCTAGGAGGATATAAAGATTTCCACACGAAGATGGAAAAGGTCCCATAAAATCAATCCCCCAAACGTCGAAGATCTCGACTTCCAAAATATTTTGCAGTGGCATCTCGTTTCTCCTCGAGATGTTACCTGTCCGCTGGCACCTGTCACAGTTTTTGTAAAATTCTTGTGCGTCCTTATACAGTGTCGGCCAGTAGAACCCTGACTGCAGCACCTTGGCAGCAGTTTTATTGCCTCCTAAGTGTCCTCCATATTGTGAAGCATGACAGTGATGGAGAATGTCTTCTTGTTCTTCTTGTGGTATGCATCTCCTTATAACCTGATCTGCGCACATTTTGAAAAGAAGAGGTTCGTCCCAATAATAATGTTTAACATCATTTTGAAACCTCTTCCTGGCTTGATAAGTAAGATCAGAAGGTAATATTCCGCTAACTATAAAATTAACGAAATCAGCATACCAGGGAAGGTTAGAAGACTTACCTGCCGCCATGGCTGTCGCGACAGCTATTGCGGCAGCAAAGAGCTGCTCATCTGGGAAGGTCTCAAGTATGTGTGTATCATCAATGGGTAGACTCTGTCCCGTCTCCAATCTTGACAAGTGGTCTGCCACCTGATTTTCTGTCCCCTTTTTGTCTTTGATCTCAAGGTCGAACTCTTGTAATAGCAAGATCCACCGTATCAATCTCGGCTTGGCATCCTTCTTTGCAAACAAGTACTTAAGGGCAGAATGGTCGGTGTGTACTATTACCTTCGTCTGAAGTATATAAGAACGAAACTTGTCGATGGAGAACACCACAGCTAACAGCTCCTTTTCTGTGGTGGTATAGTTTACTTGGGCATCATTTAATGTTTTGCTGGCATAATATATGACATGAAACAGTCTGTCCTTGCGCTGCCCAAGTGCTGCCCCGACAGCATAGTCACTAGCGTCACACATAATTTCAAACGGTTGTGTCCAGTCTGGTGGCTGTACTATAGGGGCTGTCACTAACTTTTCCTTCAGAACCTTGAATGCTTCAGTACATTCCTCATTAAAGTCAAAGGGTCGGTTCTGCTCTAAGAGATGGCATAACGGCTTGGTGATTTTTGAGAAATTTGCAATGAATCTCCTATAAAAACCAGCATGCCCTAAAAAACTCCTAATGCCCTTGACTGTTGTTGGCGGCGGCAGCTTCTCTATGACCTCTATTTTTGCCCTGTCGACTTCTATCCCACGGCAGCTAATCTTATGGCCTAGGACTATCCCTTCATCCACCATAAAGTGGCATTTTTCCCAATTTAAAACCAAGTTTGCTTTTTCGCATCTTTCGAGCACCTTTTGTAAATTGCCCAGACAACTCTCAAAATCGTCTCCAAAGACAGAAAAATCATCCATAAAAATTTCTAGGAAGTCCTCTACCATGTCCGAGAATATAGCCATCATGCACCTTTGGAAGGTGGCAGGTGCGTTACAGAGGCCGAACGGCATCCTCCTAAATGCGTATGTTCCGTAGGGGCATGTGAAAGTCGTTTTCTCTTGGTCCTCCAGTGCAATAGCAATTTGATTATATCCTGAATAACCATCAAGAAAACAATAGTAAGGTTTACCCGCTAATCTGTCAAGCATTTGATCAATAAAAGGTAACGGAAAGTGGTCCTTTCGGGTAGCTTTGTTAAGCTTCCGATAGTCCATACAAACCCTCTAACCGGTCACAGTCCTGGTTGGGATTAACTCGTTGTTTTCGTTGGTTATTACGGTCATGCCTCCTTTCTTGGGAACACATTGCACCGGGCTTACCCATTTGCTGTCGGAGATGGCGTAAATAATACCTGCATCTAACCATTTAATTATTTCTTTACGCACTACCTCCTTCATCGCAAGGTTTAACCGTCTTTGGGCATCAATAGTCGGCTTATGATCTTCCTCTAGGAGGATTTTGTGCATACAGATTGTCGGACTAATGCCCTGAATGTCTGCTATCGTCCATCCTATCGCCCTTTTATGCTGCCTCAGCATGTCGATCAGCTGTCGTTCATGTTCCTGCGGCAGCTTAGCAGAGATGATTACGGGCAGTGTGTCATCACAACCAAGATAAGCATATTTAAGCTGCCCTGGCAGGGGCTTAAGTTCTAAGACAGGTGGTTCAACAGTAGAGGGCTTTTGAATTAAATGGTTATTCGAAGTGTAATTCAAAGGTTCGAATAACTTACCTGGACGATGATCTAACCAGTTTACCTCCTCATGACCTTTAGTTTCAGATGTATCGGATTCAGAGGGGTCACTGTCGTTGGTGCTGTCGTCGTTACTGTCGTCGTCACTGTCATGATAGGCTTGTAGGTGGCTGTCGCAGCAGTGACCAAATTTTATATCTCGGCAGCCCGACCTGATGCAGGGTTGATCAAAGGTCACCTCAATGATGGCCTTGCATTCCTCGTCCACATCGGCATGTTTCATTGCTTGGAGAACATTCAACTTAATTTCTTGATCGTTCACGCGCATGGTGAGTTCTCCTTTCTCCACATCAATCAATGATCTTCCCGTGGCTAAGAATGGTCGCCCTAGGATGACTGGTGCGTTCTCATCTGCCTCACAGTCTAAAATAAGAAAGTCAACAGGAAAAATAAGTTTATCCACTCTTACTAAAATATCTTCAATTTTTCCCTCGGGGTGAACGTAAGAGCGGTCGGCTAGCTGTAGGGTAACTGTCGTGGTCCGCGCCTTGCCAATACCTAGTTTCTGAAAAACAGATTTGGGCATTAGATTAACACTAGCACCAAGATCACAAAGTGCCTTACCCACAAATTTATCGCCGATTACGCAAGGTATGAGGAAGCTCCCCGGATCCTTCTTTTTCTGGGGTGGCTGCCGATGAAGAATACTCATGCAACCTTCTTGCATCCTTACCGTTTCAAATTCCCCAAGTTTAGATTTTTTAGACATGACATCCTTGAGAAATTTAGCATAACCGGGCATCTCCCTAACAGCATCTAACAACGGAATGTTAATATGAACCTGTTTAAAAATATCATAATTTTTTTTGAGTTGAGATACATGCTTAGCTTGCTGTATCCGTTGAGGGAAGGGTGGTGGGGGACGATAATCAGCAATGCGTCCTTCCCACTGCATGCGAATCTGAGGACGATAATCATCTTTTTTCTCCTCTGTCGCTTCTGCTGTCGTGACAGGCTCATCGGCAGCAGTCTGTTGGTCACCTGTCGGGGCAGCTTCCTCGGCAGGTTTATCCAAAGCAGGGTCTTTTTCTGTTTCAGCTTCTTTTTCTGGCCCTGGTAACTTTTTCCCACTTCTAGTAGTAATCGCCTTACATTGCTCATGTGGGGGCGGTCTAGCATTTTCAGTATTGCTAGGGAAACCTCCATTCTGCCTCGGTTTAATATGCTGCGACACCTGACCCATTTGTGTCTCTAGAGATTTCAAGGTGGCCTCATGGTTTGTCATTCTCATCTTAGTTTCATCCATAAAATTTTCCGTCTTCTTGACAAACTGATTAATATTATCCATATACGTGCCAGTCTGAGACATAAAGGTGGCCAGAGTCTGCTCCAATACACTACTCGTGGCAGGTGGTGGCTGCTGTTGTTGCTGAGGCGGCAGGTTCTGCGGCTGCAGTTGCTGTCGCGTCAACAGTCTAGGACCCCCCTGATTCTGATTATATGCTTGCGGATTCAGGGCATTGTTAGGATTACTCCAGGAAAATTTGGGATCCTTCCTCCAATTAGGGTTGTAGTTGTTGGAATTGTAGTTCGGCTTGTAATTTCCAACATATTTTCCCTCTTCTATATTTATAGGGCACTCTTCACTACTATGATTTCCTTCACAAGTAGCACAAATTTCCTCGACAGCAAATCCTCGTAAGTCCTCTTCACTCAATAAGTGTTTCATTGCTTTAGTAAGGAATGCTACCTGAGATTTCATAGTGCTGTCGGCCTCATAGTCTTTGACAGCAAGTACCCGTTTACTCCCTCTTCTAGCTGTCGGAAACTGCTCCTCATTCTTGGCTAGATTTTTTAAAACTTGCAATGCCTCGTCTGGATCTTTATCCAATAATAGTCCATTTGCTGCAGAATCAATGCGAATGCGAGTTTGTAAGTTAGCAGCATTATAGAATTTTGTTACCTGATTCCAGACAGGAAATCCATGCATTGGGCAGTTCCGAAGAAGAGTAGTAAATCTGTCCCAGGCCTCGTGCATCGGCTCGTCATCTTCCTGTTGAAAAGTAGCAATTTCGTTACGTAATCGCTCAGATAAATGCGAAGTATTAAAACGAGACAAAAATTCACGAGTTAGATCTGCCCAAGTCATAATAGAACCCGGTGTAAGTTTATTCCACCAAGTTTTAGCTCTGTCCCTCAATGAATGGGGGAATAACCGAAGCCTCAGTATCTCCGGACTAACTCCTGGTAGCCTAAACGAACCACGGATCTCCTGGAACATTTTGAGATGCTCCCTAGCATCTTCTGTCGCAGAACCACTAAACTGTCTGGCGTTGTTGATCATACTAAACATGACAGGTTTAAGCTCGAAATTGTCAACATCAATATCCGGCAGCGTGGTTTCCAGCTCTACATGATCGTTCAGCATGTAGTCACGACATGATCGTCGTCCATCTGCCCTCGGCGGGTCGCCGACAGGCGGTATGTCTCCTCCAGCAGGCTGGTTACGGGCCATCTGCTCTAGCTGTTCTTCAAGGTATTCGTTCCTGTCTAAAAGGTGGCGAATCTATTTCTTGAGATTGAATGATCGTTCAATTTCCGGATCTAACTTATACTCAGGATCTTTGCCTCTTTTCGATCTGCGCATAAACAAGAGAACCTCGTGAAAAGCAAGAGTTGAAAACACAAAAGAAAAATTAAAGAAAAATAAAAATAAAAACGAAAATAAAAATAAAAATAAAAGCAAAAAGTGCAATAAAAGAAAGATGTAGTTATGTTGCCAATCCCCGGCAACGACGCCAAAAACTTGTTGCGTGTAAAATAGACTATCGCAATTGTAGTGCAAGTGTACACGACGCAAGTAGTAAAGTGATACGAAGTATCGGATATCGTCTCCACAGGGATTGGGCTAATGACTTCACCTTGATTTACTGCACGAAGTAAAGGAAATAGTTTAGAATTGTCACGAGAATAATATAATAAAAACGTAAATAAAAGGATTGGAATATCAAGATAGAGAGAATGGGCTGGTATTGAATTGCTCGGTAGTGCAGGTATTGAATTGCTCAGGATCTCCAGTTCTATCGTCGCGCCCGTCGCCGACAGCACCTGTCGCGGCGTCTGTCAGTTGGCAGTCGCGGCAGCAGACACACCAACTCCGTACTTCAAGTTTGGCAAGAATCCCAGATCTGCCTTGCCCTATCCCTAGGCACAAGTCTGTCGATGAACACGTCTTTGATGATACCTCCCGGCGTGAATCGAAGGATGAACACCGATGTGTATGAATTCTTCCTTAGCCACTTAACCTCGCCCTATCCCTAGGCACGAGATGGTTCAACTATAAACTAGAGAACGCGCTCTTATCTCTTTCGTATACTTAACTCCCCCGATGCTAAGTAAATGGATAACCTCACAATGCTCTTCCGATGCTCTTGCAAGATATTAAAACCAAGATAAAAGAACTTGAAGTTTATTTTATTGAACTTGAAAAATCCTAAAACAAAGCAACCCTTGCAACTACTTTACAAAACAACCCGTGGCCCTAGGGGGAATTTAGAACATGTCGGTGACGGGTGGACGGCAGGGGTTCGGTTTCGGTTATGGGATATCGGTCATGCCCTAGGTTTAATCTATGCCCTTTATATAAGCTTTGGGCTCAAGTTATCTAAGGTAACAAGGATTACAACTTTAATTAAAAGTAAGATTCTAATAAAGACTAAATTTCTAAAGTCTCCTACTTTCCAGCCGCATCCTAGCTTTTAGGAATTTCCTCTCTTTGAGCTTTGGCTTGACATATCTTTTGATATGGGGCTTGGAAAATTATTTGGCTTCCACACGACAGACGAGCAGATTTTTCTCTATCTATCGAAGTCCACTTTACTTTTCCTCTTCATAAGTCTGCTGTCACCTTGCTGTCACGACAGGTCCATGACAGGTTCGTCTTCTTCGGCTGCTTGCCCAGTTCAGCTTTCCTGCTTCTCTGCCCTGCGCCTGCCTTCATTGTCAACCATGGCAGTTACCTGCAAAATACACCATCTTTTAGTAGAATCCGTGCCTTTTATATAATTGTGATGTTTTATTGAAAACTAACCTAAATGCAATGCAATGATGCTTGAATGCAGCAGAAATATGGGCTAAAAAGGGTGTAAATAATAGAACTTTTACACACTCAACAATACACATGGGAGCTGCCTCAACCATTGTAATCACCTTAACCAAGCTCACACACGGGAGCAACCCTCCACCGTTGTGACGCTTAACAAGGTCCACCCACGAGAGTCGTCCTCCATCGCGGTGACATTTAGCAAAGTCCACCCACGAGAGCCATCCTCCATCGTGGTGGCGCTTAACAAGCCCACCCACGAGAGCCATCCTCCATCGTGGTGACACTAATTTCTTCAATCGCTAGAGTACTTGGATGGAGTTTACGGTACAATCACAACCCCTCAACATCCAAGGCGACTCAATTCACGGTGCACCCAATCCTATAGCCGGCTAACTATATCCGATTAAAGTAACCAACAACCACTTACATCACTTGCCAATATAACCATTTTATCATGTTAATCCACTGTTATACAAGCATAACCAAAATGCCAAATCCACAAGCATCACATGCTTAAAATCATATGCACCCAACACATGCAAGTCAAGGATAACTTACCTTATGCATCTTTAACATAATGGCATTAACAACCAACATTAAACCATGTCCAAACATGCTTAAAAACAGTAATTTAAACACAATCATCCCAAGTGCATTTAAAAACCAAAGCATAGCCCAACCAAGAGAGAAATTCCATTTACTTACTCTTGAGCTTAGCTAAGTTGTTTAGACTTAAACTAAGCTCCCAAAGCCTCATCCAAAATGTTTCAAAGCTGGAAAACTCTTTACCACTCACCGATACACAAAACTACGCTAGCCGTTAAGCCTTCCAAGCATCTGAAACCTCCAACGCCACCTCTATTGCCTCCAGATCATCCTCTCCTGTTTTAAACACATAACAACAGAGGATTAATGCATCATCATGCATTAAAATCACCAGCAACACACCTAAACTCGCTGCTCTTCACAAATCCAACATTTCGGCTACCAAACACAACCGAAATCACCTCCAAACTCTTCCAAACTTAACCCAGCCAAGATCCATCACTTTTAACCATTTTTAAACATCAATTAACATCCAAAATGATCCCAAACTCGTTCTTATACCTCCAGCATTAACAGAACACCAAAATCACCCCAAAAACCACCATTTTTACAAGTAAAAACTTAGGAAAATCAACCTATTCGGGATTTCATTGATTAAACCTCAATTACACATCATTTAGACATCCAAAATACATCAAAAAGACATCTCAAAACAGAGCCCAATCATCCAATACGAATTTCTTCAAAATTAATTCCAAATCTTGCATTTCGAGCCAAAATCAAGAACACAACATTAAAACCTTTAATAAAACTCAATTTAAAGATTGAGAACTTGGGAATTTCAGTAAAGAACTGAGTATTTAGAGGAGAAGGACGTTCATACCTCTAAATGTGGATTTCTCCTTGTTTAGAGCCAAAATCCTTGAAAATTCATTAAGCAAATGGTGAGGATTTGATGTAGAAATGATTAGGAATCATTTGGGGATTGAAAACTCTTCTTTAGGTGTGAAAATCAAAAGGAAAGTTTCTGAGGAAATGTGTTTGGCTGAGGGAATTTTGAGAGAAAATGAAATGGGAAAATTTTGGTAAAAGTTAGTTATGAAACTAAAATATCACTTTTTCCTCTTTTCTTTTTATTAATTAAACACTAAATGAGTCTTAAAAATCAAGAAAAATCTGGAGAAATCCTCCCTTGGGTAAATTAGCTCCTTAAAGATTCAAAGTTTCAATCCTTTTAAAATAGTCACGAACTTTTCAAAAATTACATTTTAGTCACTAACTCGAAATGTCATATTTCCAAACCTCATTTTGTAAAATTGATTTCACCACCCTCTTATATATATTAAAAGAGGATTTTTAGACATTTTTCCATATTTTTAATGCATCCCGAACTAGGCTTTCCCTAAAACTACCTTTTATATTCGAACCGAAAATCCGACCGGTCCGGTTCAAACCCAAAACTTCTAAGCCCAAAATTAGAGTGTTACATCTAGAAAATATAAGCTTCTGGTAGAATGCCCATCATCGTACTCCTCCTTAGTGGAATCTAACATCACTAAGGCCACGCGCAAATTTTACCATTATAGTGCACTCTCATCTTATTGGTCGACCAATTATATCCGATAATAATATCTCATCAAGTGTCAGTATACACATCAAGGCCACACTTACCCACTGTTTTTCAAGGCCACGAGCATAACATTTCACTTCCCATTTTCATACACATTTCTATGCATAGAATGTACTCAACAACATATATCTTTTTAAAACACAATTCAAACATGGGATTACAAGATTCAACATCTTAACATCTTAACACATATGAAATCAGAAAAATTCATCATGTGCAACAAAACATATTTAGGCTCAACAAAATTAAGGTAAGAAGCCGAAAACAACCAAACTTACTCTCGAGCTTAGATTGGCTTTTCAAGCTCAATCTAAACCCCTCAAAATCTTTTCCTTAACCACGTTAAGGCTTTATAAAATAGTTCCACTCACCAGCACTACACAAATTCTAGTCGAACACCCAAATCAAACTCTCAGTTCATCTGATATCGTGTCCGAAGGTCCCGAATAAGTTTACCCTACTACTAATCATTTCAAAACATAGTATTAGAGTGATTTCAGGCCTCTAAACTTGTTGCAACTCAAAAAAACTAACATCTAGCATAAATCACCCATCAATTCATATCTGAAATTAACCGAAAACATCAATAAACCAACTCCAAACAAACTCCAGCTAAAATCGAGCAATATTATCATCAAAATAACATCTACTAAAAACGTCAACTCAAAGGCAAGAAACCATCATCCACAGATTCTTCACAAAACCAAGCCAAAAACTCGAGAATTTCCACCTTAAACACTATCAAATCAACTAGTTTCAGGTTTTATATTATCGAACCATCATTTCAAAATTAGCCAACATCAAAAACACATTTATTAACATCCACAAACCCAGCAAAACAAAACTCATACGAAAATCTCACAAAACCACATTAAATAGCTTGATTAAGCATATTTCATCAAACCCAATATGAAACCTTTGCGTAAACACTATAAAAGAATCAATAACGTGGGAATTTCAATAAAGAACTTACATTAGAGGAGAAAAATGTAGCTCACCTCTAATGATGAATTTTCCCCTTTTTCCAATGAAAAGCCTTGAGAAAACTAGAGGAAAATGATTGGGTTTTAGAGAGAAATCAATGGAAACAAGTTTGATGATGAAAAAATCAATGTATATAAGGATTTACCTTTGAATTCTTGAGTGCAAATAGTTGTTTGGATGAAAGCTCTTTGAAAGAAAATGAGGAGAGAAATATAACGTCAATTAGCATAAAGATGATAATCTTTTGAAAATATCTTTTATTATATTTAAAAATCCCTTTTTAAACATTTTAGAAATCAAAATATTTAGGGGGAAAATCTGAAATTAGACTTGGCTAAATAGATCCTTAAAGATTCGACGTTTTTATTCTTTTACAAACTAGTCACCAAAATAGTTTTGAAACTTTACATGTTAGCCACTAGACTAAAATGTCCACTTTCCAAAAACAGTTTTCCAAAATTGTTTCCACCACAAATCGTATATACATAACTAATGATTTAAAACCATTTTCCATAATTCAAATCCTTCAAAAACCTTTTATTTAAATTAGATCCCAAAACTAGTCTAAATCGGTAAAACTAACCCGAACGAAACTTCAACCAAATTCGGCTAACTTCCGGACCCTAAACTCGGGACGTTACAACTCTCCCCCACTTAAGAAATTTCGTCCTCGAAATTTACCTGGTGGAAAGAGATACGAAAATTGTTTTCTCATGTCATCCTCTTGCTCCCAAGTGGCTTCCTTCACACCTTATTGTCGCCACTTAACCTTGACCAACTCAATGGTTCTACCACGCAGCACTTTGTTGTCCGAAGCCAAGATCTCGACTGGTTCTTCATCATAAGTCAAATCTAGATTCAATTCAATCTCTTCAACAAGCATAATATGTGACGGATCTAATCCATACCTCCGGAGCATCAAAACATGGAATACATCATGAATCTTTTCTAATACGGATGGCAATCTCAATCTATACGCAACGGGACCAACTCATTCAATTATCTCATAAGAACCAATGAATATCGGACTTAACTTACCTTTCCTCCCAAATCTCATCACCTTTTTCCAAGGTGAAACTTTCAGAAACACTTTGTTGCTCACTGCATACTCTATTTCTCTATGTTTCAGATCTGTATACAAATTTTGTCGATCCGTAGCTGCCTTTAAACGATCACATATCAATGTCACTTTCTCGGTAGTACTCTTAAGCATATCCGACAACGATAATAACTTATGTCCCGCTTCGGCCTAACAAACAGGTGTTCTACACTTTCTTCCATACAAAGCTTCATAAGGTGTCATCTGAACACTTGCTTGGTAGCTAGTTTTATAGGCAAACTCTACCAACGATAGATGCTTCTCCCACGAACCCTGATAATCAATAATGCAACATCTCAACATGTCTTCTAAAACTTCTATGACTCTTTCTGACTGATCATCGGTCTAAGAATGATAAGAGATGCTGAAATTCAATCGAGTACCCAAGGCACTATGAAAACTCTACCAAAATCTAGCTGTGAACCTCGGATCACTATCTGACACAATCGATTTAGGTACACCGTTCAATCTCACAATCTCACTGATGTACAAATCAGCCAACTTATCTAAAGTATATGTAGTATGAACAACCAAGAAATGTGCACATTTTGTAAGACGATCAAAAATTACCCAAACAAAATTCTTCTTAGAAGGGGTCAAAGGCAAACATGATACAAAATTCACAGTAATTCTCTCCCACTTCCACTCGGGAATTCTCAACGATTGCAGTAAACCAGAAGGAAACCGATGTTCGGCCTTAACACGCTGGCAAACCATACACTTGCTCACAAATTCAGCAACATCTTTCTTCAAGCCAACCCAGTAGTACTCATCCTTCAAACCATGATACATCTTTGTACTCCCCGGATGCATGGCGAACGAACTATTACGAGCTTCGGTCAGAATGGTACGCCTCAAATCAACATCATTTGGTACAACAATCTTACCTTTGAAGCATAGAACACCATCATCACTATAACAGAAATATAATGGTTTACATTCTGCTTTGTCTTGCACATGTGGTACCAATGTTCAATCTTGCAATTGCCTTTCTCTAATCAATTGAATCAACGAAAGTTTAATTTGCAATTCCGCCACTAGACTGCCATCATGTGACAAACTTAGCCTAGCAAACATTGCTCGCAATTCAACTGCCACTTGCCTACTCAAAGCATCGGCCACTACATTGGCTTTACTCGAAAGCACCTCTCAACTGATCGAATAGGTCGTCAACTCGTGGCAAAGGATACTTATTCTTCACTATCAACTTATTCAACTGTCGGTAATCTATACACATTCTCAAGCTATCGTCATTCTTTTTCACAAACAACACGGGTGCACCCCAAGGTGAGATACTAGGACGAATGAATCCTCGATCCAACAGTTCCTGAAGTTGTGTCTTCAACTCTTTCAACTCTTTAGGGGCCATATGATATGGAGCAATGGATATTGAAGTAGAATCAGTATATGTCTCTATTGCAAACTCAAACTCTTTATCAAGCGGCAAACCAGGCAACTCTTCTGGAAATACCTCCAGAAAATCACAAACAATTCTGATGTCTTGCGGTCGTGCCTCATTCATGTTCGGATTCATAATGTAAGCTAAATATGTCTGACAACCAACATCCATCAACCTCTGAGCCTCTAAAGCTGAAAAAAACATTAGACAAGAACTTAATGTTCTCGCCCACTACTATTACCTCATAATCATCTGTAAGCCTCAAGGAAACTCGCTTTGTCTCAAAAACCACTTTAGCCTTATGTTCTACAATCCATGCCCAAAATCACATAAAAACCATTAAATGGCAATCCCATCATATCTAATGGAAACGCATGACCCTAAACTATCAAATGACATCTTCTATATACTTTCCTAACCACAATAGTTTCACCAAAAGAACTTCTAACATTTGTTCCCATATCTAATATCTCATACGGTATATCCAACAACTTCACATGCTCACGGAAAATGTACGAATGTGTAGAGCCAGAATCAATCAAAGAAAGCAAAGTCAAAGACTGTAATGAGAAATTATCTGCAATCACATCTGTATCATTCCTGCCCTCGCAATGCGCATACACTCTAGATGGTCCACCACCCTTGGGTTGTACAGCGACCATCTGAGCTATATTTCTCTGACCATCATCCCCACGTTGAAAGTTACCTCGACCGCGCCCACTGCATCTTTGATGCTTAACGGCTCGTGTCAGAGCCTGTCCATCTCTAGCCGGATGTGGACAATCACGTCTCAAATGTGCTCGAGACCCACAATTCCAACATAAGCTATAATTACCCCAACACTCACCAAAATGACGTCTTCCGCATTTAGCACACTCAAGTGTACGAACAACAGCTCGTTGACCCTGATGGCCACGTCCCGGGTTACCACCTCCACGCCTATGGTCAGGTTGGTACCTCTTATCCTTGTGCCTCTTGGCACGGTCTCTATCCCATTTAGTAGGCCTTTTTTCTGAACTAGATCCACCGCTGCGAGTAGCCAATCCCAAACTCTATTTGATATCCTTTGCCCTAGTGACCGAGACATCAAAGTCCACATAGTCTGAAGCTAAGATAAAGGTCTTCACCTCCTGAACCAATCCATATCAAAAATGTTCACATCGTTCCCTCTTAGTGGGAACCAACTTAGAAGCATACTGACTTATACGTACAAAATGTACCTCGTAATCAGATACTTTCATACTACCCTAAACCAAGGCCATAAACTCTCTTTTCTTCTCATCCTGATATCAAGGACCAAAGTACTTCTTACGGAAGGCGGTTCTGAAAAATTCCCAAGTAACCTCAGCTACTGGCACACCGGACGTAATAGTAGTCCACCAAGCATAGGCATCTCCTTGAACCAAGGAAACAATGCAACCAAACTTACGTGCATCCGAGCACTCCATCTGTCCCAAAATATTGACTATACTCTCAAGACATGCCTCTGAACCCTCGGAAGACAACCCACGAAATTCAACTCCACCCAAACTACGAAGTCGCTCTAAAGGCAAACCAGATTCTGCACCCTGAGGTGGTGCTGCAACATGTACACCAGCTAAGGTTGTTTGAAAAGCCCCGGTTATAGCCTGAATCAGAGGACTCATATCTATCCCAGCTTGTCCCTAGCCAACATGAAGTCCAACACCTCCGACAACCACTCTAACGCCACCCCCAGGAGGAGGGGAGGAAAAGGAGGCAAGTTCTCTTCATTCGCATGCCCAACATTCTCGTTCCCCGGAGTACCCACTACAGGCCCTTGTCTCAGTTTTATACTTACAAGAAATGCAATCTAACAACAACAAACATAAACAAAAGAAATGATTTGGGTCAGCAAAAAGAAAGGATTTCCAAGACGCTCAAGTCTTTTACTCAAAACCACTTTTCACTAATAGTATTATAGCAATGGGTGTCTTTATCTACCCTCTAAAAAACTCAAAACCAAGGAACATGCTCACAAACACCGTGCATCACAATCAACAACCAAAACATCACAAAACCATACTTGAGCCAAATATAGACTCTTGGACACCTCCCAAAGCATTAAAGTCATATCCCATTACTAACATGCTATTATTTGATGCCAAAACCATACTTGAGCAAAATATAGACTCTTGGACACCTCCTTGCTTCCTTGCTGCCACGAATGGTCTACGGATCTGCATTGTTGGAAAAGAGAGCGTAAGCAAGAATGCTTAGTGAGCGGTGCTCAAAAAACAACAACAACAACAACAATCCAGTTTTTAAACCATTTCTCTTGCTTTTGAAAACAAATCCATTTCACAAATCATTTCTCAAACATAAACCTTCAACATAACATGTTCATTTTATCACATGCTTGAACTACAAATCAAGGTATAACACCCATAACCACATGGAATCATATATCTCAAACTTCACAACATCATCAACACAATAAAACATAAAGAACAATTTGAGTCACAATAGTATATTAACATTTTAGCACTTCTACTCGGATATGCAGATAACGTTCGGTGGAATGGATAACACCCCTCACTCGGATTAGGGGCAAGGAGCGTTAAGTTAACTTATAATAGAATCGGATTAGCAGCGGAAGGGGGTTTTATCAAATTCGTATAATATTTTTTTTCGAATACATGTATTCAATTTACTCTAATTGCAAACATTCAATTTCATATAACACATGCAAAATCCTTTAAACAATCGATTAATAGAATAGCCATAATTAATTTCTACACAATCCATTTGGTACAACTCAACAATTAAAACTACTCATTTAATTGATTTTAACTCCAATTTCATAACAATTTCTCATACAATCAGATAACTTAATTCATTTCCTATCGAATTGGATATCATATATAATCTAATTCGATTACCATAACCAACTATGTTTTAATTGATAAACAATTCAATTAAGGTCAAATTTTAAGTTCTAAATTCATTCGAATGACATATAAATTCATTCCATTCGGATTACACAATTTCAATTTCATAATTCTCCAATTTAAACCATTCGAATATCATACATATAATCCAATTCAAGTAATTAAATCTACTTTTCATGATAGCATGATAAAGTAATTCCAATCAATACATAGCCGAAACATTCACCATACTTATATATATAATGTATCATATCCGATTCATACATCCATACCGTTTCTAGTTTCCCTTTTTAAAAAATAAACCCAGGGTACTACATCGGCTAAACCTATAGGTTGCCTATACAAAAAGTGATTTCAACAAAAAGAATTTAAGCCCCAAACATATACTTGGGCAATCTATACCCCAAATATTTACCCCTTACATACATATCAAAATAGAGGGAAACATACTAGAAAGTTCATATCGAACTAAAGTAATAATTCATAAACATAACCATCAGACCAAACTGAACTAACATGCTGAACGCTAGGCCACCAATCATAAGCACGACAAAAACAGGGAAAATCATACTTAAGCTTCGTACAAGTAGATTACGGGTAGAGGTCAACGATGCCAGAACCTGAAATTTAGGGGAAGGAAGGAAAGGTTCGAGTGGTAAGTACTTCTCGTACTTAGTGAGGAAACCCTATTCTATTCGGTTTCTAATTAAATTACTTATGATCATACAATAAAATTTCACTTTGCACATTAGTTCATTCGAATGGTTCAATAATACAAACAATTCACAATTAATTGATGCACAAAAGTTATCAATCAATTATATGCATATTGAGACATATAATTCCATTCGAATGCAAGCAATAGATTTCATATCATACATATCAATTATACACATACAAGCCATGAAACCCTATTTAACTTCCAATTATCAACTTATCACAAATTCAAGTTTCATAGCATATCAAAAACAACAATTCATGAAATTTCAATATTTCATTCGAATATTCCAATTGAACCAATTTCATGAATTAATTTCGAATTTCATATTTCATTACTTTAATGGTACATATTAATCAATTAGCAATGCCTTGGATAGTAGAGTATGCTAGGTAATCAAGTCACATGTAACTGAATTGTGAATCAAAATTCACCATGTAATAGGTACCACGTACCAAATCGTATCAACGTATAACATATCATAATGTCCGCAGACATTAAGCAAGAAGGTACACTTACGTACCACAATATCGAGTACACTAACGTACCGATTTTCTTATTGAGATCAGACTCTAGGGTAGCCGTACTACCTGGACAAACTATACACACCAAGGGCTTTGCTTATTGACATTTAAATTCAATCGTATCATTATTCAGAAATTTTCAGAATTAATTTCTCAATCCTTTCGATTGAAATCATGAATTTTCAATTCAATCAAACAGCATTAAATCAGCATATCTATCATCCAAATCCAAGTCACATAGTTCAAACCATATATCACAATTCACATTTCAATTGAGCTTATCAAGCATATATATACATGGCACCATTCAATTCGATTAACATTGATCATTCGGCCAACATTTTAACAAACTAATAATCAGAATTTCACCAATCAAAAACAGTCCAATAGACATACATTTCAATTCAAATTCATCACATCAATATCATGTTTCAATTCAACATATAGTTCACCAAAATTCACGCATCACATGCATAAAATCATTTTCCATTTAATCCTTCTTCCCTTACTAAAATCAAATAATTAATTATTCCAAATTGCATGCTTATCATAACTTAAAAATCAAATTAAGGCAGTTGGGACTCTAATCCCAACTCTAAAGTCGTTTCACTCACAGTTCGCCGAGCTAATTTTGTATCCGAATGCCCTTCGCTCGATCCGAAGCCGATCCCGGTGCAATTTCCTCTTCGACCCTTTCGCTTCTAGGATCTAAGGCATTCAAGCCAAACAATAGAAAATTTTCAGAATTCAATTCATGCATTTAGAGGCTGAATTTTGTATTTTTATTCAAAACAATCCCTATACTTTTACGGTTCGATTAGGCTAGTTCTCATTTTCCTAATTTCTTTAATTAATCACTTAAACCTTCAAATTGATCACTAAAATTGGTGGATTTCACTTTCTACAGATTGTTAATCAATTTATTAACACTCCATATAATCCAATTTTACCACTTTCATAAATCTCATGTTCTAAATTTTTCTTCTTTTCATTTATACTCATTTCTGACCACCTAATTTAATTCGTTTCGTATTTCCTGTATACAACTCCAAATGGAACACCGTTTGTTCCTAAATTCAATTAACATACCCAATTTTAACATATCAAAAATGCAGATCAAAACTCCTAGTAGATTATTTTCTACAATTTTTCAAAGTTCACTGTCCAGCTAGAAGCATTGCTGGACAGTTTTGCATGTTGATCAAAATATGCTTTCCCGATTTCGATACAGCTATTAAAACTCTGTTTTACAATTTTTCTACCATTTTAGACATATCAATGTAAAACATATCCAAATTTCAGCATTAGATTCTCACTAGTGAATTTTCTATGATTTTCTAAAGATGCATGTCATGTAACTTGCCAAAACTGTCAAAATAATTTCATGCATGTTCATAAGCTTTCATCTCTTTTAATTTTTTTAAGATTTCTTATGAACTTAGAATTTCCAGCAGCATAACATTTAATATCATTTCTTTCACGATTTTCTAAGAACATCAAAACCATTGATCTATTAAAGATTTCAACATATTCGAATAATAGAGAGCTTGAGCTACTTACTTCCGATTTTTCCTTAAATTTTCTAGACCAATTTCAATGCCATGCAAGACTTTTCTCTCCTTCACCATGCACTCTTCCACTCTCTCAATTTTTTTGAGTTTTGTTAGTGTGTGTGAATATATGGTTTACTTAGCTAGAAGGGTTGAGTAACCGGTGGAGGGAAGGTGAGCAATGATGAGAATTGACACTAAGTCAATATCTCATATTGATTGAAAGTCTATTTTGCCCCTAACTATTCCATCGATTTTATTTTAAACAATGGCAAATCAAGAATGTTAAACTTTAACATGCAACTCTTTTCTTTTACTTTATATTCGGTTTGGTCACTAGACGAAATAACCGGATTCTTCTTGAACATTTCTTTAAAATTCAATTTGGTCCATATTGAACCTATTCCCAATTCAATAATTTAGGAAATTAATCTAATAAGTCATTTAATTATTTAATTAAACCCCTAATCTCCTAGGCTAATTTTTTAGGATGTTACATTTCTCCCCCCCCCCTTAAAGAAAGAATTCGTCCCCGAATTCTTACCTGAATCGAATAAATGAGGGTATTGGTTTCGCATTGTTTCCTCAGGTTCCCATGTTGCCTCTTCCATCTTGTGATTTCTCCACAAGACTTTAACCAGTGCAACATTTTTGTTCCGGAGTCTTTTAATTTCTCTATCCAGAATCTGAACCGGTTCCTCTTCATAAGACAAATCAGGATTCAGCTCTACTTCCTCCGGCTCTAAGACGTGGGAAGGATCGGATCTATACTTTCTGAGCATTAACACATGGAAGACATTGTGGATTTTATCGAACTCACTAGGGAGTGCAAGTCGATAAGCCACTGGGCCAATTCTTTCAGTAATTTCAAAAGGTCCAATAAAGCGAGGACTGAGCTTTCCCCTCTTTCCGAACCGAAATACTTTCTTCCAAGGAGAGACTTTGAGGAAGACTCTGTCTCCCACATTATGCTGGATATCTCTTCGTTTCAGATCAACATAGGCTTTCTGTCTATTGAAGGCTTGTTTTAAGCGAGAGTGGATGATTTGAACTTTCTCTTCTGTTTCTCTGAGCAATTGGGGTCCCAAAACTTTATTTTCACCAAGTTCGGACCAGCACAAAGGTGTTCTGCATTTTCTGCCATACAATGCTTCAAAAGGTGTCATCTGAATAGACGACTGATAACTATTGTTGTAGGCAAATTCAACTAAGGGTAGGGATTTCTCCCAATTCTTCCCAAAGTCAATAATGCAAGCTCTAAGCATATCTTCAAGAATCCGAATTACTCGTTCGGACTGACCATCACTTTGCGGATGGAAAGCTGTGCTTAGATTCAATTTACTACCCATAGCTCTTTATAGAGTTCTCCAGAATCTGGAAGTAAATCTTGGATCACGATCAGAGACAATGGAGATAGGAATTCCATGTAGCCGAATTATTTCCTGAATGTACAGATTGGCCAAAGTCTCCAAACTGTAATTGATACGAATAGGAATGAAATGTGCCGATTTGGTGAATCAGTCAACAATCACCCAAATAGCATCATATTTTCTGGGAGAACAAGGAAGACCAGTCACGAAGTCCATAGTAATTCGTTCCCATTTCCACTGTGGCAGTACAAGTGGTTGGAGTAGCCGGTGGGAACTCTATGTTCAGCTTTGACTCTTTGGCAATTGAGACATTTAGATACGAAATCATTGATAGCCGCTTTCATACCAGACCACCAATACGAAGATTTGAGATCTCTATACATCTTAACCGATCCAGGGTGGACCGAGAAAGAACTCTGGTGTGCTTCTTCCAGAAGATCTCTTTTCAGATTTTCATCATTTGGAACACAGATTCTATCTTTGAAATAAAGGAGACCGTTTGTATGAATACGGAATCCTTCATCAGACTTTGTATCCAGTTTGGAAATAATATCCTGAAGTTCTGGATCAGCTTTCTGAAGATTTTCAATCCTTGAGATTAAATTGGACTGAATTTGGAGTTCTGACAGAAATCCTTGCTTCTGATATACTCGAAGATGAGCATTGATAGCAGTTGGAGCTACAAGAATAAATACCACTTTTTAATCAGAACTTTTATTACAGACATTTTAAATTTTTATTTATTAAAGTTCAGGGATTAGAGATTTTACCCAATGTCGGTTTACGACTCAAGGCGTCTGCAACCACATTGGCTTTTCCTGGATGATAGTCAATGACTAAATAATAGTCTTTCAATAACTCCATCCATCTGCGTTGTCTCAAATTCAGATCTTTTTGAGTCAGGAGATACTTTAGGCTGTTATGATCGGTGAACAAGTAACATTTCTCACCGTACAAGTAGTGTCTCCATATCTTGAGAGCAAACACAATTGCAGCAAGTTTGAGATCATGCGTTGGATAGTTCAATTCATGAGATTTCAATTGGCATGAAGCATAAGATATCACATTATCACCCTGCATTAGAACACATCCAAGACCCGCATGTGAAGCATCACTGTCCACAGTATAATTTTTGCCCGGTTCTGGTTGGATCAAAACTGGGGCATGAGTCAAGGCTGCTTTGAGTTGGTCAAAGCTTCTTTGTTGCTTGTCAGACCATTCAAATGGTTGGTCTTTACGAAGAAGTTTGGTCAAAGGTAAGGCTATAGAGGAAAACCCTTTGACAAACCTTCTGTAATAACCAGCAAGGCCAAGAAAACTCTGTATTTCACTGACATTTCTGGGAGGTCGTCAATCCATGATTGACTGAATTTTCTTCGGATCAACTTTAATTCCTTCTGCAGAAATTACATGACCAAGAAAAGAGACTTCCGATAACCAGAACTCGAACTTGGAAAATTTTGCGAATAACTGACGTTCCCAGAGAGTTTGCAAGACAATGCGGAGATGATCAGCATGTTCTACTTTGTTGCGAGAATAGATTAAAATGTCATCAATGAAGACGACGACAAATTTATCAAGATAGGGCTTGAATACTCTGTTCATGAGATCCATGAATGCCGTCGGAGCATTTGTCAATCCGAAAGGCATTACCAGAAATTCATAGTGGCCATAACGAGTTCGGAAGGCTGTTTTTGACACATCCTCCTCTTTGACTCTCATTTGATAGCATCCAGATCGCAGGTCGATCTTTGAGAATACTGAAGCATCCCTAAGTTGATCAAACAGATCTTCTATTCTTGGGAGCGGATATCGGTTCTTGATTGTGATCTTGTTCAATTGACGGTAGTCAATACAAAGACGCATTGCTCCATCTTTCTTCTTTACGAACAGAACAGGTGCACCCCAAGGAGAAGTGTTGGGTCGAATGAAACCCTTGTCTTGAAGCTCTTGAAGTTGCTTTTGCAATTCTTTTAACTCAAGAGGTGTCATCCGGTACGGAGTGATAGACACCGGATTTGAGCCAGGCTGTACTTCAATCCCAAGTTCAACTTCTCTAGTCGGAGGGAGACCAGGTAGTTCCTCGGGAAACACATCAATGAATTCAGAAACAACAGGCATTTCAGACATTCCAAATTCAATTTGATCTCGTAAGACCATGGATGCAAAAATGGAAGTGGGTTTTTTATCAATTAGGAGTATGGATTCTTTTCCTAAACCCTGAAGATACAGTCTTTTATTTTGACAATCTACCCAAGCCTCATGTTTACTTAACCAATATAAACCCAGAATTAAATCGAACTCACAAGAGGGTAATATGTAGAGATCAATAAGGAATGGCAAATTGCTAATATGCAATGAATAATTTCTACATATCAGGTTAATGTTCGAAATTCCTCCTAAAGGATTTGAAGCTATCAGACTTGTTTTCACAATTTCAGGTTCTAAATTCAACCTTTTCACTACGGATAGACATGTGAATGAATGAGTGGATCCTGAATCTATTAAGGCATAAACAGGATGTGAGTTTAGCTCAACGGTACCTGCAATCACTTCAAGAGACTCTTCATCATCTCTACCACGAATGTGGTAAACTCTAGCAGGAGCTCGAGATTCCTGATGAGTGGTAGCATTAGAATGAGTACCCTTGCCTTTCTTCTGATAACCTGGCTGGGCTGACTTGGCATTCCTATTCCGATTAGAGGATGTCGGACTAGGAACTGCAGTGTTACGAGCTGGCATAGATTCATGCTTCTGAGGACAGTCTTTGATGTAGTGATCATCACCACCACAAGCATAGCAGAGATTTGCTTGAAGTCTACACTGACCTCGATGTGGTTTCTGACAGAACTTGCAAGGAGGAATCTTTTCAGAATTTCCCGTACTATTAATAGACATAGTAGGTACTGAGGATCTGATCACTGTAGCTGGTTTGGAAGTGTAATTACTCCTCGGAGCAGAAGTGAAATTAGAAGACCCTTCTTTTTGAAATTTAGGCTTCTTGAATTGCCATTGAGACTTGTCGTCTCGTTTCTGCTTTTTGTCAGGCTTATTGCCCCCTTTTCGCTTTTCAGCAGCTTTCATTCTAGCTTCGGTTGCAATAGCCCGATTAACAAGATTCTGGAAATCAATGATTCCCAAATCAGTGAAGATTGGACTCAATTCATCATTCATGCCTTCAATGAACATTCGGCATTTATCAGCTTCAGTTTTGATGTATTCTGCACCGTATTTGCAATACTTGCAAAAGTCTGCAACGTACTGCTCAATAGGACGGTTGGCTTGTTTAAGGTGCAAGAATCTCTTTCTTCTTTCAGCCAAGTATTGTTCACTGATGTACTTCTTTTTGAACTCTTCGAGGAAAAATTCCCTTGTTACCACTTCAGTTGGGACAGTGAGAATAGTGGTTTCCCACCAATTCATAGCTTCGTCAGCTAACAGAGCCACAGCACACTCCAATTTATGGTCATCGGAGCACTGTAATTGTCTGGTTACCACCTTGGTGGTGTTTTCAAGCCAATACTCTACATCTTCTGGTCTTTCTTCATTAGCACCAGTAAAAGTGTAGGCTCGATGCTGAGAAAGCTTATCTATTGGTGCTCTGCTAGATGCAGTATGGACAGAAACAGCAGGTTGCCCTTGTTTCAGATTTGCCAGAAGTTGATTGAACATCTCCTTCATGCTGAGGAGACATTCCCTTTGGGCATACTGAACCATAGGATTTTCAGGTGGAGGTTGTTCGGTGTTCTGAACAGGTTCTTTATCAGATTGCTCAATGTTCTGAACAGGCTCTATAGGGATCCGTTCAGTGACTTGAGCAGGCTTTTTGGCAATTTGCTCAGGAGTCTAAGCAGGCTCTTTGTTTCTCTCCTTTCTCAGAGTTTCAGTTCGAGCTGGAGAATTATCACTCAATCTCACACTTTCACCTTCGCTCGAAGATTCGTACGAGCTCCTATTCTTTGGGTCTTTTGGGTCCGTCATATTCTATCATTCAGTCAAATAACAGAAGATCAGAAAGCTCAGTACAGATATCTTATCATGCAATATGTGGGTGGCAAACCTAAACAATGCAGATGTATGCAGACTCGATTAAAATTTTTAGGACTTAACCTAAAAAGCTCTGATTACCACTTTATATAACACTTCTCACCCGGATTAGGGGCAAGGAGCGTTATGTTAACTTATAACAGAATCGGATTAGCAGCGTAAGGGGGTTTTATCAAATTCGTATAATAATTTTTTTCTTTCGAATACATGTATTCAATTTACTCTAATTGCAAACATTCAATTTCATATAACACATGCAAAATCCTTTAAACAATCGATTAATAGAATATCCATAATTAATTTCTACACAATCCATTTGGTACAACTCAACAATTAAAACTACTCATTTAATTGATTTTAACTCCAATTTCATAACAATTTCTCATACAATCGGATAACTTAATTCATTTCCTATCGAATTGGATATCATATATAATCTAATTCGATTACCATAACCAACTATGTTTTAATTGATATACAATTCAATTAAGGTCAAATTTTAAGTTCTAAATTCATTCGAATGACATATAAATTCATTCCATTCGGATTAAACAATTTCAATTTCCTAATTCTCCAATTTAAACCATTCGAATATCATACATATAATCCAATTCAAGTAATTAAATCTACTTTTCATGATAGCATGATAAAGTAATTACAATCAATACATAGCCGAAACATTCACCATACTTATATATATATATATATATATATATATATATATATATATATATATATATATATATATAATGTATCATATCCGATTCATACATCCATACCGTTTCTAGTTTCCCTTTTTACAAAATAAACCCAGGGTACTACATCGGCTAAACCTATAGGTTGCCTATACAAAAAGTGATTTCAACAAAAAGAATTTAAGCCCCAAACATATACTTGGGCAATCTATACCCCAAATATTTACCCCTTACATACATATCAAAATAGAGGGAAACATACTAGAAAGTTCATATCGAACCAAAGTAATAATTCATAAACTTAACCATCAGACCAAACTGAACTAACATGTTGAACGCTAGGCCACCCATCATAAGCACGACAAAGAAAGGGAAAATCATACTTAAGCTTCGTACAAGTAGATTACGGGTAGAGGTCAACGATGCTAGAACCTGAAATCTAGGGGAAGGAAGGAAAGGTTCGAGTGGTAAGTACTTCTCGTACTTAGTGAGGAAACCCTATTCTATTCGGTTTCTAATTAAATTACTTATGATCATACAATAAAATTTTACTTTGCACATTAGTTCATTCGAATGGTTCAATAATACAAACAATTCACAATTAATTGATGCACAACAGTTATCAATCAATTATATGCATATTGAGACATATAATTCCATTCGAATGCAAGCAATAGATTTCATATCATACATATCAATTATACACATACAAGCCATGAAACCCTATTTAACTTCCAATTATTAACTTATCAAAAATTCAAGTTTCATGTCATATCAAAAACAACAATTCATGAAATTTCAATATTTCATTTGAATATTCCAATTGAACCAATTTCATGAATTAATTTCGATTTTCAGATTTCATTACTTTAATGGTACATATTAATCAATTAGCAATGCCTTGGATAGTAGAGTATGCTAGGTAATCAAGTCACATGTAACTGAATTGTGAATCAAAATTCACCATAAAATAGGTACCACGTACCAAATCGTATCAACGTATAGCATATCATAATGTCCGCAGACATTAAGCAAGAAGGTACACTTACGTACCACAATATCGAGTACACTAACGTACCGATTTTCTTATTGAGCTCAGACTCTAGGCTAGCCGTACTACCTGGACAAACTATACACACCAAGGGCTTTTCTTATTGACATTTAAATTCAATCGTATCATTGTTCAGAAATTTTCAGAATTAATTTCTCAATCCTTTCGATTGAAATCATGAATTTTCAATTCAATCAAACAGCATTAAATCAGCATATCTATCATCCAAATCCAAGTCACATAGTTCAAACCATATATCACAATTCACATTTCAATTGAGCTTATCAAGCATATATATACATGGCATCAATCAATTCGATTAACATTGATCATTTGACCAACATTTTAACAAACTAATAATCAGAATTTCACCAATCAAAAACAGTCCAATAGACATACATTTTAATTCAAATTCATCACATCAATATCATGTTTCAATTCAACATATAGTTCACCAAAATTCACGCATCACATGCATAAAATCATTTTCCATTTAATCCCTCTTCCCTTACTAAAATCAAATAATTAATTAGTCCAAATTGCATGCTTATCATCATTTAAAAATCAAATTAAGGCAGTTGGGACTCTAATCCCAACTCTAAAGTCGTTTCACTCTCAGTTTGTCGAGCTAATTTTGTATTTGAATGCCCTTCGCTCGATCCGAAGCCGATCCCAGTGCAATTTCCTCTTCGACCCTTTCGCTTATAGGATCTAAGGCATTCAAGCCAAACAATAGAAAATTTTCAGAATTCAATTCATGCATTTAGAGGCTGAATTTTGTATTTTTATTCAAAACAGTCCTTATACTTTTACGGTTCGATTAGGCTAGTTCCCATTTTCCTAATTTCTTTAATTAATCACTTAAACCTTCAAATTGATCACTAAAATTGGTGGATTTCACTTTGTTAATCAATTTATTAACACTCCATATAATCCAATTTTACTACTTTCAAAAATCTCATGTTCTAAATTTTTCTTCTTTTCATTTATACTCATTTCTGACTACCTCATTTAATTCGTTTCGTATTTTCTGTATACAACTCCAAATTGAACACCGTTTGTTCCTAAATTCAATTAACATACCCAATTTTAACATATTAAAAATTCAAATCAAAAATCCTAGTAGATTATTTTCTACAATTTTTCAAAGTTCACTGTCCAGCTAGAAGCATTGCTGGACAGTTTTGCATGTTGATCAAAATATGCTTTCCCGATTTCGATACAGCTATTAAAACTCTGTTTTATAATTTTTCTACCATTTTAGACATATCAATGTAAAATATATCCAAATTTCAGCATTAGATTCTCACTAGTGAATTTTCTATGATTTTCTAAAGATGCATGTCATGTAACTTGCCAAATCTGTCAAAATAATTTCATGCATGTTCATAAGCTTTCATCTCTTTTAATTTTTTTAAGATTTCTTATGAACTTAGAATTTTCAGCAGCATAACATTTAATATCATTTCTTTCATGATTTTCTAAGAACATCAAAACCATTGATCTATTAAAGATTTCAACATATTCGAATAATAGAGAGCTTGAGCTACTTACTTCCGATTTTTCCTTGAATTTTCTAGACCAATTTCAATGCCATGCAAGCCTTTTCTCTCCTTCACCATGCACTCTTCCAGTCTCTCAATTTTCTTGAGTTTTGTTAGTGTCTGTGAATATATGGTTTACTTAGCTAGAAGGGTTGAGTAACCGGTGGAGGGAAGGTGAGCAATGATGAGAATTGACACTAAGTCAATATCTCATATTGATTGAAAGTCTATTTTGTCCCTAACTATTCCATCAATTTTATTTTAAACAATGGCAAATCAAGAATGTTAAACTTTAACATGCAACTCTTTTCTTTTACTTTATATTCGGTTTGGTCACTAGACGAAATAACCGGATTCTTCTTGAACATTTCTTTAAAATTCAATTTGGTCCATATTGAACCTATTCCCAATTCAATAATTTAGGAAATTAATCTAATAAGTCATTTAATTATTTAATTAAACCCCTAATCTTCTAGGCTAATTTTTTAGGATGTTACAGAATGCTCATCACCGTAATCGAGAGAAATGGACAAACATCTGGTGGAATGCCCATCACCGTAATCAAGAGAACTAGACAACATCTGGTGGAATGCCCATCACCGTACTCACAACGTCTAGAAAATATAAGCTTCTGGTGGAATGCCCATCACCATACTCCTCCTTAATGGAATCTAACATTACTAAGGCCACACGCGAATTTTACCATTATAGTGCACTCTCATCCTATTGGTCGACAAATTATATTCGGTAATAATATCTCATCAAGTGTCAATATACCCATGAAGGCCACACTTACCCACTGTTTTTCAAGGCCACAAGCATAACATTTCTCATCCCATTTTCATACACATATCCATGCATAGCATGTACTCAACAACATGTATCTCTTTAAAACACAATTCAATCATGGGATTACAATATTCAACATCTTAACATCTCAACATATATGAAATCAGCAAAGTTCATCATTTGCAACAAAACATATTTAGGCTCAACAAAATCAAGTTAAGAAGCCGAAAACAAAGGCGAAAAAAACCAAACTTACTCTTGAGCTTAGATTGGCTTTTCAAGCTCAATCTAAACCCCCAAAATCTTTTCCTTAACCGCGTCAAGGCTCTATAAAACCCGATTCATATGATATCGTGTCTGGAGGTCCCGAATCAGTTTCCCCTGCTTCTAATCATTTCAAAACAGAGTATTAGAGTGATTTCAAGCCTCTAAACTTGATGCAACTCAAAAAAACCAGCATCTAGCATAAATCGCCCATCAATTCATATCTAAAATCAACCGAAAACATCAATAAACCAACTCTGAACAAACTCCAGCTAAAGCCCAGCAAGATTATCATCAAAATCACATCTATTAACAACTAAAAACATCAACCCAAAGGCAAGAAATTGTCAGCCACTGATTCTTTACAAAACCAAGCCAAAATCTCAAGAACTTCCACCTTAAACACTATCAACTCAACTAGTTTCGGGTTTTATATTATCTGTGATAACGTTTTTTGAAAAACCTTTAAGTGTCCCACTTTTTTAGAAAATCAATTAAAAGGGGATTCTTATTTAAAAATTTGGGTTTTAGAAAACAATAAAAACATGGAGTTGCCACCAGCCACTAAGGTACGCCAGACACCACAAAAAACCAAAGATTCAATTTTAAAAGGGTTCGGGAGTTGGTTACGTGTGGGGAAGGATTAGCCACCCTATCACGCCCGGAAATCGGTACCAAAATACTCGTTGCCTTTATTCGATAGAAATTATTTAAAATTTAAAGTGAATTTAATTAGATGTTCTTAAATGAAAATTTGACTCAAATAATACGGGTTTTACGAACCGTGGCTTTGGAATTAATCGATCATTTAATTAAGAAGAATGATGGTTGTTGAGTGTGTAAAAGTTCTATTATTTACACCCTTTTTAACCCATATTTCTGCTGCATTCAAGCATCATTGCATTGCATTTAAGTTAGTTTACAGCAAAACATCACAAATAGATTAAAGGCACGGATTCTACTAAAAGATGGCGTATTTTGCAGATTGCTACCATAGTTGACGGAGAAGGCGGGCGCAGGGCAGATAAGCAGAAGAGCTGAACTAAACAAGCAGACGAAGAGGACGATGCTGCCATGGAGCTACCGTGACAGCAGAGGACGACAGCAAATTAGTGGAGGAAAAGCAAAGTGGACCTCGATAGATAGAAAAAATTATGCTCGTCTGTCGTGTGAAAACCATATATTCTTCCAAGCCACGGATCAAAAGATATGTCAAGCCAAAGCTCAAGGAGAGGAAATCCCAAGAAACAAGGAGGGCGGCTGAAAAGTAGGATACTTGGAGATTAAGTCTTTATTAGAATCTTACTTTTAATTAAAGTTGTAATCCTTGTAACCTTAGAATACTTGAGCCCAAAGCTTATATAAGGGCATAGATTTTAACCTAGGAGACATCTTCCCCATAACCGACAACTAAAACCTCTTTGTCGTTTACCGGCCGTCGACATGTTCTAAAATCCCCCTAGGGCCACAGGTTGTTTTGTAAAGTAGTTGCAAGGATTGTTTTGTTTTAGGATTTTCCAAGTTCAATAAAATAAACTTCAAGTTCTCTTATTTTGGTTATTAATATCTTGCAAGAGCATCGGGAGAGCATTGTGAGGTCATCCATTTACTTAGCATCGGGAGAGTTAAGTATACGAAAGAAATAAGAGCAAGTTCTCTAGTTTATAGTTGAACTATCTTGTGCCTAGGGATAGGGCAAGGTTAAGTGGCTGAAGAATAATTCATACACATCGGTGTTCATCCTTCGATTCACGCCAGGAGGTATCATCAAGACGTGATCATCGACAGCCTTGGACCTAGGGATAGGCCAAGGCAAATCTGGGATTCTTGCCAAACTTGAAGTACGGAGTTGGTGTGTTTACTTCCGCGACGACCAACGGACAGCTGCCGCGACAGGTGCTGCCGCGACAGGCGCGACGACAGAACTGGAGTTCCTAAGCATCGCAATACCTGCACTACTGAACAATTCAATACTAGCCCATTCTCTCTATCTTGATATTCCAACTCTTTTATTTACGTTTTTCCTTATTATTTTTGTGACAATTCTCTTAAATATTTTCTTTACTTCGTGCAGTGAAATAAGGTGAAGCTATTAGCCCAATCCCTGTGGAGACGATATCCGATACTTCGTATCACTTACTACTTGTGTCGTGTACACTTGCACTACAATTGCGATAGACTCTTTTGCACGCAACAAGTTTTTGGCGCCGTTGCCGGGGATTGGCAACATAACTACACCTTTCTTTTATTGCACTTTTCGTTTCTATTTTGTTTTTCTTTTAATTTTTCTTTTTATATTTTCCGTTAGTACTTTCAACTCTTGCTTTTCACGAGGTTTTCTTGTTTATGTGCAGATCTAAAAGAGGTGAAGATCCTGAGTATAAATTAGATCCGGAGATCGAACGTTCTTTCAATCTCAAGAAACAACTTTGCCACCTTTTAGCCAGGAACGAGTACCTTGAGGAACAGCTAGAGCAGATGGTCCGTAATCTGCCTGTTGGTGGAGGTATACCGCCTGTCAGCGATCCGCCTGTGGCAGATGGACGACGGTCCTGTCGTGACTACATGTTGAACGATCATGTAGAACTGGAGACCATGCTGCCGGATATTGAAGTTGATAACTTTGAGCTTAAACCTGTCATGTTTAGTATGATCAACGATGTCGGGCAGTTTAGTGGTGTTGTGACAGAGGATGCTAGGGAGCATCTCAAAACGTTCCAGGAGATCTATGGTTCGTTTAGACTACCAGGAGTCAGTCTGGAGATACTGAGGTTTCGGTTATTCCCCCATTCATTGAGGGACAGAGCTAAAACTTGGTGGAATAAACTTCGGTTATTCCCCCATGCTAGGGAGCATCTCGTGAATTCTTATCTCGTTTTAATCCTTCGCATTTATCTAAGCGATTATGTAATGAAATTGCTACTTTTCAACAGGAAGATGACGAGCCGATGCACGAGGCCTGGGACAGATTTACTACTCTTCTTCGGAACTGCCCAATGCATGGATTCCCTGTCTAGAATCAAGTAACTAAGTTCTATAATGCGGCTAACTTACAAACTCGCATTCGAATTGATTCTGCAGCAAATGGACTATTATTGGATAAAGATCCAAACGAGGCATTGCAAGTTTTGAAAAATCTGGCTAAGAATGAGGAGCAGTTTCCGACAGCAAGAAGAGGGGGTAAACGGGTACTTGCTGTCAAGGATTATGAGGCCGACAGCACTATGAAATCACAGGTAGCATTCCTTACTAAAGCAATGAAAAGGTTATTGAATGAAGATGAATTACAAGGATTTGCTGTTGAGGAAGTTTGTACCATCTGTGAGGGAAATCATAGTCGGGATGAGTGCCCAATACAAATAGAAGAGGGAAAATATGTTGGAAATTACAAGCCGAATTATAATTCCAACAATTATAATCCCAATTGGAGAAAGGATCCCAAATTTTCCTGGAGTAACCCTAATAATGCCCTGAAAACGCAAGCACATAATCAGAATCAGGGAGGACCTAGATTGCTAACGCAGCAGCAACTGCCGCAGCAACTGCCGCCGCAGCAGCAACAGCAGCCACCACCTGCCACGAGCAGTATATTGGAACAGACTCTGGCCACCTTTATGTCTCAGACCGGTACGTATATGGAGAATATGAATCAGTTTGTCAAGAAGACAGAAACCTTTATGGATAAAACCGAGATGAGGATGACAAATCAGGAAGCTACCTTGAAATCTCTAGAGACACAAATGGGTCAGGTTTCTCAACATATTAAGCCGAGGCAGAATGGAGAATTCCCTAGCAATACTGAAAATGCTAGACCGCTCACACATGAGCAATGTAAGGTAATTACTACTAGGAGTGGGAAGAAACTACCAGGGCCGGATAAAGAAGCTGAAACAGAAAAGGATCCTGCCTTGGATAAACCTGCCGAGGAAGCTGCCCCGACAGGTGATATACAGACTGCTGCCGATGAGCCTACCACGACAGCAGAAGCGACAGAGGAGAAAAATATTGATATTCGTCCTCAGATTCGTATGCAGTGGGAAGGACGTATTGCTGATTATCGTCCCCCACCTCCTTTTCCTCAACGGATACAGCAAGCTAAGCATGAATCTCAACTTAAAAAGATTTATGATATTTTTAAGCAAGTTCATATTAATATTCCATTGTTAGATGTTGTTAGGGAGATGCCCGGTTATGCTAAATTTCTCAAGGATGTTATGTCGAAAAAATCTAAACTTGGGGAATTCGAAACGGTAAAGATGACAGAAGGTTGCATGAGTATTCTTCATCGGCAGCCACCCCAGAAAAAGAAGGATCCGGGGAGCTTCATCATACCTTGCGTAATCGGAAACAAATTTGTGGGTAAGGCACTTTGTGATCTTGGTGCTAGTGTTAATTTAATGCCAGAGTCTGTTTTTCAGAAATTAGGTATTGAAAAGGCGTGGCCCACGACAGTAACTCTGCAGCTGGCAGACCGCTCTTACGTTCATCCAGAGGGAAAATTGAAGATATTCTGGTAAGAGTGGATAAGTTTATTTTTCCTGCTGACTTTCTTGTTTTAGATTGTGAAGGCAGACGAAAACGCACCAGTCATCCTTGGGCGACCATTCTTAGTCACGGGAAGATCACTGATTGATGTGGAGAAAGGAGAACTCACCATGCGAGTGAACGATCAAGAGATTAAGTTGAATGTTCTCCAAGCAATGAAACATGCTGATGTAGACGAGGAATGCAAGGCTATCACTGACGTTACCCTTGATCAACCCTACATCATATCGGGCTGTCATGATATAAAATTTGGTCACTGCCGCGGCAGCCACCTACAGGACTGTCACGACAGCAACGACGACAGCACCGATGACAGCAACTCCTATGACTCTGATACATTTGATACTGAAGATCAGGAGGAGGTAAACTGGTTAGGCAACCGTCCAGGTAAGTTATTCGAACCTTTGAATTATACTTCGGATAACCATGTACTCCAAAAGCCATCTATTGTTGAGCCACCTGCCTTAGAACTTAAGCCCCTGCCAGGGCAGCTTAAATATGCTTTTCTTGGTTCTAATGACACACTGCCCGTAATCATCTCTTCTAAGCTGCCGCAGGAACAGGAACGACAGCTAATCGGCATGCTAAGACAGCACAAAAAGGCGATTGGATGGACGATTGCTGATATACAAGGATTAGTCCGGCGTTATGCATACACAAAATCCTCCTAGAGGAAGATCATAAGCCGACTATTGATGCCCAAAGGCGGTTAAACCATGCGATGAAAGAGGTGGTGCGTAAAGAGATAATCAAATGGTTAGATGCTGGTATTATTTACGCCATCTCCGACAGCAAATGGGTGAGCCCGGTGCAATGCGTTCCTAAGAAAGGAGGAATGACCGTGATAACCAATGAAAACAACGAGCTAATCCCAACCAGGACTGTGACCGGTTGGAGGGTTTGTATGGACTATCGGAAGCTTAACAAAGCTACTCGAAAGGACCATTTTCCCCTACCCTTTATTGATCAAATGCTTGATAGATTAGCGGGAAAACCTTACTATTGTTTTCTTGATGGTTATTCAGGTTACAATCAAATTGCTATTGCACCGGAGGATCAAGAAAAGACGACTTTTACATGCCCCTACGTAACGTATGCTTTTAGGAGGATGCCGTTTGGACTATGTAATGCACCTGCCACCTTCCAAAGGTGCATGATGGCCATATTCTCCGACATGGTAGAGGACTTCCTTGAGATCTTCATGGATGATTTTTTCGTCTTTGGAGACAATTTTGAGAGCTGCCTTGGCAATCTACAAAAGGTACTTGAAAGATGTGAAAAAGCTAATCTTGTTTTGAATTGGGAAAATTCCACTTTATGGTGGACGAGGGGATAGTCCTTGGCCATAAGATTAGCTGCCGTGGGATAGAAGTCGACAGAGCTAAGATTGAAGTAATTGAGAAGCTGTCGTCGCCAACTACAGTCAAGGGCATTAGAAGTTTTTTAGGGCATGCTGGTTTTTATCGGAGATTCATTGCAAATTTCTCAAAAATTACCAAGCCCCTATGCCATCTCTTAGAGCAGAACCGACCCTTTGACTTTAATGATGAATGTACTGAAGCATTCAAGGTTCTGAAGGAAAAACTAGTAACAGCCCCCATAGTACAGCCACCATACTGGACACAGCCATTCGAGATTATGTGTGATGCTAGTGACTATGATGTCGGGGCAGCACTTGGGCAGCGCAGAGACAAGGTGTTTCATGTCATATACTATGCCAGAAAGACATTAAATGACGCCCAAGTGAACTACACCACCACAGAAAAGGAGCTATTAGCTGTGGTGTTCTCCATCGACAAGTTTCGTTCTTACATACTTGGGACGAAGGTAATAGTGCACACAGACCATTCTGCCCTTAAGTATATGTTCGCGAAAAAGGATGCAAAGCCTAGATTGATACGGTGGATCCTGCTATTGCAAGAGTTTGACCTTGAAATCAAGGACAAAAAGGGGACAGAAAATCAGGTGGCAGATCACTTGTCAAGATTGGAGAAGGGACAGAGTCTACCAATCGATGAGACAAATATACTGGAGACCTTCCCAGACGAGCAGCTCTTTGCTGCCGCAATCGCTGCCGCGACAGCCATGGCGGCAGGTAAGTCTTCTGAACTCCCCTAGTATGCTGATTTCGTTAATTTCATAGTTAGCAGAATACTTCCTTCTGATCTTAATTATCAAGCCAGGAAGAAGTTCCAAAATGATGTTAAGCATTATTATTGGGATGAACCTCTTCTTTTCAAAATGTGTGCAGATCAGGTTATAAGGAGATGTGTACCACAAGAAGAACAAGAAGACATTCTCCATCACTGCCATGCTTCACAATATGGAGGTCACTTAGGAGGCAACAAAACTACTGCCAAGGTGCTGCAGTCAAGGTTCTACTGGCCGACACTATATAAAGATGCACAGGACTTTTACAAGAACTGTGACAGGTGCCAGCGGACAGGTAACATCTCGAGGAGAAACGAGATGCCACTGCAGAACATTCTAGAAGTCGAGATCTTCGACGTCTGGGGGATTGATTTTATGGGGCCTTTTCCATCTTCATGTGGAAATCTATACATCCTCCTAGCAGTGGATTATGTCTCTAGGTGGGTAGAAGCTATCGCCACTCAAAAGAATGATGCCAAGACAGTCCAAAAAATTTTGCACAAAAACATTTTTTCTAGATTTGGCATCCCTAAGGCGATTATCAGTGATGAAGGGAGACATTTTGATAATAGGGTAATTGCTGCCGCCTTGAAGAAATATGGTGTCAAGCACATGATCGCGACAGCATACCACCCACAGACCAATGGACAAGCTGAGATATCTAATAGGGAAGTTAAGAACATTCTTGAGAAGATGGTTAAGCCAACTAGGAAAGATTGGTCTTTACTCCTCAACGATGCATTATGGGCATATAGGACAGCTTTTAAGACTCCATTGGGCATCTCTCCATACCGACTGATTTATGGAAAAACCTGTCATCTGCCTGTCGAGATAGAGCACAAAGCATATTGGGAAATCAAGGCAGTAAATATGGACTTGGATAAGGCAGACCAGAAAAGGCTGTTGGATTTGAACGAGATCGAAGAAATACGAACAATGGCCTACGACAATGCAAGAATCTACAAGGAGAAAACTAAGAAGTGGCATGACAGGATGTTGCTGCCACGACAGTTCTGCCCAGGGCAGCTTGTGTTGTTGTTCAATTCTAGACTGAAACTCTTCCCAGAAAAGCTAAAGTCTAGATGGTCTGGCCCGTTCCAAGTGGTACAAGTTTTTCCCCATGGTGCCATCACAATCCGATCATTAAAAGACGGGCACCAATTCAAAGTCAATGGACAGCGCCTCAAGCATTATCAGGGGACTGAAGCCCCAGGAATACAGGAAGTGGTTACCTTAGGAGATGCCCCACAAGGCATCCCTAATTTAACCTAAATTTTATTTATTTTTATTATTTATTATTTATTAGGAAATTAGGTTTATTTTATTCGAATAATGTTTTTATATTTTCTGTTTTTAGGAAATAAAGGAGTCAAGAAGAAAAGGAGAAGTGACCCAAGCCCACCACCCATCCATCAGCCCAACAGAGCCCATTTATTGCGCCTGTCGTTCCAACTGCCGCCGCAGACACGGATAAGACAGGCTGTCAACAGACTGACACGGCAGAGGCAGAAGCGTGTGACAGACGCGTAACAGACGCATAATTACGTGTCAGACGCGTCAGACACGCCAAATCTCAACAGTCGCCCCGTTATTCACGTCTGCCGTTACAGCATTAAACGGGCAGCAACTCGACCACTATAAAACCCCGTCTTCATTTTCATTTTCCTCACTTCTGCTTATTCTTACATGCTTTCTCCTCTCGTTTTATTTGTTTTCTTTACTTTCACAACCCTTGCAACTAAAATGTCTTCTAGACGTACCCGTCGCAGTGCTGCTTCAACCTCTTCAGCAGCAGCACCTACACCGCAGTCGTTCGCAACCAAAGAATTATGGGAGGAAAGAGGATTCATCTACGTCCGCAAGGCAGCAAACCTGGGGCTCCGACCATTCATCGCGAAGGCAATAAAAGCTCAGCTGTGGGAGCAGTTCGCAGCACAACCTGCAGAATTAAATGACACATTGGTGAAGGAGTTTTATGCTGCCATCGACAGCAGGACAGCAACATCCGTAACTGTCCGAGGGGTAGAGGTACCATTCACAGCCGATAGCATCAACCACATGTATGGCCTCTATTTTGGTCCCAACGACGATGCCCATCAGTAGTTTTTAGACACCCTCGACTCTGCCGCCTACGGTGCTGTAATGGCAGAGGTGACAGAAGAAGGAACGGAGTGGAACACGAGCAAAAAGAACCCCAACTCTGTCAAAAGGGGGCAGCTGCTTCCAGAAGCCAAGCTATGGAACGCTTTCATCAAAAAGCGTATCCTGCCGTCCTCCCATCACACGACAGTCGACCAGCAGAGGCTCGCCCTCATTCATTCGATCATGAACGACCGGCCTATCAACGTGGGCCGCTATATGAGGGAAAGCGTCTTGGATTGCACACATCGATCAACCTCCCGCCTCTGCTTACCATTCATGATTACCTCCCTCTGCCGCTGCGCTGCTGTCCCAGAGGCCACCACCGACAAACTGGTCCAAGGCAGAGGCTGGACCGACAACAACATTACTAGCCTCATGGAGCTGATAGTCGCAACCCCCGTCTCCTCCTTCAACCCGGCTGCCTCCCCAGCAGAATCATCCGAGGAGCCTACCCCGGAAGCTGCCGCCGCCACCGCCCAGACAAACCAATCTGCCCAAATCCTTGTTGCGATACAACGGGTGGAAGACAGACAGATGGGGCTGATGACATTCATCCGGGATTTCGCCAACTCAACAGTAAATTTCATTACCAATACTTTACATTATCCCGATGTTGTTTTCCCCACTTTCCCTGTCCACTATTTCCACATCCCCACCCCTGTCCACACACCTACACCACTTGCCTCCCCACATGCACATTCTGCTGCTTCCACCCCATCACCTGCCCCGACGGCAGCTGGCAGTCCTCCGGCCACCACCTCCGCCCGAGGAACAAAGCGACTGGCTTCAGATGACAGCGAGGAAGAACCACCTATTAGGAGGAATTTAGAGAATGAGTTCACGCCTGTCAAAAGGCAGAAACACGTGGCAGACAGAAAGCTAATGCCCAAGGCCAGCACCACCACCAGCAGCACTTGGGATAGCGGCAGCAGCTCTGACATCCAGGTCGTGGAGCAACCTGCCCAGCCTGCGCCACAGCCCAAACGCCGCCACCAGATCCGTGTCAGCAGCAGCAGTGAAGACAGCGATTAAAATCTAAGTCTTTTATTTTCTTTTCATTGCTGCCTCCCCATCTATATTTTGTGATGTACCTTCCTTTATTTTATATGTCATTTGCATTGAGGGTAATACAACCCTCGAGTTTGGGGGTGGCAACCCTCCATTTTAATGGAGTGTTAGTACATCTTTAATTAATTGTTGTGTCTTTTATTTAATTAAGTTCTAAAAAAATCAGAAAAGAGTAAATTGTTGGCTTAAAACTGTGAAGTAAACTTACCTGTCATGACAGCTCTGTCGTGGCAGCATCTTTAGGACAGTTTAAGGAGAAGTTTAGAACCTTTCTATAGTTCTAAAAAAAAACTTAAACACCTTTGTGACTGTTATATTGCTTAGATTTCTTTTAGCCAAACTAGAATAGGATGCTTAGTACTTGAATAGCCCCTAGAGGTGCCTAACACTGGCTCTAGGAAAGAAATTTAGCAAAAGAAATTCAAAAACCTAGAGGTGCCTGAAACCGGCTCTAGGAAGCTAACTGGAGGTGCCCGAAACTGGCTCTAGTAAAACTTAGCTTGAAAATAGAAGAAAAAGAAGCACGAAAATGTGTCTTCAAGAAAATAAACTTTGGCATAAAAATTCGAGTTAAAAAGTTGAATATTCTAGTGAAACTAAGAGAGTCTTAGCATATAAATGTTCACAAGCATGCACACATTGCACGAGTACTATAGTGAGATTCCGGACAGATCCTAATCTCTCCGACAGGTTGCTACCGCCACAGAGAATGAGCGACGGGTGAGGGACAGTTCCCTGTTTGAAAGCCAACACAAAAATATTCATCTTTCTTTTAAGTCTTAATTGCTTGAGGGCAAGCAAAAACTTGAGTTTGGGGGTGTGTTGAGTGTGTAAAAGTTCTATTATTTACACCCTTTTTAACCCATATTTCTGCTGCATTCAAGCATCATTGCATTGCATTTAAGTTAGTTTACAGCAAAACATCACAAATAGATTAAAGCCACGGATTCTACTAAAAGATGGCGTATTTTGCAGATTGCTTCCATAGTTGACGGAGAAGGCGGGCGCAAGGCAGATAAGCAGAAGAGCTGAACTGGAAAAGCAGACGAAGAGGACGATGCTGCCATGGAGCTACCGTGACAGCAGAGGACGACAGCAAATTAGTGGAGGAAAAGCAAAGTGAACCTCGATAGATAGAGAAATTATGCTCGTCTGTCGTGTGAAAACCATATATTCTTCCAAGACCCGGATCAAAAGATATGTCAAGCCAAAGCTCAAGGAGAGGAAATCCCAAGAAACAAGGAGGGCGGCTGAAAAGTAGGATACTTGGAGATTAAGTCTTTATTAGAATCTTACTTTTAATTAAAGTTGTAATCCTTGTTACCTTAGAATACTTGAGCCCAAAGCTTATATAAGGGCATAGATTTTAACCTAGGAGACATCTTCCCCATAACCGACAACTAAAACCTCTCCGCCGTTTACCCGCCGTCGACATGTTCTAAAATCCCCCTAGGGCCACGGGTTGTTTTGTAAAGTAGTTGCAAGGATTGTTTTGTTTTAGGATTTTCCAAGTTCAATAAAATAAACTTCAAGTTCTCTTATTTTGGTTATTAATATCTTGCAAGAGCATCGGGAGAGCATTGTGAGGTCATCCATTTACTTAGCATCGGGAGAGTTAAGTATACGAAAGAAATAAGAGCAAGTTCTCTAGTTTATAGTTGAACTATCTTGTGCCTAGGGATAGGGCAAGGTTAAGTGGCTGAAGAAGAATTCATACACATCGGTGTTCATCCTTCGATTCACGCCGGGAGGTATCATCAAGACGTGATCATCGACAGCCTTAGACCTAGGGATAGGCCAAGGCAGATCTGGGATTCTTGCCAAACTTGAAGTACGGAGTTGGTGTGTTTGTTGCCGCGACGACCAACGGACAGCTGCAGCGACAGGTGCTGTCGCGACAGGCGCGACGACAGAACTGGAGTTCCTAAGCATCGCAATACCTGCACTACTAAACAATTCAATACCAGCCCATTCTCTCTATCTTGATATTCCAACTCTTTTATTTACGTTTTTCCTTATTATTTTTGTGACAATTCTCTTAAATATTTTCTTTACTTCGTGTAGTGAAATAAGGTGAAGCTATTAGCCCAATCCCTGTGGAGACGATATCCGATACTTCGTATCACTTACTACTTGCGTCATGTACACTTGCACTACAATTGCGATAGACTCTTTTGCACGCAACAATGGTACACCAGACCGTAGACTAAACTGACATCATATAAGACTGACTATCGTGTTAGTTTAGGGTTCGGATCCCGTACGTCACCTTTATGCATTATGCAAGCAAATAAGGAATGATGACATGATATTTCCATTTTTAAATTATTGCTTAGCTAGAGACGGTGAAAATTAACCCAAATATTCGGTCGACATCCATTAAGCTTGGACTGTTTTGACGCGAATATCGGGGTTAATAGATACCTTTCCTTTGTTTGTTTAAAATTAATTAATTAACATGACAAGTTATTAACGGTTTCATGAATGACAAGTATAAGATGCATGTCATAGAAAAAACTTGGAAGTAAATACACAAAAGCCCACCCAAGGCCCTATCTTAAAGGCACGAATTATGGGAGTTCGATTAGTGATCTAATTATTAATTAGATGATTCTAATATTACCTTAAATTATTTTGGTCTTAAAGAACTAGACGACTCTAATACATTATGTATTATCTTATGTTATATACTTCTAAATTTGATATCAATTTTATCTTAAAGACGTGATTAAGAAAAGCTTAGCCGGTTTAATGAACTTAATATCTATCCAAATAAGGCAAGGACAGATTTAAGCAAATTAAACTGGTTAAAGCCCCAAACTCGATTAAAGCTCTAAACCTAAACCAATTTAATTGTACGAATCGTGCCCCTATGAGACGGGCACACGATTCGAAACAATTAAATCGATCTTCGAAGAACCTAAAGGCCTACTCTACCTAGCCTAAGCCCACCTAAATTAAACAAGGCCACAAACCTAATTCTAACAACTTAGCTTCCTAAAGCACAAAGCCCAAGCTAATGGAAAGCATAAAAACACATATTAACAAAGCCCAAATTAAAATATTATTTGTTGATTAAGACATTTTAAGCAAAAATTCATGGCAATCGTACAATTCATAAAGAAAAGTCGTTTTGTTTCATTTCTTATAAAACGGGCCATTACACGAAAGCATATATTATACTAAAAACGCTCCATTAAAACATTTGATCACACATTTTAAGCTTAACGTTACCATACCACATTTCGTATCAATTGAAACCTAAACTACGTATTTTAGTCTTTACAAGTTCACATTATATAAAATCTTTTTAAAAGAACTCATTCTACGTACAAAGCCAACATACAACCCATAATACCACAAAATCACAAATAAACAAACATTCCACACACATCACATAAATAAAAAAAGAACATGACTAAATTGAAGAAATTAAAAAAATAGTGGCAAAATTGAAAGATGCATAGAAAACAAAAAGACTGCGAAATTGACCTAATTGAAACGGACACAAACTACGGAGGAGGGGACGGACAAATGAACCACTACGGGACTGACTCAGGACGAAATCCCAAAGCATTTTAAAACTTTAAGGACCAAAGACGCCATTTTGAAACACAAAAGCCCTTACTCGCTGAAATAGTGCGACACAGAGGGGTTAAAAACAAGATTAGACCATTTTAAAATGCAAAGACATTATAAAACTACACCTAAAACACTTTAGCCCCCTTTTCTAACCCTAAAACTTCTCAGACATCGCCCTTCTCTCTCGACCACGACACCTGAAACGTCGGTCATCGCTAATCGACGGTCGGTGAGCCCCTAAACACCCAAAAAAACCCTATTTTCCTATGTTTCTAACTCAACCAACACCCGAAAAACCAGAAAAGCATACCTCATCCTTCGTTTTAACAAAGAAACAGAAACTCGAAAAGCCTTTTTTTTCTTTTTAAAACAAAACCCCCCTGATCTGCTATTTACCTCTTTTCATCGGCTCACCCAACACGGCCGTGGAAGCCGTAAGGTTTATTACCAGAAGAGGGGAAGTGAACAGTCACGGAAATGGCGAATCGACACTGAAGGTAAAAGAAACGAAACCCTAACTCTTTTTTATGTTTCAAAATGCAAAATGAAGATGAAATATACCTCTGGATGCTTTGTTCTCTTTATATTGATATGAACTTATTTTCCCCCAATATTGCTTTTTTCCTGAAGAAAATGAATCCCCTTTTACATTATTTTCATTTCGGCTATATAGCCCAAAATTACAGGGTTTTTGAATTACATAAAAACTTGTAAAATATGTTATTGGCTACTGGGATTATTGTTTGCATTTGACTGAAATCTGTTGTGCATTTGTTGAGTGGATCGAATAATCGATTTAAGCCAAGAGGGCGATGAATTGGATTTTTAAGAATTTTGGTGGTGGAGTGGAAAATTTAAAAATTGCTAGACAAGAGAATTTAGAGTGGTCCAAGTTCCAATTGAACTCTACATCCACTACCTTAGCTACCACTAAGGATTTTCCAACAATCCACTAATTGCTCTTCCTCTTTTCAAGGCTTAGGAGGTAACATTTTCAATACCGGTCAAATTTTCTACCCAAAATTGGACCAAACCCTCACAAGGATACAAAGAAGAAATTAAGACAAGAAAGATATCTGTTAATACAAGATTGCCCCTTTAAATACAAGAACTCAACCCAAATTGAAAAATAAGATTGGAATTACACACAACACAATTTGGGGTTTACAAAGAAATATGGGATTTTTGCACAATTGCTTGGATTTGATGTTTGGATGATTCTTTTTGGATCAATAGTTGTTGGAGCTTTTAGAGGTCCCTTTTATACCTTTTCATTGAATTCTAGCCGTTGGGTTGTTACCTCCATTATTATAGCCGTTGGGATGTTATCTTCCCTCTATAAATGTAGTCTGCAACTACTTGTTATGAACGCCCGACCCTGTTTCGAAACAGACCAAAATAGAAAGAGCCGTTAGGGTGTAATAAATAGGTCGTACCGAAATGGGCACGATCGTTTCGATACGCTAAGAACTTGTTCCGAAACTCGTTTCGAAACATTTTGCCACTGTCAAAACCTGTATTGAAATGGCTTAGAGGTGTTTCGATACGCTTTAATTATTTCTTAAAAATTAGTTTAAAAGCTCAGCAATCATATTTTGAAACCAAGTTTGAATTCAGTTTCAAAACGTTTAAGGTCGTTTCGATACTGCCGAATCGAAACGGTTTAAACCGTTCCGTTGTTCTTCACCCGTTCCGAAACACGTTCTGAAACAGAGGTTAACAGTTTCAAAACGTTCTGAAATGCCCAAAGGCCGTTCCGAAACAGTGACTCGAAAATCACAGTTTTGACTTGGTAAACACTTAGAAAATATTTGATAAGTTGAAGTTTTGACTTATACATTTTTTTTAGAAACATAGAGAGGTTTTGAGGACTTAAAAATTCATTTTCTCTTTTTTAATTTAGTCATTAAATCCTTTGTTATATCAAAATCAATTTATTAGTTTTACAATCTCCCCCTTTTTGATATAACAAAACCAAGTTAGAATTTTTAAGCGTTTTGAAATCTTGAAGACGTTCTAACTCCCCCTCACTTTGAGATGGGTTTTAAAATTATGAAAAGATTTGAAATTCAAGTTTTTTAAAACTCAAAACCGACTAAAATTTTGGCTCTAGAAAAATTTGGCTCTTATATTACTTCTCCCCATTTTTGTTAGATCAAAAGAATAATAATCAAGGCTCATCATGAGAAGAAACAAGGTTAAAAGCAATAAACCAAACAACACAATATAGATAGAATTAAGTTCAAGTAACCAAACATAAATACTTAAAGCAATAGAGTTGAAGCTCAATCCCAAACAAAAACAATCAAAGCATAGGTTCTTAAATCATAAATAAAAGAGAAAGGTGCAAACTTATTACTAACATGATAGTCTAATATGATATGCAATGAAAATCCTAAGCCTCATCAACATCGTCACCATCATCATCAGAAGAATCGTCATCGTTTTTAGCTTGAGCACGACAAAAGTTCCTCCATTCACCATAGAATGCAGAGAAAGACAAGTCCATCGATGTTTGTTGATTTTCAATAGCGGTGAGACGATTTTTGTTTCCAAGAATGCAATCCTCCAAGGATTGCAAACGAGTGTTGATAACATCAAAACCCGAAGCCATGGTCGTATCCATCGAGTTGAACCACTCAGTTAGGAAAGTCATAAGAGCTTTATTATTAGAAGCTGGAGCTTGAGGTGGTGGAGCTTGCCTATCGACACGAACCCATTGGCCAAGAGCATATCGGATCCCGGACTTACGGAGAGAAGATTCACCAATCTTGTTCTTGCGGGGTTCCGGAGAATCATAGGTGCAATCAATGTTGAGGGTACCAAAGACATAGCTCAAAATAGTCCCATAAGTGAACGATGTAAGATCATCGGTTTCACGAATCTTCACATTATGGACCATCTCGGTGAACATAATCTTGACAAGATTTGGCCGTTTTCCTTGGCGAAAGCACTCTAACCAAAAATAATCAACTTGACGGACATGAGAAAATTTACCTCCGAAAGGGCGAATGAACCAAGAAATCATCAAGTGGAGGAACCGGTCATGAGCAACTAGCCTAGCTTTGTTTCTCACTATGTTACCACTCGCATCTAGTTTATTCCTAAATACCCAGTTAGTTCCTATAGTAGATTAATTTCTATGCCTTTCAACTAATGTTCACACTTTACTTCTCTCAAATTGATTTAACTCATCTTACATGGCCATAATCCAAAAATCATCTTTTAAAGCTTCTTTAATATTTTTAGGCTCAATGCATGAGATAAATGCAACATGATTAAACATTTTAAGAGAAGAGCGAGTAGTTACCCCCTTGGATGGATCACCCAAGATTTCATCACCTTTGACATAGTTGTACTCCCTTGGGTAGCTCACTTCCTTTTCCTCAAGAGCCAAGTCCTTCAAGAGGTTGATCTTGTGCATCTTTCTCTTTAGTTGAAATCTCATCCCCCTTTGAAGTTTGTCCTCCATCAAAGGCTTCAAGGATTCCTACATCATCATCATCACAAGATTCCTTCATCGGAGGGAGATTATCATCAAAAACAACATGAATAGACTCTTCTACAACTAAGTTCTTTTATTAAATACACGATAGGCTTTAGAGTTTAAAGAATACCCGAAGAAAACAGCTTCATCACTTTTAGCATCAAATTTACCTAAGTTGTCTTTACTATTATTTAAAACAAAACACTTGCAACCAAATGGATGAAAATAGCTAATGTTAGGCTTTTTAGATTTTAAAATCTCATATGGTGTTTTCTTTAAAAGTGGTCTAATCATTACTCGATTTACAGTGTAGCAAGCGGTGTTTGTGGCTTCCGCCCAAAAATATTTAGGTAAATTGTTTTCAATAAGCATGGTTCTAGCCATTTCTTGTAAAGGCCTATTTTTCCTCTCAACTACCCCATTTTGTTGAGGAGTTCGAGGAGCCGAAAAATTGTGGCTAATACCATTTTCATTTAAAAACTCTTCAAAACCTAGATTTTGAAATTTGGTTCCATGATCACTTCTAATATGAGAAATTTTAAGTTCAAGATCATTTTGAGTTAATTTTGAAAACGTGATGAATTTTTCTAAAGCCTCATCTTTTGTACTTAAGAATAGAGCCCAAGTAAACCTAGAATAGTCATCAACAAGTACAAATGCATACGATTTACCACCCCAAGCTCATAGTTCTAATAGGCCCAAATAAATCCATATGAATTAGTTATAAACACCTACTTGTAGAAACATCCTTAATAGATTTAAAGAATGATCTATGTTGTTTACCCTTAGAGCATGCATCACATATTTTATCATTTGAAAATTTGATCTGGGTAAACCTCTAACTAGATTTAGGGAAACTAATTTTTCTAAAACACTAATGCTAGCATGTCCTAGTTTCCTATGTCATAACCATGCATCATTTTCAATTTGTGCTACAAAACATGCATGGGATGTATGAATCTCATCTTGATGCACCATGTATATATTACCTATGCGATGACCAATGAGCATTATATTATTTGATTTAATGTCAACAATTTTGCACCCATTTTTATCAAATAAGACATTAAACCTTTTATCACACAATTGACTAAAGCTCAATAAATTATGTTTTAGACCATCGACATATAAAACATTTTCAATGAGTATAGTAGAGTGATTACCTATGGATCCAATACCTTTAATGTGGCCTTTGGAGTTGTCAGCAAATGTTACTACTCCTCCACTTTTTGGCTTTAAGTCCATGAATCGACTCTTGTCTCCGGTCATGTGCCTAGAGCATCCACTATTAAGGTACCATGAGTTTGGACTTTGTACTTTGGCCTTGTAGCAATGCTCCCCCTACAAACAAAGAGTTAAACTTTGATTTTTGGTACCCAAATCATTTTGGGTCCACGAGTGTTAGCTCTCAAAAGCTTGGTTCCCTTAGGAATCCAAGGTGACATGGCATCAATATTATTAGACTTGACAAGTTCCTTAGGAACCCATACACTTCTAATTCTTTTAGTTCTATTGTGCCTATGGAAGCCACTTTGTTTGTAGTTATTGTTCTTTCTTTTAGGTTGGTTTGATCTAGATGATTCACATATTTCATTTTTCACATTACCAACACTCTTGAAAGACATTTTAATCTCATTTAACACCTTTTGGTGTTCACTACTGCATTGAGAAATAAGATTGTTTAAGTCTACATTTTCATCTTGAAAGAATTTAAGTTCATCTTGTAAACCTAAGATCTTTTTTCTCAAATTTCAAGTTAGCTTGAGAAAGTGAGTTATTTTTAGCATTTTATTTCAAAATGATCTTTCTATTTTTTAGAACCGGCTCCTTATACTTTTCAAATAACTCATCATAAACCTCTTGTAACTCATCATAAGCATCATGCAATTCATCAAATGTGAAATCAAAAGTAGATGAGTTAGAGGTTACCATGGAGGAATCCTCCTCAAGAGCCATGAGGCAAAGGTTGGCCACTTCGTGTTCCTCATCCTCGGATGACTCCTCGTCACTCCAAGTAGCAAGCTTGGATTTGAGCTTCTTCTTCTTCTCAAAGCCCTTCTTCTTGAGTTGAGGGCAATCGGAACGTATGTGACCCGGCTTCTTGCACTCAAAGCAAATGATTCGATCCCTCTCTTCTTCTTTTCTTTTGTTCTTGAAGTTTATCTTTCTTTGAAATTTTCTCCCTCGGTTGGACTTCATGAACCGTGAGAACCGTTTGGCAATCACGGCCAATTCCTCAAGGTCTTCCTCTTCACTAGAAGAGCTCTCCTCATGTAAAGAAGCTTTGAGAGCAACTTCTAATTTCTTTTTCTTCTCCACCTCATGCTTCTCTATTCTTCTCTCTTTCTTCTTCTTCTCTTCCTCTCTCCCTTGCTTCGTGATCTCGTGTGTAAGAAGAGATCCAACAAGCTCATCAGGCTTCAAGGTTTTCAAATTCTTTGCTTCAATGATGGTCGTCCTCTTACCATCCCAAGACTCCGGGAGAGAGTATAGAAGCTTCGTCACTAGCTTATCTTGGGGAATTATTTCTCTGAATCCTTTAAGACCATTGACGATGATCAAAAATCGATCAAACATCTTTGAGACGCTCTCATCGGGGTCCATCTTAAAATTTTCATAGCTCAAGTTTAGCAACCCGATCTTTGTCTCTTTTACATCGCTAGTGCCCTCATAAGTCATCTCCAAAGTGTCCCACACTTCCTTTGCACTTTTGATAGATGAAACCTTTGAGTAGATATCCTGACCAAGTGCACAAAATATGATATGTAGAGCTTTGTCGTTGACTTGCATCTTCCATCTATCTTCCTCGGTCATCTCCGACTTCACCTTCGGAACTAGTCTTCCTTTATCGTATCTCTTTACCGAAATGTAGGGGCCTTCTTCCACTACATCCCAAACCATCTAATATGTTAACTTGATGAAGAGACGTATTCGATTATTCTAATATGGGTAGTTGTCCTCATTGAAGAAGGGTGGTTTAGTGGTTGATTGTGACTCATAGAGGTTGGAGGTTGAAGTAGATGCCATGGCTTGTCTTGTAGTTGATCACACTCTTCCTAGAATCTCCTCTTGTGGTTGTTAATCCTTCAAAGAGGTAGGCTCTGATACCAATTGTTGAGAAGATCGAATAATCGATTTAAGCCAAGAGGGGGTGAATTGGATTTTTAAGAATTTTGGTGGTGGAGTGGAAAATTTAAAAATTGCTAGACAAGAGAATTTAGAGTGGTTCAAGTCCCAATTGAACTATACATCCACTACCTTAGCTACCACTAAGGATTTTCCAACAATCCACTAATTGCTCTTCCTCTTTTCAAGTCTTAGGAGGTAACCTTTACAATGCCGGTCAAATTTTCTACCCAAAATTTGACCAAACCCTCACAAGGATACAAAGAATAAATTAAGGCAAGAAAGATATCTCTCAATACAAGATTGCCCCTTTAAATACAAGCACTCAACCCAAATTGAAAAATAAGATTGGAATTACATACAACAGAATTTGGGGTTTACAAAGAAATATGGGATTTTTGCACAATTGCTTGGATTTGATGTTTGGATGATTCTTTTTGGATCAATAGTTGTTGTTGGAGCTTTTAAAGGTCTCTCCATAAATGCAGTCTGAAACTACCCGTTCTGAAACGCCCGACCCTGTTTCAAAACAGACCAAAATAGAAAGAGTCGTTGGGGTGTAATAAATAGGTCGTACCGAAACGGGCACGATCGTTTCGATACGCTAAGAGCTTGTTCTGAAACTCGTTTCGAAACATTTTGACACTGTCAAAACCTGTATCGAAATGGCTTAGAGGCGTTTCGATGCGCTTTAATTATTTCTTAAAAAATTAGTTTAAAAGCTCAACGGTTATATTTTGAAACCAAGTTTGAATTCTGTTTCGAAACATTTGAGGTCGTTTCGATACGGCAGTATCGAAACGGTTCAAACCGTTCCGTTGTTCTTCATTCGTTTCGAAACACGTTCCGAAATAGAGGTTAACAGTTTCAAAATGTTCCGAAATGCCCAAAGGCCGTTCCGAAACGGTGACTCGAAAATCACAGTTTTGACTTGCTAAACACTTAGAAAATATTTGATAAGTTGAGGTTTTGACTTTTACATTTTTCTTTAGACACATAGAGAGGTTTTGAGGACTTAAAAATTTATTTTCTCTTTTTCAATTTAGTCCTTAAATCCTTTGTTATATCAAAATCAATTTATTAGTTTTACAGCATTCCTTTGCTGCACTTGTCTTTTTTCTGACGTTTGTTTTTTTTTCCTTGTATGTGTGGGCGCTGGAGGAGAGGATGGGGACCAGGGGACATTGCGGCTGACGTGGCTGCATGGATCGCGTGTGGGAGCCAAACGGGTGAGCGGTGGCTTGCACGTGCACATTCTGGGAAATGATGAGTCGCGCGTAGAACACACTCTCATGGAGAACAAATTCTGGCCACTCGCTCGAGCCAGATCCGACGGTTGAGGTTCCTACGGTGCTAGGGCATCCAATGGATCTGAGGAGCTTTGCGTTGATCACACATGCAAGCCGAGGTAGCTGAAGGGTTTCGATTTTGGACCGTCAGATATATTCTAGATCTGATGGTTGTGATCATGCGGTGCAAAAGAAAACAAGATGTATGAGGGCTATCAGATTAGGGTATTAACTGGGCCAAACGGGCCTCATGTAATATGTACTTTTGGTTGTAAATGGACTGACTTTATTTATTTAAATTGTGCTTTTGATTAATTAATTAGTTAATTTTCATAAAACCCAATATAAAACTTTTGCATAAACACTATAAAAGAATCAATAATGTGGAAATTTTAATAAAAAACTTAGATTAGAGAGAAAAAAGCGTAGCTCATCTCTAATGATAAATTTTCTTCCTTTTTTCCAATAAAAAGTCTTGAGAAAACTAAAAAAATGATTGAATTTTAGATAGAAATCAATAGAAACAAATTTGATGATGAAAAAATCAATGTAAATAAGAATTTACCTTTGAATTCTTGAGTGAAAATGGTTGTTTGGGTGAAAGCTCTTTGACTGAAAATAAGAAGAGAAATATAACGCCAACTAACATAAATATGATAACCTTTTGAAAATATCTTTTATTATATTTAAAAAAAATCAAAATATTTAGAGGAAATTTTGAAATTAGACTTAGCTAAATAGCACCTTAAAGATTCAATGTTTTGATTCTTTTACAAACTAATCACCAAAACAGTTTTGAAACTTTACATTTTAACCACTAGACTAAAATGTCCACTTTTCAAAAAGAATTTTCTAAAATTGTTTTCACCACAAATCGTATATACATAACTAATGATTTAAAATCATTTTTTCATAATTCAAATCCTTCAAAAACCTTTTGATTTAAAATAGATCTCGAAACTAGTCTAAACCGATAAAACTAACCCAAACGAAACTTCAACCAAATTCGATTAACTTCCGGACCCTAAACTCGGGGCATTACAGTCTTTCCTCATTGTTTAATCAAATATAAATTTCTAATTTTTTTTTAAGTGAGTAGCTTTTATATTCTAAAAGTAAAGGGTAAAGTTTACAAATGGTCACTAAACTTTAGTTAGTTATTTTAATTTGGTAACTAAACTTTCAATTGTTTTAATGTTATCATTAAACTTTGTGTTTTGCTTCAATTTGGTCATTGAGTTCTTAACGGGAATTAAGAGAGTGATTTGGTTGTTAATAAATTTTGTATAATAACACATATAGTCCTTTACATTTTCACATTCAAACAATTTAATCCTAATTCAAAATATAATAATAAATTTCACCCTTAACATTTTATATTATTTCAATTTAGTCCTATTTTTAATTAAAAATAATATAAAATATTGAGGAATATAGTCCTTTATTTTTTAAATTAGGATTAAATTGATTGCATGTAAAAATGTGAAAGACTAAATGTATTATTATACAAAATCTGTTAACAACCAGGTCACTTTCTTAATGTTCATTAAGAGCTCAATGATCAAATTAAAGCAAAACACAAAATTTAATGATAAAATTGAAGCAATTAAAAGTTTAATTATCAAATTAAATAATTAACCAAAGTTTAGTGACCATTTGTGAACTTTATCCAATACCAAAACTTGAATCTACACAAAACTTTAATTACTCGGTCAATTAATGGATGTCAAAATTTAATTTTTTTTAACAAATCTATTTGTCTAATATATTAATTTAAATATAAGGGAAGTTTTCGCTACATGAAAATTGGCTTAGCAATATTACAATCATCACAGTGCAACTGATCCGTAGAACACTACTTCAGCTGGGCCGGTCATGTACACATGATTGTCTTCCTCCTTCCATTCAATATCTAATGGGCCTCCGGGCAAATCCACCGTGCAAATCTATTTCACAACACCAACAATCAAATAATCAATTGTGATTGAAGAACAAAGAAAAGAGACCTCTCTTTTGCAGTTTGAATATCGAATACCTCATCTTTCGGGACACGAAAACTATGAGAAATACTTTGAGCTGATTGGCCTTACTTCATTAAGTTAATATAAACAACGCATAAAGACACTTACCCTTCCGACGCGTCCTTCAAGAACAGCAGCAACCACCACAGCACAAGCTCCGGTTCCACAAGCCAGTGTTGCTCCTGTGAAAGGCGATTGAAACGAGCTTGTAACAAGAACAAAAACTAACCCAAAATGATATCCCATTTATATATGCACATGGTATTTAAAGCTAACCTGCTCCACGCTCCCAAACACGCATTTTCAAGTGTTCATGAGAAAAAACTTCCACGAATTCTAATCAGATAAGACACAACCATGGTTAGAGAGTGGATTTGATTAACAAAAGGTGATAAAGGACAATCATGCAATAGGAAAACCATTTCATCAGTTACAAAAAGCATGAAGCTGTGATAATAGATGTTAGCCATGGAATCGAATGCTGAATATCATCTCAGGGATTAGATAATAACTAACCTGTGTTAATCCTAGCTGGAAACATTTCGTGATGCTCAAATTTAGGACCAATCGCTGCTAAATTTAGTTCATCAACAGTCAAATGCTGCTTGATCACAATCGTTAAGCAAAAAAATATATTAGAAATGCAAATGAAAAGAGAAGAACAAGAAATGTGTATTTCAATGAATCCATTTCCAACTAGAACAAGTAATTTAATGGGAGTAAGTCAATGTAGCAGGCACTGATGAACAGTTTGTTATAATGAGGTTGGCAAAAGCAAGCAGCTCTTTTAACTGTTCCTAGTTTGTTTTTTCGCTTGAAACAAAGGGTGAAAGGTATATGACACTCGACCCCATAATTGACATATCACAAAAAGTTGGCATGGGGATAGATATCTTTCTTTCTGCTACGAGTCATACATCGAGTCAAACAGTTTACTAGATAGTATATACCAAGCAAAAATATTAAAATAGTGCAGGGTAAGAATAATTCGGAATAGTTCATATAAATATAAGCTCTAGGTTAATCTTTCATCACCCAACATACAAACCTGGCTTTCTTTGTTTCCAAAAGTTACACAATGTGGATTTCCCATACTGACGCAAGTAACATTCCAAATTACTCCATCTACATTAAGATCAGATTTAACAACAGCTTGGTCTTTATTAGCTGGTAATCTTGTAGGAACATCAGATGCTTTAAGAATTGGTTCGCCCATGTCAACTTTAACCTGAGATTATGTTGCTCCAAGTTAGATGCATTAAGCACAACATACAAAGTACTGTAATGTAATGTATAGGGTTCCAATAAAATACCTTCCCGTGTTCTTGAATTTCAGGAACAATTAAACCCGCACCAGTATGCACGGTAAAACTGCAAAAAATAGAAAAGAGAATGAAACCCCAAAGACATTTCTGCAAAAAATTGTGAGCTCTTCTTTCTAATATTGAAGTTGCACTTAGGGGGGAAGAGCATAAAGAATTGCTTCAAAAAAATGCATAGAGTAACATTATGACAGTCGGGAAAATAGAACGCGGCGTTAACTGTACCTTTGCTTCCCATGTAAATTCTCAAGTTCGGCAATGAACCTGGCAAAGCAGCGTACCCCATTGCCACACATCTAGAATAACAAATAATAATTAAAAGCTTAAACCGGAATTCTAATATCACCCAAAAAACTCTCTATCCAAGAAACCACTCAATATTCAATTTCAGTGATTCAACCAGAGAAGCAAAGTCAAAGTGACAAATTAAGGCTCCATTTTCATTAAAAAAAGTGAATAGAGATGGGAAAATCACATAAAAAATACTTCTATTCTAGAACAAAAAAAATATGATATAACCTTTTTTATTTATATTCCATAATACACTGTCCAGAAAAAAAAAGTGAAGAATTTGCATTTAATTTAGCGGTACCTTTCCTTTTTATATCTCCATTCAAATCTATAGGATATAGGATAGATTAGGATACATATATCTATAATGCTATACAAGTCGAATTGATGAAATAAAAAAAAGGTATTTCCTTTTCTATCTCTGTATTTTGTCGTCTTATGTTTAGAATTTATATATCTCCATTTATACATGAAAAGTACATCAAACTAAAAAGTGTAAAAAAAAGCATTTTATGTTTATCACTTCTAGTACTAGATTTTAGCTTCTATAGAGAAGGAAATCAGCATTTTGATTCAAAATTAACAAAGTGGATTGAATTATACATTTCAAACCTTTTATATGAAAAATGTGCCTCCGAAAAAAAAACACTCTCCAGAGCCGAAGAGCGAAAAAGAGTGCACCTGTCTTGGTCAATTCATTAATCAAGAATGAACCCATACAAAATGGTGAAATATGCCACCAAATCTAGGCATGCAAACTTAGCTAAATGATGGCCCGTTTAATTACCAGATGCTTAAACAAGATACAACCGTCAACCAAAGCTGCTAGCTATCTCCTTAATATCACTAATTAGACTCCCCAGGCTTGACACAATACAATCACTGCCTGTAAGGTATCTAATAGTTAACAAATATATTCACTAATTAGAAACTTTTGAGCAAGAAAAAAACTGATTACCTCAGGCTCGCTGCCATCAGAGTTGAAGATTCGCATCGTATAATCGGTACCATTGACTCCCGGCATCGCAAAAATCACTCCATCAGCTCCGATACCAAAGTTCCTATCGCACAACTTCACCGCTTGCTCTGGCGTAATCCTCGGTTCTGCCGAGTCCCTGTTATCGACCTATGACAATAAAACAAGAGTTTAGTTAAGGCATTGTTCTCAGCTAAATTCAAAATGAATTAGAGAAATTACCAAAATGAAGTCATTCCCAAGTCCGTGATACTTGACGAAGTGAAGGAATCCACTTTCCCTTCGGTCAAGAAACGACGTCGTGGATATTTTCTCCGGAGCTCCGATTCTCACGGAAGATGCAGAGACTCGAAAGTTAGGATTTCTAAGTGGAAAAAAGTTGGAACGGAGGGAATTGAAATGAAGAGAAGAAATTGATCGAAGAGGAGCGGCGATCGAGGCGGAGAAACGGCGAGTTTGTGGCGACAGAGAAAGGGAAATGGAGGCGGCGGTGGCCATAAGAGCTTTGCTTTTACTTTGAAACGGCGGGTTTTTGGGTGTTGCAGTGACGTTTTTCAGCCAAAAATTGTGAAGGGCAACTGATTTTTGTCTTTTGTAATGTAAGAGAGGTGGTGGAATCGTATGCGGAATGCCAATCGTGGAACCCGTTTGAATATGTATGAATCAGATTTCATGATCATTAGAAAATTATTGGGATGAAATATTGTTTGGTAGACCTCGGGTTGAGCTCAGCATAACTCTGTAAATCTTTGTGTACCAGATTCAACTCGATTAGGGGGACCATGAAGCCAATTAAACCGAAAAAATTATTAGATCAATTCACTAAGTCATCATTCGCCTCGGCCAATAAATTTCATTTAATTTATTTTTTTACAAAATAAATTTTCACTTTTCTTACGTATAAATAAAGAGTGATTAATTATTTAAAAATGTATGAACCTTATTAGATGGAACTACGGATGACGTAGTGAGCAGGTTCCATCTAATAATTTCTCCAATTAAACCGACTTAACTATAAGTAAATTACTCTAGATGTCTCTTAGTTCTAGGTTTAGCATAAAAATATCATTTTTCTTCTAAAAATAATAATTGAGTCACTCAATTACATGTTTATGGAAAAAATGTCACTTGTTTTCTAGAAGTAACATTTCAATCATTCAATTATACGTTTAGAAATAAACATGTCACTCAATTAAAATTTTGTGATAAGCAAGTCACTTTGTCATTTTTTTTGAAACACGAATTAATTTTGTTGAGGTAATTAATCAGGACACTACGTCGAGCCTCGTTAAAAAACCTCCCTAATCCTAGTTGGAGGGAAAAGAGTGCATCGACATAGTGTGTGTACATTCAAGAATCCATTGGAAAGACACAAACATTAACATCATTAGATATACAAACCAGGTGGGCACCAAATACTCTGGAACAAATGATGAGCAGTGGACGTTGCTGGTCTTTGGCTCCACGTCTTCAAGCAAATTCGCAAAATTGTCCAAGCATCAACGGCCTCAACTCACTTCAACAAACAAATCATTTGTGCGGTTAATACCTCTCTTTGCTAAGTCATCAGCAAAGCAGTTCATTTCCCTTGGCACCAAATGTGTTCTCCAATTGAAACCTTTGCCGCAACTCAAACACGCTTCAATCAAATCTTTGAAATTCTCAGGAGCCTTCTGGGATTATCTAGCCATTATATTGCCAATTTGTTGTCACTTTCTAACACAAGTGTATGTGATTTACACCATTTGGATTTGCTAAAGAGGTTCAGGGCTTCCTTGATTACCTTTAGCTCTGTCGATGTTGCGTCGGCTTTTCCAATGGATTTGGAAAAATACATAAGCAGTTTCGATTCATTGTTTCTCAGGTAGCCTCATATACCTGCTTTTTCGTAGTTTTGGCTGACCGTTCCATCCGTGTTGAACTTGAGTGTCCCTACTCCAGGTGCCAACCAATCGCGCGAGGTGTAACTAGTTGCATCACAGCGTATCAGGCTGAAATTAGAAGGATTGCTGATTAATAATTGGACGGAGATCAACTCGTCCGGCCACTTAGCTTTTGTCCACCAGCACAATCTTGTCAAACAAATATCGAACAAGTTGTCTACTTCTACCTTCGTACCCTTGAAAATCATTTCATTTCTTTGTAACCAAATGGTCCATATGAAAGTAGGGAAGCTTAATTGCCAAATCTTGTCGTTGATTCTTGTCTTTTGCATTGTATACCACCGAAGAATCATTTCTCGGAAATTGGATGGTATGATGAAGTGGACGTTCAATAAACTCCACCATTTTTGCTACAACCTCCAAATTAAAGAACAATGACAGAAAAGATGAGAAATGGTTTCAGGTTCTTTGCTGCAAAATGGGCAGGCAAGTTGTTGGTTTTGGAGACTGCCTCTTTTAGCCAATTCTACCCTGGTTGGAATTCTTCCGTGTGCAGTTTTCCATATAAACGCTTCAACATTAGGGGGAGCTACTTTGACCCAAACTAATTCCAAAAGTCATCCCTAATCATCATGTCTCCAATCGCAGCACTGCGAAAGGATTTTACACTAAACATGCCATTCGTATTAGTTTTCCATCTCACGTTATCTGGAATGTCTTGACATAATTTGCCATTGCTAATAAGACCAAAGAATGTTTCTCGAACCTCGTTTTCCCATTCAAAGGTTCTTCTTCTAAATTCAATCTTCCACAACTAATTCCCATCTTCAAATTGTCCAAAATCGGCGATGACACCTGATTTGTTAACAGCAAGCGCGTACATTCGTGGAAAAAGCTCCTTCAGCGGGGTATTACCTATCCAGGTTTCAGACCAGAACTTTATATGCTTCCCATTTCCGACACTGAAATAAATGTTTCTTGAAAAAGTATTGTCTCTGTTGGTTAGAGGGCGTGTGATTCCTCTCCATACCCACGACTTGTTTGTTGTCTTGAGATTCTCGGGTAACATCGAATTAGAATCATGTTCATAAATGGCAGCCACAATTTTACGCCACAGCGCATTTGGTTCAGAGCCGTATCTCCAGAGTCATTTGCTTCTTAAAGCTTCACTCATGTTGACAAAATCCATGAGGCCTAATCCCCCAACTTCTTTAGGTAGACATAGTGTTTCCCCATTTGATCCAGTGGATCGATCTTTTTTCCAGCAAGCCCCATAGAAAGTTTGCTATTAATTTTGATAACTTCGAACTTACAAAGTTGGGCTTGGGAAATAGAGATATGAAGTACAGCGGCAAACTTGAGAGTATGAATTTTATGAGAGTTATACGGCCTCTGAAAGATAACAACTTAGTTTTCCACCCTGCAAATTTTGACTTGAACTTTTCTACAATATGGTCACATATTGATGTGGAGTTTTTCAAGTTCCCCAACGGTAAACCAAGGTAGGAACTAGGAAGTTTCTCGATTTTGCAGTGAAGCAGAGATGCTCATCTATCAACTTTTGATTGTTCTACGTTCAGCCCTATCAGCTTAGACTTGCGTAGATTTAGTGAGAGTCCTGAGACTAGCTTGAATCCTCTCAATATGCGAATACAATTCCTGATTTGAGTTTTGTTTTCTCCACAAAACAACAACAAATCGTCAGCGAATTGGAGGTGGGAGATCTCGATAGAACTATCCCGACATTTGAAGCCACTGAGGAACCCTTTAGAGACAGCTTCGCGGAAGAGAGAGCTGAGAACCTCGGCAACTAGGTTGAAGAGCCTTGGAGATAACGAACAACCTTGTCTTAATCCTCGCGAGATGTGGAAAATTCTCGTAAGGGATCCGTTGGTTAAGACTGACATTTTAGCAGTAGAAATACACAACTTTATCTATGAACACCACTTAATGCCAAATCACATCCTTCTCATGACAAAGATTAGAAAATCCCAACTGATGCAATCATAGGCTTGTTGAAATCAGCCTTAAACATGAGACCAGATAATCCTCTTCTGTTCATATAATCTATGATCTCGTTGGAAATAAGGACGCAATCCAGGATCTATTTTCCTGGGCAGAACGGGAATTGAGTTTCACCTATAACACTGTTAGATACCCTGCTGAGGCGAGAAGCCAATACTTTGGCTAAAAGTTTATAAATAGATCCAACGAGACTAATGGGGCGATAGTCCGCCATTGACTGGGGGTTGTTTTTCTTCGGAATCAAAACTATGTATGAGTGATTGAAAGAGAGGTCAGAAATTGTACCATAGTAGAAATAACTGAAGAACTTGCAAATTTCCCCTTTTAGATTCGTCCAACACTTCTTAAGAAAATTGATGTTGAATTCGTCCGGGCCCGGGGCTATTGAGCCATCCATTGAGAAGAGAACGAAACGGATTTCATCTTCTGAAAAACTAGTCTCCACAACATTTGCTTCTTCAGGTTTTAGCGTTCTGATGTTGCATTCGATTCAGGCCGCTTGGATGGAGTGATCAGCATTGTAAGTCTTTCGAAAATGTTCTTCCACTGCGTTCTTGATTAACATTGGCTCTTTGATTACTTTCTCGCCCACTCTAAGCTTGTCAATTGTGTTTTTCTTTATTCTTGATGAGGCCACTATATGAAAAAATTTAGAATTTTTATCCCCAGTGTGGAACCATCGTAATCTCGACTTTTGTAACCATTCTCTCTCCCTTATTCTCACTGCATCGCACAGCTTTGATCTAGTAATCTGTAGTTCAATTTTAGTTTCAGGATTATAACTTTCTCTCGTGGCCTCCAATTCCAGATTGGTGATTTTGGTTTCCAAATCTTCTATAGAGTCAGCTCTCTGTGCTTGTTTGCATTGTGACCAAGCTTTTGTGGTGTTTTTGCACTGTCGAAGCATAGAGCATATACCCCTACCCTTGTTGACGTTGCAAATTGAGCCAATTGACACCATAAGATCTTTTTCTTCAGTCCACACATCGAACCATTAAATGATTTGGGGCCCCAATCTTGTGTAACCATACTTAGCACAATAGGATTATGATCAGATATGTTCTTATGCAGGCGGATTGGGTCAAGTCTGGCCATACTCCCAAATTTTTAGATGAGATTAAGAACTGGTCTAGTCTACTCATAGACGGTTTTTCCCAGAAGTTAGACCATGTGTACGTCCCACCTTTCAAAGGAAGGTCGATCAAGCATAGAGAGTCTATGAAGTCAGAGAAGATTTGCATTTCCCCCTTTTTCGGATGCGAACCCAATTTTTCCAGAGGTGACCGGGTAATGTTGAAATCGCCCCCCATAATTATAGGCTTTGGAAACTGAGATAGGTCCTCCTGTAAATTGTTGAAAACTGATTTCCTCTCACTTGGTCCATTCGGCGCGTAAACATTGACTAGAACACGCAATGAGGAGAAGTCTTTGTAATTCAGGTTACCAATCAGGCAGATGTAACTGTCATTTACAATAGAGTCATTACAGTCAAACACCATTGGATCCCATAGAGAAATTAAGCCCCCAGCCGATACAGCCGACGGTGAGGAAATTTACTTCATATTGCTAGCGTAGCCACTAATTTGCCGGATTATCCTAATATCCACCGAACATAGCTTGGTTTCTTGTAAAAAAACATATTCTTGCACCGGACTTAGAGATAATTCTTCTCACGGTCGCTTTCTTTTCTTGTTTATTCAAGCCCCTCATATTCCACGACATTAGGAAAATCTGATTCATGATTGCAATCAAAAATAATGAACAAAACACAAATAAACCAAGGAATTTAGCCGGCTCAACCTATTGTTCGCAATTACTGAGCTCCAGTTTCCCTATTCTTTTGCAAACTTCCGTATCATTTGCAATGAAGTGAAGACCCACTGCATTGCAGACTTCAAGACATAATTTGGCTTATGCTTCCAAACTCTCTAGTAGAGGGGAAGAATTTAATCTCGAACTGGTATGTGGTTGATTTTCTTTTTCCTTAGCAGATTTTTCAGTGTTCCTCGAGGTTGTGTGTGTGTGTTGTCCTTATCTAACATCTTTTTACATTTCGAACTTCTGATTACCTGATTCTGCACCATTCTAGTGTTGGGTCTGAGTAACCATGGGGGTGTGGTCTTTGAATTTTTTATTATCATGGGCTTAATTGAGAACATCCCAGTTCCCTTATCTATCGTCGGGGTAAAAGGCCAACTAAAGCCCGATGAAGAATCATAGAAGCCTGGGTTCGCGAAAATAGGGACGTTATACATCCCTAGACTCTCTGGGGGCACAGGCTTTTGGGAATTTGTTGCGTGGATTAATTCTCCGTCCGAGGTTGCTTTGGAGATTCCCGCCCCCGATGTTGATGGCTTGAAAGCCAATGTGGCATCGTCAGTCTGATATTTTGCATGCCTAGGGAATTGTTGCGCCGTTTTCTCAAAAGAAACTCGAACGACAATTTTGGAATGGCTAATTCTGTCTTCTTCTTCGATGTCCATCGGAGACTCTTCGTCTATCCATCATCTTTCATCTTCATATTCTGAAGTCGAGATCCTTATGTGAAATTTGTCCCCATTTAGCGTAACCACAACGTATTTTGGGACATCAGAAACTGAAGAAACTCCAATGAGAACTCTAGCTGCGTCAAGTCTCCTTCTGCTAGAAGATTCCTCATCGAGTTTGATTATTTTTCCCCACATGCTTGTTATTGCTTCAATGACTGAATTGTGCCGTGCTAATAGAGGGATGCCTTCGATACTAACCCAGATCTTCAGTTTTTTCTTGAGCCTATAATTGTCGACGGAATCTAAATCAACAAACCATGACTCTAGGAGAGAATCCCTTAGATCCCAAAAAATCTGCACCTGCTCTTCTTCCAGAATTTGGATGACAACAAACATCCCTGACCATGTGCTAAAAATAACGTTAAATCCCTCTGATTTTAATGCTTCTTGAACGAACTTGGTATTGTACATGCCTTTAACTTGCCCTACAAAGTTGTTTCTCAACCAAGACGATTCTGTAGGCGAAAAAGGAATATGCAATTTTATATTGTTTTTTTTCATCGTCAGACTCTCTTTCTAGATTCGTTGGAATGGGATTGTTCAGCAACGCGTCCTGAAAGAACGACCAACAAATATAAACGAGTCCAATCTTGGGGGTTTCGTCTGTGGTTTGGCCGGTCTGTTTGGTGGGTGGGGTTTGTTTACGTCATTCTTATACTCATTCCTATCAAGACAGACTCTTATTAACTTACCATATATTCTTCGGTTGTTCCCCGCTCGACAGCCCTAGTTGCATCCTCCCAGCTTTTGAATCTGACAAAGGCAAAAGTATATTTGCTGTTGATCCTTCTAATGTTGTGGTAAGCGATGTATGCACTGAGGACTTTTCCATAGCCCTTGAAAGCCTCTATTAGGGTTTCTCTATGGATTCTTTTGCTAATGCCATCTATGAAAACTGTTACTCCTCGATGTTGTTTCTTGGCCGTTCTTCCACCGTCGTATTTCTTCTCCCAGGTTTCCTTCCTAAGCTCACTTTCCTCCCGGGGCAGCTTTCGGCGTGCTTCGAGGCTTTGGCTGTTCATCTCCCTCTCTCCAAATTTTTTATATGATTAGGTATAATAGTAATTTTAGACCTTGAAACTCATGTATTCTATTAATTTAGTCATAATTCAAAATAATTCAATAAACTTAACTCTTTATATTTAAAATATCCATTATTGTAGTGAATGTGTTTACTAAGAGGGAACATTAAGGTCATAATGAGTATATTCTATTAGTCTGTCAGTTGTCCACTAGTGAAGTGACTATGTATGTCGAGCTATCACATATGTTGATTATCGAACTGATGGATAATAGTATGTGGTGAGTGGTTAGAGATTGTGTCAGAATGGTGAAATGTCGAAATTTATAATATGAAATATTAAGTTTATTGAATTATTTCGAATTAAGATCAAATTAATAAGATGCATAAGTTTCGGGGGACTATTTGTTATTATACCAAGCTCTTGTTTCAATTTTAATGACATAGTGACTTATTTATCACAAAATTTAAATGAGTGACATGTTTGTTCCTAAATCTACAATTGAATCAATGAATAGTTACTTTTAAAAGAAAATTAATTTTTTTATTTCTAAACCTATAATTTAATGATTCAATTGTTACTTTTTAAGAAAATAATGATATGTTTGTTACTAAACCTATAACTAAATGACCTCTAGTATATTTTACCTTTAATTATCAACTCAGTTAAAATAAGCTTTTGGTTAATTTGAGTTTTTTTATTGAGTTGGCGTGGTCTTGGTTAAATAGATTTTGTTTATTGATTATTAAATTTTATAATTAAAGTGCCGGTTTAATATATATTTTTAATTATTTTAAATATATTCTTACTTAAAAGAACAAGTCAATTAATCGACTCAATTCATCGAACTAAACATGTTATGTGAATTAAAACCATAAAACTTGTTAGTTTAATTATTATAAGAAATGGTTAGTTAATTTAATTAAATTTGTTGTCATACAGCGGAAGGGTGTCTTCCTAAAAGTTGTGGCACAGGCGCTATCAAACTTACGTCATGACATGCTACCTTCTACTAGGGTTGTTCATAGTAAGTTAATCGAATTATTTAACATAAACAATTGGTTAACTGTTATAGCGGTTATTAAATTGTATTCTATCATTAAAAACGATTAATCATTAAATTTTTAAATGGTTAATCGTTATAATGGTTAATCACTACTTAACGGTTCGATTACAGGTTAACTTGTAACTTATTATAATTTTTTTTCAAATATTCACTAATTTTTTTTTAGAATAATAAAATTATCTCTTTGATATATATTGTATTAAAATTTTCAGAAAAATATTTAAATAAAAAATTTCTAACCAAAAACTTTATTTTATGTCTAAATAATTTTATAACGGTTAACCATTAACCATCATTTTTAACAGTTGGTTAACCGTAATCGTTTAAACTTTAACAATAGGTTAATTAATCGGTAAAATTTGACAATTATACCAGTTAACGGGTACGATTTATTTTGTACACCACCACCTTCTACCGGAATGCTTAAGCTCTAACTTGGTGACAGTTATGCACGACTACTGGTGGTCGGGCCGGATAAATGAGCGAGGGTAGCCAATGGTTGCGTGGCATCATTTATGCCAATCCAAGAGAGCATGGGGCCTAGCTTTTCGAGATCTCCATCAATTGAACATTGCCTTATTTGGTAAACAGGTTTGGTGAATTATTCACGCACTTGAGTCGTTGCTGGCCAAAGTTCTTTCAGCAAAATACTTCCATGGCCAATGTATTCTGGATGCCAGATTGAGTGACCGCCCATTTTTGTATGGCGTTCTATCCATACATCAATCCAAAGTCTAAATTCGATATTTTTTTTGAAATATTGGGATGGGGAGTACCTTTCGAATATTCTAAGATCAATGGGGCGGTGTTGATGTTATAGCTTTGGTTGACTCGTATATGGATAGTTTGACTATCCTCGTTACTTGTGGCGACTTCATGCTCCCTAATCTCAACCGATGGGATAAAACTAAGATTCGCAGAGTTTTTAATCTAGTGGATGCATTTGCGATCTTATCTTATCCCATCACCTCGTATGCCAATGATAAGTTGATATGAGGTAATTATTCTAGTGGCCTTTACTCAACTAGATCGGCGTATGCATGGTTCATGAAGCAATACCATTCATTTGATGCTCTGTCAAGACTCTAGCATACTATCACCATATTGTCGACATTGCCAAGGATTCAAATATTCACTTGGTGAGCAGCACTTGAAGCATTACCAGTTGGTGCTCACTTGAATGTTATTGGCATTACGGATGGGGTTTGTCCTATGTGCTTGCAATGGCTGGAAAATCGTGATCCATACATTACGTGGTTGGCCCTTACTTGTAAAATTCTTGAATTTTTTGGTTTACATGGTAGATTACTATATGATCAAGCGCCAACGTGTCAAGCGTGGCTTGAACATGCAAGTGGCCTCCTTCAGCCCGAGGCGTTTGTCGAGTTTGTGGTGCTTTTGTGGAATATTTGGAATCGACGTAATGTCTTGGTGTTTGATAATTAGCTTCTTTCGCATTGGCTAACGGTGATCAATGCTCAACATTTACAACATGAGCTCCATGCTGTTCGGGATGTTGTCAATGTTGTCAAATCGAAACAATCTTGTGCAACTTGACTTATCTAGGGGTGTTCATAAAAACCCGAACCGATGTACTGTACCGAAAAACTGAAAAACCGGACTAAATGGTAGGTAATCGTATTGGTAAAAATTAGCCAAAACGGTACGGTAACCGTACCAGTAAAATTAGCGGTTAAACAGGACGGAAACAATTACAATTTTTCGCTAAACGGTTAACCAAAAAAAAATCGATAAGAAATTTTAAAATTAATTTTATATTAATATTAAATGTATTGATTTTTACTAATATATATGTAATTATCATACTTAAACTATATTTTATAATAATATTAAATTATTAGTAATAACCAAACGTGTAGTGTACGTCTATTCGAACATGCATCTATTCTAGTATTGAGATATAGTGAGATATGTGTTGCATTCTTTTGTTTATGTTGGGTTTCCAGTGTGGTTACAGTCAATTTGTGTCTTGGGGCATTGGTTTGTTCATGTTGTCGTGTCTTTGTTTTATTTACATTTGCTCTTGAACAACTCTGTTGAGCTCATGTTCATGTTATTGTGATTGTAGAATGAAGAAGGGGATTTGAACGAAGTTCTGTTGAGTTGTGAGGTGCTCGATTCGTTCAACCAATGTGGCACACCAAGTTGTGGAGAGGTGGATTTTTGGGTGGAAGGGTTGTGGAAGCTAAAATGAAAATTGACACAATGAATTATAATGGTTCAACCTTCTAACCAAGGTCTACATCCACTACCTTAGCTCCCCACTAAGGATTTCCAATCAATCCACTATTGATTCGTCCCCTTTTCTAAGCTTAGGAGGTAACCCTTATACACAATCAAGCTTTCTACCCAAAGCCTTGATTGAAACCCTCTCTTACAAAGAGAAATAAGGAGCAAACTTAAAACCCTCTAAATAGGTGTTTGTTTGTACAATTACGCACTCACCCAAAATCTAAAACACTTGAGCAACTTTGACAATTTTTGCTCACTAGTGTTTTTCTATACAATAAATGACAATTTAAGCTCTAAGACAATTCTTGATCATTTGATGTTGACAATATGAGCATTAACCTTTACTTGATGCTTGGAGGTCCCTTTTATACTCCTTGATGAGTTTATAGTCGTTGCTAGCCGTTGGGATTGAATTGGAGCCGTTGAGGACTTTAATTCCCACCATAAATACAATTCTGCAGCTCCCCGTTTCGAAACGCTAGAACCCGTTTCGAAACACCCTTTAAGTAGAAAGAGCCGTTGCAGTCTAACAAGGCACCCGTTTCGGGGCGCCCCTGGCTATTTCGAAACACGTATCAAAACACCTAGACCCGTATCGAAACACCCTGCATTTAACTGATAGTTGGGAAATAACCGTTGGGGTTTATGATCGTTGTGGTCAATGCCACGCAGGCGTATCGAAACGGCACAGCCTGTTTCGAAACGCTGGGCAAAATCATCATCTAGGGAAAGCCCGTTTCGATACGAGTATCAAAACATTTTTGCTACTAGAATCCCCTGTTTTGAAACACCTTAGGGCGTTTCGAAACGTCTAGACGGTTTTGTGAAGTTTGGCTTTGAAAAGCATGTAAAACCCTTTTAAAAACTTCCCTAAACATAATTTCAAGTTGTTTGAACTTTGGAAATGTTTTAAATACTTATTAAATCAGTCCAAAACATTTTTCGATTATTATATCAAAACATTAGCTCTAATACCAATTGTTGACTTGTGAGGTGCTCGATTCGTTCAACCAATGTGGCTCACCAAGTGGTGGAGAGGTGGATTGTTAGGTGGAAGGGTTGTAGAAGCTAAAATGAAAATTGACACAATGAATTATAGTGGCTCAACCTTCTAACCAAGGTCTACATCCACTACCTTAGCTTCTCACTAAGGATTTCCAATCAATCCACTATTGATTCGTCCCCTTTTCTAGGCTTAGAAGGTAACCCTTATACAAAATCAAGCTTTCTACCCAAAGCCTTGATTGAAACCCTCTCTTACAAAGAGAAATAAGGAGCAAACTTAAAACCCTCTAATAGGTGTTTGTTTGCACAATTAAGCACTCACCCAAAACCTAAAACACTTGAGCAAATTTGACAATTTTGGCTCACTAGTGTTTGTCTATACAATAAATGACAATTTAAGCTCTAAGACAATTCTTGATCATTTGATGTTTGACAATATGAGCATTAATCTTTACTTGATGCTTGGAGGTCCCTTTTATACTCCTTGATGAGTTTATAGTCGTTGCTAGCCGTTGGGATTGAATTGGAGCCGTTGGGGACTTTAATTCCCACCATAAATGTAGTTCTGCAGCTCCCCGTTTTGAAACGCTCGAACCCGTTTCGAAACACCCTTTAAGTAGAAAGAGTCGTTGCAGTCTGACAAGGCACCCGTTTCGGAACGCCCCTGGCCGTTTTGGAACACGTATCAAAACGCCTAGACCCGTATCGAAACGCCCTGCATTTAAATGTTAGTTGGGAAATAGCCGTTGGGGTTTATGACTGTGGTCAATGCCACGTAGGTGTATCGAAACGGCACAGCCCATTTCGAAACGCTGGGCAAAATCTTCATCTAGGGAAAGCCCGTTTCGATACTCGTATCGAATGTTTTTGCTACTGGAATCCCATGTTTCGAAACACCTTAGGGCGTTTCGGAACGCCTAGACGGTTTTGTGAAGTTTGGCTTTGAAAAGCATGTAAAACCCTTTTAAAAACTTCCCTAAACATAATTTCAAGTTGTTTGAACTTTGGAAATGTTTTAAATACTTTTTAAATCAGTCCAAAACATTTTTCGATTATTATATCAAAACATTAGTTCTACAAGTTCTTTCCTTTTAAAAAAATATTATGATCTCACATTATTCATTATACAAATATTTGTGTAATTAATATAATTTTTCTAAACTTTTAATTGTTTTAAACTTTAAAGACTTTTTAAATATAAATATTGAAGACCTTATTTAGTTGGTTTTTAAACTATTAAATTTAGTAGTAATAAATATATAAAGCAATTCATGGTTAAGCGAGTAATCGTACCGAATAAACTGATTAACCGTTTAGGCGGTAACCGACTTTAACGGGATGGTAAACGTTCATCAAAATGTCGAACTGAAACTTCCGATAACCGTACCGATAAGTCGTGATGGTACGATTAATCGTCCATGAACACCCCTAGACCTATCCCCTCCAAACTACAGTCAAGGTATCCGCTGATGGCACTTATCATCCCAATGATAGTACAACAACAATCAAGGTTATTGCAAGAGACAACAATGGGCAGGTGATGGCAAAGTGTAGAGCGATTTATTTTTCTCTAAATATGAGCGCAAGTGCACACTCCTGTCAAGTAATAGTATAAAAGATATCATCTCCCATAGGAATTGGACAGCTTGACTCGATTCGTTGTTCATGCACAAGAAAAGTAAATGCACAAATAAGTTGGCTTGTTTAAGAGGAAAATAAAATAAAACACAAGTAAATAAAAAGGGAAGAGATCAGGTTGATAGAATGGGTAGGATTATGCTGCTGCTTAGTGTGAAATTGCGTTGAATAGGACAAGTTGCTTTGCGCTGCCAGACTCTGCTGCCTCGGTGGGGGATGACAGTTAGGCTGCTGAGACGCTCTCGCTGCCTCGACAGGGGAATGGACTTATGTCTCAGCGGTAAACTCGGCAGAACTACAAGGCTCAGCGGAACGCTTTGAAAGTGATCCCACTTATGTCTAAGTTAGAATGTTGTTGATGCCCACTGCAGATAATACAAGTCGCGGCGTGAATTGTGCAAAGACAGCAAAGTTCGTTCGTCCTCTTTTAGCTGCCTTAAACCCTAACATATGTCTAGGCTGGATTGATCAACATCGTCTATAGATGAGATCGTACTTACTCTTTTCGTGAGTTCGACTCTGTCGATACCGAACAAATGGATAGTAATCAACTAATCTTTCACCTTAATTGATAACTATGAAGAACATGGAATAAGCAAACCTTGAAGCTTTATCGCAAAAATAAACTTAAAATCCTAAACAACCATTCTCACACTAATTACAAACATAACCCAAACCCAAAGAGAATTTTAGAACATAAAGGCAGCAAAAAAACCTAAACTATGCTTAAGGGAAAACCTTAGCTATTTTGAAGTAAAAGTACAATGGGTATATATAGGCATTAGCTAGGTCTAGTCCTTCTTGGAGTAGAAGTCTTCAAAGTAGCTTTTGCATTAAATACAACCTTAAATTCTGACTTCTTTGAGTTGAATGTGGACTTTATCATGTTGCCTTGCTCCGCAAGTAATCTCGCATTCCTCTTTCGGCGGCTCTGTTTGCTGCTACAATCATCGGAAAATTAAGTGGACATCATCGTTAAAATCAGGATTTTCTGCTCTACAGATCGTACTCCAGTTCTCCAATTCCTCAGTTTGTTGTCTTGGGCGACAGGTAGGGCGACGACAGCTGATGTCTCTGTCTAGAACTGCATCAGTATAGCTCCTTAGTCTGCTGCCTCAACATCATGTCCTCAACTCCTCTCTCTTTCTGTTAGCCTCTAACACCTGAAACTAAAACTAAACTAAAACAATACCTTTTTTTATGAAATAACAGATAATCTATAAAAAGCATGGCCAAGTAAAGAATATTGTAAAATGCAATGCATGAGCCTAATTATCCCTAAAATGTACTAAAAACATAAATAATATGAGATGAAATGTGCATGAAATATAAAACTTATGGACACTTTACACACCCCAAACTCGAACTATTGCTTGTCCTCAAGCAATGCAACCTAAACATACTTGCCCTTTAAACTAATCAAAAAGAAAACATTCTATTTAAACTTGATTTAACACCTCAAGGCCGTGACACCTGTCATTAAATTAGTGAGAGGGGAATAACATGAATTACCTCAGAATTAAACTATAATATGTCAGTGAAGTGTATGCAGAACTGTGCGCAGCCTGAATCTGATGAATATTCTAAGTAAACAAAGATGCTGTCATGATATACAAGGTTGCTGCTGAGACAACATATTTAAGGACAATTTAAATAATCATGACAATGAGAGCTTCAACTCATCACATCTTCTAGGTCTGAAATTAAGATAGGAGCAAACTAAAAAACCTCGAATCCATGGAGTAGAGTCATCCCGTGAAGACTTTCATTCACTCATGCTAATTTGTCCGTCACTTTAAGATTTTCAGATTCATGGACTTCAATATTTGAGTTTTAATACAATGCACATTTATTTAGTTAGTATTATTTTTTAGTTTTACTTATAGTGAATTAACGTAATAATAGAATGATCGCATAAAATACAGGTATTACAGTCGAACCACTAATTTCGATTAAAAAGTTGTTTTGATCGGGTATAACACCCCATCCATTAGGTCTCTAATTCAATGGACCTATCATCAAACCATTGTTTGTTTCACTATAACATGCAGCAACATAATTTTAAAAAGAAAACGAATTAGTTGTGACATTTAATATAATAAATTTATATTAATTTAATTATTTATAATATTTAAACATTATATTTATTTATATTTAATAAAATAATTTTACATACATGAATATACACTTCAATATAATGATTAGATGCGTATGTACGTGAATATAATTTTAAATCATTTAATAATATCTGTATTAAAAATTCATTTAGGACTTTTGTAATAATTAGGCGTGAATGCACATGGATAAAACTTTTATAGCACGTATCACTTAAAATTAAAATTAGAGTAATTATATATTCAAAAAAATTAGAGTAATTATACCACGTGTTTTTAAAATTTTGTTTAAATAAGCGTTTTAATTTTAGGGTTTAGTGATTTTATTTAGGGTTTAAGGGTTTAAGTATAGTAGTTTTGAATTTAGAGGTTGTTCATAGAATTTTATGTTTAAGGTTAAAATTTAGGGCTTATAGGTTAAAATCTAAATCCCTAACCATATTACCCTAAAACTTAAACTTTAAATTCTAACTATAATCCTTAAATTCTAACCATAAACCATAAATTCTAAACCCTACAATAAAACTCTTAAACTCTAAACTAAAACCTTAAACCTTAAAATTGAGACACTTATGAAAACAAAAAAATCCAACACCTGTATATAAAATAATAATTCTTGAAATTAACCCTACAAATAGTCTCAAAGAGTTTGGTGTATTTCGATCAAATAGCATATAAAGAAAATCACTGAGAGAAAAGAAGAAGAAGATTGTTAATATTTAAGTAATGGTTTTTCAAATATAAAGTACCGAGTTGTATTTTAACACCAAATAATATCAGAGACAGATGAAAATCATAAAATAATATAATATTATGATATAACATTTGTTCAGTTTATTATAGTATAGTATTATTTTATATTTTATATACATCAATTACTCAAATTATAATTTAAAATTATTTTATTTTTAGAATATTTCATATTTAAATTATTTTATTAGAAATAAAAATAATTACAAGGCAGCTTTCCAATTTGAAGAGAATGGAGCGTTAAATTAGGTCTTCAGCTCCAGCCCGGCCCATTAATGATGTCTCAGGTCCACCGTCAATTAACTCGTGGGGGGCCACCATGAAAAAGAAGATGGTCCCACTTTAACTATAGATAATCTCGAGAGTTAACTTGACCTCTGATCTGGGTTAGATCCTCTCCGCCTTTAGGCGTTTAGCTCATCTCCATCTATGATCTATCCCCTTCCCCAAAATGATTAGGGTTTCAAAAATCTTCCAAATTGATTGATCTTTCTATCCCATTCCTTTTGGATTCTAAGCTCAAATCTACGAGTTCTTCATTTTTTTAATTCCGTGTGAATTGATTGGAAATTCAATTGAAAAAATAGGGAAAGACAAAATGGAGACGCAGAGAATAGTAGAGTTTCCTCACAAGAATATGGATAAACGGCCCAGGAAAAGGCCCAGATTAACATGGGATATGCCTCCTCCTCTTCCTCCTCCTAAGGTAAAAGAAAGAAGTTTATCTGTTTTTTTCTCCTTTATTTTTGTTGAAGTTTTTTCAGAATTTGTTCTTATATGATGGGGAATTTCTCTCAGAATAATAGTAATTTTCAACATCTTGCTTTGAAGTGGTAATTTGACAAATTCCCCTAATTTTTTTCTCCATATTTTCCATCTAATCTTGCTTATATTGTGCTTTAAAAATTCTAAATAACATAGGGAATTTTACTGCGATGAGATGAATCTACACTCGGAATTATTTATGTAGTTTATATTTCATGTAAAGAAATTATTATTTGATTTGAGAAATTAATTTTTTCCCCTTGTGATTTTTTGTTTTGTTCTATTGGCTTTGCAGGTTCTTCCGGCAATATATTGCGGTCAGGAATTCGGGAATGGAGGGATACCTAATTTTTCATTTCCTAATAATATGTTTTACAGGGGAATTTCTCGTAATGGATCTCCTCCTTGGAGACCTGATGATAAAGATGGCCATTATGTTTTTACCGTTGGAGAAAGCCTAACTCCTCGATGTAATTTTGCCTCTTGTTGCAAATTTAACTATAGTATATTTTTGTGGATTTGATAATATCTGCATGCTTGTATCGTTTTTCGACAGTAAATATTAAACTATCATGAATATCTTTGAATGAGATTATGTACTCATCGTTGCTAAACACCTTGAGTACTATTGCATCTTTTCCCATTTATGACATATTCAAATTGTTCACTTATATTCGTTTATTCTTCATGTTTGCAGATAGGATTCTCAGTAAAATGGGTGAAGGTTAGTATTTTTGTTGTCAATCCGGAAAGCAGTTTCCATTCGTTTAGCATTTAAAAATTCTAATCCATTTAGATATTTTGGATTGCTGCTTAACATGGATTATGGTTTATGGATTGTGTATATGCAGGAACATTTGGACAAGTTCTGGAATGTTTTGACAATGAAAAACAAGAAGTTGTGGCCATTAAAATTGTTCGCTCCATAAATAAGTATCGTGAAGCTGCCATGATTGAAATTGATGTTCTTCAAAGACTTGCTAGGCATGACATCGGTGGTGCTCGGTAAGGATGTCCTTGTCCTTTCTGTTTTCTTATTCATTGCAGAAATTGAAGTGAATATGGTATAAGTGATTTCATTCCTTGCAGTTGTGTGCAAATACGGAATTGGTTTGACTATCGTAATCATATTTGTATTGTAAGTATTTATTGGTATTTGTTATTTGATTAATTTGATGGGGCAATGCAAGCTCTTTCATTCCTAAATATTCTGTGAGTTAAAAAACTTGTGGATGAATTGAAATGGTTTCAACAGGTATTTGAGAGGCTTGGACCTAGCTTATACGATTTTCTCCGCAAAAACAGCTACCGTTCATTTCCCATTGATCTTGTTCGGGAGCTTGGCAGACAAGTTTTGGAGTCTGTTGCATGTGTGTACTGTGGATAATTCTTGAACTGTTTATATTCTGTATTATATTTACTTGAAACCCCTTTTAGTGGCATGTTGGTTAATTTATTATCCAAGTTTCCACTTTTTTCTTTAAAAAATTGAAAACTTTCGTAGTTTTGATTAGACAATCTGGGGTTGACGATGTTAATGTATTTCCTTACCTTAAAAAGGATTAAATTTTTTGTTGGTTTTGCATTTAGTTAGCTTATTTTCTTTTTCAAACCTGCAGTTATGCATGATTTGCGGTTAATTCACACTGATCTGAAGCCAGAGAACATTCTGCTTGTTTCCTCTGAATATATAAAGGTGCCAGATTATAAGGTATTCATTCATTTTTCTATTCCATCGGCATGCTGATGCTGTTTGATATTGGTCTGCATAATTAGGGATTGCTTAATTCACAGTTTATGCCTTATTAGACTGAGGCATGTTGAAATCATATTTCTTGAAAAATGTTCTTTTATGTGCTCTAGTTTTTATCACGCTCTGCAAAAGATGGTTCCTATTTTAAGAATCTGCCAAAGTCAAGTGCAATAAAGCTGATTGATTTTGGGAGTACGACATATGAACACCAAGATCATAGCTATGTGGTGTCAACTCGACATTATCGTGCACCAGAAGTCATACTTGGTTACCATCATCTTCATAATTGAGATTGTGCTTTTTTTCATTTTGCACATGTGCAAATTTTGTTGACATGTTTTTTTTCTTCATTTTCACAGGTCTTGGATGGAACTATCCCTGTGACTTGTGGAGTGTAGGTTGCATACTGGTTGAACTTTGCTCTGTAAGTGAATCTCTTTAGATGCGTTAGTACCTTATTGGTGTTGGTGAATGCTGGGGCAGAGTACTATTTTTTCAAGAAAGAGCAAATGGGAGTCTTTTAGAAACCTCTGTTGAGTTTGTTAAAAATGATGCAAGAGATTAATCAAGTACATAAATATCATTTAATATGACCTAGCCTCTAGCTTAGTTTTAAAAAGCGCGCCTAAGGCGCTGTGCGCTCCCAGGCGAGAGAAAAAATGCCTAGGCGTAGCGAGGTACATCAAGGCACGCAATTTTGGCACAGGCGCAGGGCGCAGCGCTTTATGCGCCTTAGGGAAAATAGAAAAATTACACAGTTAAAACTTAAATCCAACCCACCTGATTTAATTGCTTCAATGAAAAAACCCTAAGCTTCCACTTCCAGCCAGGTCTGCCGTTCCTTTTCCTTTTCCTTCTTCTTATTCTCGTTTTTTGATCTCTTGTCTTGACTTTTCTCCTTCTCGCCAGACGAAGCAAATTATTGTGGCTTCTCTTCTCTTATTTTTTTTCCGATTTTTTTGACTCTCCTTGTCGGTTGCTCTTCTCCTCTGGGTTTTGCCGTGCTTGTGAAACTCCCAGAGATGCTTTGTTTTATATTTGATTTTCTTCTCAACTTCCGTTGTTTATTTCTGTTTTGTTCCAAGGCTATGTTGGAACTCTACAGCTTTTATTTCTCTTTAATAACCTATTGGTTCCAAGGCTATCTTGAAACTCCAAACAGCATTTATTTCTCTTTAATAATATACAACCAACATTTATATTTAAAAACCTTTTATTTGTATTTATAGATTCTAAATCTTTAATTATAGCCAAAATCTACAGTATTTGGGGACCTCGCCATGTGCTTATGGCGTTCTTTGGACCTCGCCATGTGGAGGTGGCGAGGTCCTGTGTATTGTACGCCTGCCAACTTTGCAAAAGCCGAGTTTTTTTTTTTTAAATTTTACCTGCACCTCGCCACCTGCATATGGCGAGGTCCGACCTCACCACCTCCACATGGCGTGGTATTGTAGAAACTGGTCTATTCTCCATAATTTTCCCTGAACAACCCCTATCTCTTAAATAAAAATTCAAACTACCTTATTTCCCCAATTTTGCCTCTAAAATAAGATGCCAACTTAAAATTTTCATGATTGATCTGCTGGAATCTAAAGGTTGTACTAATTTACTTCCATAACTGATTCTGACCATATATGTTGTATTTTATTCACGAGCAGGGTGAGGCACTTTTCCAAACTCATGAGAACCTAGAGCATCTTGCCATGATGGAGAGGGTTTTAGGGCCATTGCCCCAACATATGGTGGTCAGAGCTGAGTAAGAGTGCCTATGTTGCTTGTTCTCTTTGTGAGTTTGCTGCTGAGGAAGTTCTTACATTGTGCCTGGTATTGTTGCAGCCGCCGTGCTGAAAAATATTTCCGAAGGGGCACACGTTTGGACTGGCCTGATGGTGCTACTTCAAGAGAAAGCCTGAAGGCAGTTTGGAAACTGCCCCGCCTGCCGGTATGTTACTATGAGTATGCTCTTCTTTTGTAACTCATTGGCAATTATCTGAACTCACCTGAATACCTGATATTGATGGTAACTGTTTACTGCTTTTGATGTTCATCTTACTGACTGTTATCAAATGTCAGAATTATTTTATTGCTTTTACCGATGAGGCTCTTTATCTTGAAAGATCCTGTGAATCGTTTATGCGTATGATTTGGAGTCCATCTGTATCGTCTCGTAGTACATTATTTTCTAAAGTTGTTTGTATATCCTCCAGAATTTGGGCACGATCCTAGCTTTGTTTGTTCTCCAACATCCGCTCCCAAACCACACTCTTCATTCATTATTTTTTGGTTTTATGTGCTGCAGAACTTAATAATGCAGCATGTGGATCATTCTGCTGGTGACTTGATTGATCTCTTGCAAGGGCTACTTCGGTATGATCCGGTCGAGAGACTTAATGCTAGAGAAGCACTAAGACATCCATTTTTCACAAGAGATCATAGAAGGTTTGGCTACTCCTTGTAAAGATTGGGATCTTTGTCAAATTTCAAGTTTGAGCAACCTTGTATACTGAGGCATACATATGTTGATTGGCATTTTTTGTCTCTTAAAATATATCACATACATACATATATATATGTATAATATAGTATATACTCCATTTGCTCTCCTGAAGGAGCGATTTGCATTTTGTTGTTTGTCCCTTGGTTTGTCGTCGTTATCGGGTGGTCATCTTTGAATTGTATCCACCTGATAATTTCCGGTTTGCGGTCTGATATTCAAGAAGAGGACTATAAAAGTTGGTATAAGAATTATTTATGAACTGTATCTATATTTTATATTTTCCTCCCATGTAAGTTTGAGTCGTCATCAGAATTTGTCTGGTTGTAATTGGGAGTTGACTTGTTTAATTGAGAATGTAATTGAAATATACTGTTTGAGGGATCAAATTAAAAATTTCTTAGGTTTTGGTATCAACAATAATTGGTGCCGACCAATATATTTTAGTCTACAATGATGCAGCCAAATTAACGAACAAAAACCAAAGATTATTATATTGAGACAAGCGTAAATAAATGATTCTGATCCCTTTAAATTTCAGTATAAGCATTAATGGTTGCTTTTGCCCAATTTTGAATTTCCCCCCGAAATGAACTGATTCTGAACCATTTACAGACTTTGTTGAATTGCACAAGTTAATCACCCTATACTAATTGGTATTTAAACTTTTGAATGTTTTATTTTAATCCCTAAACTATTACATTCATTATAAATTGATTCCCACTATTTTAATTTTTTAATCTCATCCTCAAATTATTATTTCATATTTGTATCACATTATATTATTATATAATAAACATCATTGTTTCATGACAATTAACAATTTTATTAACATAATATGTGATTATCATATACTGATAATATGAGGATGAAATTGGAACATTCAAAAAGTTTGAAGACTAGTTTAGAATGAGAGTCATAGTTTGAGGATGAAATTGAAATACTGAAAAGTTGAGGACTAATTTAAAATAAAAGTCATAGTTTGAGAATAAAATTAAAATATTTAAAAGTTTAAGAATTAATTTAAAATGAGTGTCATAATTTAGGGATGTATGTTGTAATTAACTCAGATGCGATGGATGTTTTGCCATATTTTGAAGTAATCTCATACTACATAGATTTGAATTCGAATAAATTTATTTGGCTTTAAAAATATATATATATTACCGGTTCATCCCCTTGTGTCTTGGTAGCAAAGGTAGATGTTCATCATCCCTTGGGGCCCGGGTTCGAGCACCAGTAACACATGATGTGTGTGCCGTCTTTAAAAAGACTAAAAAAATTGAATAGACACACTAAGCATGTTAACAAAAATTAAAGTTAGTAATTAAAATTAGGAAAATTTTACGCGACGAACACTGTTGAACACCACTAACGATAAATATTGTTGAATACCATTAAATTGATTAATAAAAATAAAAAATTCTAAAGACTAGACTTATAATTAAAATTATTTTAAAAGAAAATTAAAAATTAAAATTAATAAACCTTGTATATTTTTTATAGTATTTTAATTGATATATTAGAATCAAATATACAAAAATCACCTTAATATCAAAAATCCTAAACCTAACTTATTTATTTTTCTTTTGCTGTCGAGACTGCTACTAGGGATGTAAAAACAGGTCAACAGTTGGGTTTCAGGTCGGGCTCTGTCAGGTCTGGTCAAATCGGTTACATGTTATTTCGGGTCATTTTTTGTTTTGACTCGATTCGGGTCGGGTTCATTTCAGGTCGGGTTCAATTCGGGTCGGGTTCATTTCGGGTCGGGTTCATTTCAGGTCGGGTTCATTTCAGGTCGGGTCAAAACGGTTATTTGACAGGCTGGTTTCAGGTCGGTTTCGTTTCAGGTCGGGTTCATTTCAGGTCGGTTTTGTTTCAGGTTGGGTTCATTTCAGGTCGGTTTCGTTTCAGGTCGGGTTCATTTCAGGTCGGTTTTGTTTCAGGTCGGTTTCGTTTCAGGTCGGGTTCTTTTCAGGTCGGTTTTGTTTCAGGTCGGGTTCATTTCAAGTCGGTTTCGTTTCAGGTCGGGTTCCTTCGGGTTTATGGTTTATTGTGTTATGTGTATTATATATATTGACGGATTATGATTTTTATTTTTACGGATTAGGGTTTAGGGTTAGGGGATTACGTATATGTGATATATATATATAGTTGGTACTATTGGATTTATTTTTAGGGTTTAGGGTTTGGGGTTTGGGGTTTAGGGATCTTAAATTAATACAAACATACCTACATTAATTATATATATTGATGGATTATGGTTTTCATGGTTTAGGGTTTAGGGTTTACTGATCTTAAATTAATACAAACATGCCTACATTAATTATATATTGATGGATTATGGTTTTTAGGGTTTAGGGTTTAGGGTTTAGGGTTTACTGATCTTAAATTAATACAAACATGCCTACATGTATTATATATATATATTAATGAATTATGGTTTTTAGGGTTTAGGGTTTAGGGTTTACTGATCTTAAATTAATACAAACATGCCTACAGTAATTATATATATATTGATGGATTATGGTTTTTAGGGTTTATGGTTTATGGTTTAGGGTTTAGGGTTTATTGATCTTAAATTAATACAAACATACCTACATGTATTATATATATATATATTGATGAATTATAGTTTTTAGGGTTTAGGGCTTAAGGCTTAGAGTTTAGGGTTTTCTGTTCATAAAATGATACGTACATGTAATATATATATATATATATATATATTGATGGATTATGGTTATTGTTTTTAGTGTTTAGTGTTTAGCGTTTAGGTTTTAGGGTTTAAGGTTTAGTGGTTAGGGTTTAAGGTTTATTATTATTATTATTATTATTATTATATACTTAAATACAATTATTATTATTATTATATATTTACTATGCTTATTATTAGTTATTATTATTATTATTAGTTATTATTATTATTATTATTATTATTATGATTATGATTAGTAATATTATTATTATTATTATTATTATTATTATTATTATTATTATATACTTAAATACAATTATTATTATTATTATATATTTACTATGCTTATTATTATTATTAGTTTTATGATTATTATTATTATTATTATTATTTATTATTATTATTATTACTACTATTATTATTATTATTATTTGTAATTAAATGTATATGGTTTAGGGTTTAGGATTAGGGACTATGGTTCATTGATTGAATATTAGGGTTTATGGTTTAAATCCCTAATGTCTAATTCTAAACCCTAAGCATTAAACCCTAAAGCATAAGTAATTAACCCTAACCACTAAACCCTCGATCTAGGATTACAGACTATGAGCTATAGATTAAACATTAGGGTTTTATGGTTTAGAGGGTAGTGGTTATTGTTCAGGGTTTAGGGTTAGGGACTATGGTTCATTGATTGAATATTAGGGTTTAATGTTTAAACCCCTAATGTCTAATTCTAAACCCTAAAAGCATGAGTAATTAACCCTAACCACTAAACCCTCGATTTAGGATTACGGACTATGAGCTATATATTAAATATTAGGGTTTTATGGTTTAGAGGGTAGTGGTTATTGTTTAGGGTTTAGGGATAGGGACTATGGTTCATTGATTAAATATTAGGGTTTAAGGTTTAAACCCCTAATGTCTAATTCTAAACCCTAAGCATTAAACCCTAAAGCATAAGTAATTAACCCTAACCATTAAACCCTCGATCTAGGATTACAGACTATGAGCTATATATTAAATATTAGGGTTTTATGGTTTAGAGGGTAGTGGTTATTGTTTAGGGTTTAGGATTAGGGACTATGGTTCATTGATTAAATATTAGGGTTTGGTTAGGGTTTAAACCCCTAATGTCTTATTCTAAACCCTAAGCATTAAACCCTAAAGCATAAGTAATATTCTAAACCCTAAATTAATTAAAATAATCATAAAACCCTAAATTAATTAAAATAATCCTAAAACCCTAAAGTCCTAAACCACAACTTACATGCATTATATTTATATATTTATAAATATTGGTGGAATAGGGTTTTTATTTTTAGGGATTTATGTTTAGGGCTTAGGGTTTAGGGTTTTTAGTATTTTAGGGTTTCAGATTTAGGGTTTAGGATATATGGTTTATTAAACCCTAAACCCTAAATTAATTTAAATAAACCAAAAGGCCTAAATTAATTAAATGATATATTAAACCTAAAAATTAATTAAAATTAACCTAAAACCCTAAACATAAACCCCAAATCTTAATTCAAAGACTAACCCTAAACCACTTAAATTATTGAATATAAGTCATTTATTGTTTTAATCTTCTTAAGTTTTACCTTATTCTGTTTTTTGGAAGTATCCCTGATTCCATCCAAAGTTAATGTTTTATTATATTTTAAACAAGTTAACTTAATTAAGTCATTTAAGTTAATCAGTTTTTTATTAAGTCAATTAAGTATGTAATGTTAATTAAAAAGTTTCGTTATCTTATATTAATTTAGTGTACATATTTAGTTTAATAACTTCAAACTAATTTTAGTTAAGTATAAAAAAATTATTTTATAATGGTTATTCATTCAACTTATGTAATTAAGTAGTTTATCAGAATGCAAGTTAAGTTAATTTAATAACTAACTTAACTTAAAATGAATGCAAGTTAATTATTTAGCATTAATTTATTCTTATAATAAAAAATTTAAGTCATTTTATTTTAATTAAGAATATAGATTTAATTTAATAATTTTTACTCATTTAACTTAATTTGATTAAGTATAAAATTTTAATTTAATAATGGTTATTCATTCCACTTAAGTTAATTAAGTATAATAATTTATCTATAGAAGTTATTTTAAAATAATAATCAAGTTAATTAGAAATACAATTTTTTTAATACTTAGAATTATTATTAATTCAATTTATCTTTTAATTGAAGTTAAGTTAGTAATTTATTAATACTTGAAATTATTATTAATTTTATAATTTTTTAATACTTGACATTATTTTATATTCATTAAATATAACTTCTTTAAATGTCAGATAATTATCATTATTAGCAAATCAAATAATAGTATCAGTTCAGGTCAATATCAGTTCAGGTCAATATCAGTTCAGGTCAAGAACAGTTCAGGTCAAGAACAGTTCAGGTTCAAAACAGGTCGGGTTCAAAACAGGTCGGGTTCATTTCAGGTCGGGTCCAAACAGGTCGGGTTAAATCGGTTATCTTGCAGGTTAGTCTCGGGTTCGGGTTCGTTTCGGTCGGGTGCAGGTCGGGTTCGGTTACTACAGTAACAGGTCAATTTCGGGTTCGGGTTCACTTCGGTCAGGTGCAGTTCGAGTTCGGTTTCTACAGTTACAGGTCAAATTCGGGTTCGGGTTCGTTTCGGTCGGGTGCAGGTCGGGTTCGGTCTTTGAATTCTCGGGTTAAACCAGGTTCTGACTCGATCGGGTTTCAGGCAGGTTACCAGGTCGGGTCAGTTTTTCACACCCCTAACTGCTACCGCCTAAAACTGCATAATCGTCTTCATCATCCAATTCACCAGTCCATCCCACTCAGTTTATGCGAGAAAGGGAAATGGAGGAGATGCTAATGATCTACAATTAGTTTTGGGGTCGAATACCGTCGAGTTTAGCGCAATGACAAAGCCTTAATCGGACCCATCTCGGTTACAACAAATTATCTGGCGAAATACCAACCGGATTTTGGGGCTTCCCCATGTTTATTTACTTGAGCTTGCTAATAACTCGTTCTCCAGGCACATAGGGAAATCAATTGCAAATGCTAAAAATTTGTCGATTATATTTAAGAACTAATTTAATGGATCATTACCGGAAGAAATTGGTTCAGTTGGTAACTTAGCTAAGTTTTTTTATGAGCTTGACGATGAAGACAATGATGCATTTTTAGGCCGATTAAGGAGATTTTAGTATATTTATCCTAATATATCAATTAAAAATATTATAAAAATATAAAGTTTATTAAATCTGTTTTTTAATTTTCTTTTGAAATAATTTTAATTATAAGTCTAGTCCTTAGAATTTTTAATATTTATTAATCATTTTAATAGTGTTCAGCAATGTTCATCGCTAGTGATATTCATCGCACGTGGTAAACTCATTCTTAAAATTATTACTATGGATTTTGTAGATGACAAGGCCAAATAATGTTTAGTAGTGTCGGTGACGTTTAAAAACGCAAATACATAAATATCATATTTGGTTAGCTTGTAATTGACGCGATATTTTTGTTCAACTGTTACGGAAAGTATAGGTAATTATGTGATTAGTAGAAATAATATTTAATACGTCCTATTATTTAATAAGTAATTTGAGTAATATTTATCACCAAGTTAAAAGTAACATTTATTTAACACGCTAGTTTTATGTAAATTTTGTTAATTATACCATAAATTATTTTTTACGTATTTACATCAATATAAATGTATTAATTCTAAACCCTAAACCATGAATACTAAACCTTAAAACTCAAACTTTAAAGTATAGGTGAACATTCGATTGAATCAAGTTGATTTTCGAGTTCCTATATAATTTTAATTGTAATTATTTAGCATGTTTATAGTATGACTTGATTTCAATTTAAACGATTTTATCTAATCATATATATATCCAGTTACACAGTTCACCCTTACCCTAAAGGGTTTTAACCTGAGCAAAACAAGTTAATCGGTTATTTTGTTGGTCTTGCAACTTGAGTTGTTTCAAGGTCTTCTTTGATTCTTGAAAGCTACATTCTGTGTGAGGTGGATTGTTCTATTAGGAGCGTTGGTATAATAAATCTTGCAATCTTTTGACAATACTTCTATCTATAGGCAGAGCTAGAAAATTATTTAAGGGGTGTCAATTATTTATAAATGAGTGTCATTTATTTATTTTTTAAATATTTTTATATATATATTATATAGAAAAAAAATTTCCTAACAAACTTTAGGGTGTCATTTGAACCCCGTGGGGCCAAGTGGCTCCGCCCATGCTTCTATCTATACCAAAGTACAATTGAGCTTGGTAATAAAATCTCATCTCCAACAATCATAAACATGGTCCCACGTGAAGATTCAGCCCCATCCAACAACTCATAACATCATAATTCATGCATGCCTGGTTTACGTTTATGTTCGAAATACGAGGCTACTCGTTTTTAAACTTTGAATTCATATTTTTTTTTCTTAAGGGTGTAATCTATCTACCATACTAGTTTCTTTTCTTCTTCATCTTTGTTTCCCTCTTAATACATGTATGATTTGATTACTATAGATGATTCTTCTGCTTCATACATCCATATGGTAAATACAATTCATATCAATTTTCTAAGTTATGGTTGTTTTCCGGATGATGATGTATGCATACAGGTACACCAATCATTAACGTCAACAGCTTCAACTCATCTTTTCTTTCTTTTTGTATTACACATGACATACACACCATAGCATTAATTTACGGTCGCAACCCAACGTAACGGTTTTTCCGAAACTGAATTAACCATGGTTGGATTAGCTTGATTTTATGAGAATTTGTTGCCTGGATTGGGCATGAATGGTTTTTGTGTTTTCTGTTTTGAAAGACCGAACATTTTGGGATCCTTTTTCTTCGTTGCTGGAACCAAGACTGTTTATGCTCCTCCCTCTTCCATTTCCTTATCATCTACCTGAAAACCTCTCTCTTCCTCTACCACCATGGCGTCTTTCGCTAACCTACACTGCCCTCTCCGCCTCTCTTTCAATCACCACCGTCCGTTTCCCCCCAACCCCAACCCCATCTCCTCCCTTTCCTTCAGGAAGTCGCCCTTCAAATTATCCTCCATCAGGGCTTCATCTTCCTCCCATGAACCCCGAAAGCCTTCGCTTCTCCAACCGCTGACGCCTCTCCTCAAAGCCACTTGCATTTCCATCACCGCCGCCGCCGCGGTCTTCTGCGCGCGCTTCCACCAGAAGCCCGCGCTGGCCTTGTCCACCGTGGTGACCTCCTCCACGGACTCGAACTCCTCCTTACACGATCAGGAGAAAGGCCTCCAACAAAAACTAGCGAAGAACCCGAATGACGTTGAAACTCTACGGTCCCTGATGGAGGTCCGTATCAAATTGAAGAAACTCCAACAATCCGTGGAAGTTATCAACCGTTTGATCCAGCTGGAACCCCAAGACCCCGAATGGCCAATGTTAAAAGCACAAATCCATAGCTACGCCGGCGATTTCGAGCTAGCCAAGAAGGACTTCGAAGAAATATTGGCTAAAGACCCGGATCGCGTCGAGGCATTTCACGGCCTTGTAATGGCTTATTCGGATTCGGGTCAAAAATTGAAAGAACTGGAAAAAAGGATTGAAAGGGCGATGGATAAGTGCAAGAAAGAGAATAAGAGCAAGGATTTCAGGGATTTCAAGTTGTTAATTGCTCAAATTCGGGTGATCGAAGGGAAGCATTCGGAAGCTTTGAAGGTTTATGAAGCATTGGTTAAGGAAGATCCAAAGGATTTTAGGCCATACTTATGCATGGGGATTATCTACACACTATTGAAGAAGAAAAATGAAGCTGATAAACAGTTTGAGAAGTTCAGGAAACTTGTTCCTAAAAACCACCCTTACAGGGAGTACTTTGTTGACAACATGCTGGCGACCAAGCTTTTCCCCGAACCCGGGAAGCGTTGACAAGTTCAACTACTTTGTTGTTTCTAAAATTTATTTCCCTTACGGTTGAGCTATTGGCCTTCTGTTTTATTCATTGTTGCATTGCTTATGTTAGTGAATTCATTTTGTTTCCATTTCCCCCCTGGTGAATGATGAAAATTCTTGCTTCAAGCATAATCTGAGATTTTCTATGAAATCATTTTTGTTTTTCTTGCGCTATTTCCATCTCGAATATGTAGTTATGTGGTTGATCCCATCCCATGTGTATGTTAACAGATTTGCTTGATTTCTGTGTGTTGGTTTATGTGTAGACTTGATTTCAGTCTTTCAGCCTGTGCTAGATTAACCATTATAACCATCAAGGGCAACTTTGTACATGTTAATGTTATTGCTATTTCAATGCTGTGCATGTTAATGGACACATCGTTCATACTTTGATTAACCCACCATGTTCGAGTAAGAATTCATTTTTGCTTGTTCGACCAGTGTATGCTTTAATTGTTTGGTGCAAGTGTAACGACCCGGAATTCGGGTTTTGGACCGAGGTTATGGGTCTGTATCTTTGAAAAATAAGTTAAGGGCCTTTAAGTTTGGGCCCATTAATTTGCAAGAGAATGTTTGAATTTTAAATATATGTAGTTGGTGGAAAAAAAAGAAAAAGTTTAAGGAGGAAGAGAGAAAAAAACGAAAAAGTGGATGGTGAAAGAAAATGGGAGAGAAGTTTGGGGGTGGAAATTTAAACTCCGATCTACAAAGATTCAACCGTCCGTTGTTGATACTTTCACCGTCATTGTGTTCATCTCGCTGAGACGAGTTTACCGGTACCAGCGAAGTTGCCATTTGCCGGGTGAGAGAGTCAAAGTTTCGGGTTTTCAAGATGGAGGGGTTAGAGAACTTAGAACGGAAAATCGAGGCCACCATCACGTTCACCAGCTCAAGAACCGTCGGCCGGTGAAGTTTGGTCACCGAAAGGTGCCAGAATTAGCCGCACGCGCCGCCGGTCGCGAGTGGGCTTCGTTCTGGGCAATTGGAGCCATTTGAGCCGAGCCGAGCTGCGTTGACCCGAGTCGTTGACTGAGCCGTCTAAGCCGTTGACTGAGCTGTTTGACCGAGCCGTTGACTTTTTTCGGGACCCTACCCAGGGGTTTCTCGACGTTCTAAGTTCGTTTCACCAAATTCGAACCCGATAAGCTATTTTTACGTGTTTGACCTTGTGAATTAAATAGGGGATGCATGAATTAATGTAGTTTAGTATACATTGGTATACGAGGATTATTCAGGATCGGATATCGAGTCTAGTGGAATATTCGGGAAGCTTAGATGAAGATTTAACGATATTGGCTTAAGGTTAGTACACCTCGAACTTCTATCACTTCACGAGCATCATAAATATGATTGTCTTGCGTGCTAGTGTCTGCAAAATTGGTTGTTAATAAATACGCATGTTGTGTACCGATAGTACGAGACTTGTATGTATGAAATGCACGATGATGCCATGAATATGATGTGACTTGTGGAGGCTTTAAAGACTGTGTAGGGTCGTTCGAGATGCTCGTATGATTATTCGATAATTGTTTGATTGATTGAAATAATTGCGATACCTTGTAGCAAGATTGATATATTGATTGTTTGAATGCTTGAGTCCTTGAGTTTTAATCTCATAAGGAAAGATATGGTAATGGGAAATCTAAATAAATAAAGTCCTAACTAATAAAAGAGATCGATTCTTGGTCTAATACTTCCAAAATAATGGAAATATTCATAAAAGTGAGCTTATTCTCAAATTTAATTCAAAAAGTTGGGTTCTTCATGTCAAAAACCAGATTTACATCAGTCACAAGACGTGGTCACGCCTTATCAAAGACGAGCTTCTGCCAGTTTTATTTTCTTTCAAACAACTTGATTTTCATATGGGAAGCTAAAACATGCGTTTGAGTTGATTTTCACCATTTCATTCACATTTCACCTCTTAAATCAGAACAAACATAATTTCCCCAATTGAGAAGATATTATAACTAGAATATGGAGGGTTAATCACACCAAAGTGTATACTTATAACCTATCAGTCTTCATCTATGGCAAATCTTAATTTCGTGTTAGTAAGGTTTAAAATGGTAAGAACTCACTTAAACTACCTTCCATAAATTGTAGGTTTGATTTGGGATCTTGCCTTTGGGTTTTGGGTGACTTGTTTGTAATAGCAACCATAGAGGTCATTGATTGATGTGATTCGGATACCAAGATGAATAATATTGTAACATCATGGTTAGAGATGCCAAATGTACGTTCCTGAAGCTGTGTGGTACCAAGTCTCATTCAAAGATGTTCGACGAGAGATTTCGAGCATGGGTGTACGTTCCCGAAGCTGTGTGGCACCAGGTCTCACCCAAAAAGTGTAAGTTCTCAAAGTTGTGTGGCATCGGGCCTCACTCAGAGTGTACGTTCCCGAAAATGTGTGGCACCGGGTCTCACTCCAGGTCTGTGGTTATGGCTTTGTGTGTTTTAGCTCGGATGATCTGGTGAGATCCCGAGTATGGTTGGGCCTTGTGGGCCATGTATGATGATTGTTATGTTGAGAGCATGTGTTTAGGCGATTAGTGGTAGTGCCACATGTTTATTTATTTATCTTTATTGCTCGTACTAGCTTGCATGCCTATGTTTATGATTAGCATGAAGTATAATAGAGTAGATGTGCATCACTAATTTTTGTAAGCTCAGCGCTCGGAATCGTTGTTTTCGTGCGTAGGTTGATCGTCGGATCGTGGGCTCGAGGAGTGCTATTAGTATGAGATTCCAGCATGTGAAGGTTTTTAGAGTACGATACTTGTGTTTAGTGGGTTATGTATTCATAGAACCTTACGTAGTGGAGTCTGTAACTCTTATTATTTTGAATTGTATTAATCAAACCGAATGTTTAAATGTTTTAATTATAAATTGGAGCTCCTTTGTATTGTTTTAATTATTTATCTATATTTTCATGTTGGCTTTAAATATTTTTGGAATTCATTTTATTTGGGTTAAACCCAATTTGAGAATTTTATGGTTTTTGAGTTGTACTTAAGGCCCAATTGTGACATTCGGGTCGATGGTGTTACAACAGTGGTATCAGAGCTTAGGTTTAGCTGGTTATAGGAAAACCCCGAGGTGGTATAGGTGTTTTAGTAAGGTGTTTAGTGATTATACAAGCCCTTAAATTAAGTCCGTACTCCTTAAGACTGGTATCCTGATGGTGCGTCCAATGTTGCGACGATAAAATGGTTACGATCGTGGCCAAGAGGGCCGAGTTAAGTGTTGAGCCTCTCTTAGGAGCGATTTCGGGGGCGGGGTCGCCCTGGATTGATGAAATGCGAGTTAGTTAAATGATGCCGGAGTCGAGGATGTGTTCTTCTCCCGCCACCTGTATGAAGTCTTTGTTGCGTGTTGAAGACGTTCCGAAGCCTTCAGAGTATGTTGTGCGAGTTGTGGCAAGGAATCTTCATTGTTATACGGGAATAGTGTTTATAATACGGGTATGGATAATCCGCTTCTTAAATCGATCAATGGATGCATGTCGGATGGATGACCCTTTGTTTGCTCAGAAAGGAGTCTCGTTGATACTTAGGAAGTATCATCACCCATTTCAAAGGCATTTCTTGGAGATAGTGGATTCAGGATCCACTAGTTCGTTAGAGCGTGACCGAAGCTGATGTTCTACAAGTTTGGTGGAGCTACCTTCTTGAGAGTTGTTACATCTTGGAAATTGCTTTTGTAAATCAAATACGTTGCTAGTTAATGATTTCGAGAGTGGGCTCAAAGATTCAAAACCTCGAGGGAACCCAACCTTTGGTAATGTGAATGTTAAACCGTTGCCTTTTTACCGTGATCTTCGTTGTGGTTGTTTAGAGAGTGGCAAAACGGGGTTGTGTGACATGTTTGAATGGCAGGCATATGACGATGTGTACAATTCAATTCTTGGGAGCTTTTAGACTGTTAGAGTGTTTTGTTTATGCTTCTTGAAGGAGTCGTTAGGACTCCCTCCTTGTCAACGACATGAATGAATGTTGAGGTAAGACCGAGTGGGACGTCGGAGCCCACTGCCCTTGTTAGAGGATGCCGACCCAATCAAGGAAGTCAAAGGTTCAATTGCGAATGCGCAAACCAAACGAGGTTTCTTTGTCTAAGTCTTTTGCCCAAAGAAGAACCGAGCTTGTTCGCTAGCAAGAAGTTGGTTCATTGAGGTGATGTTTAAACCGTTGATAGCTTGTCAAGTAATAGTGAGGGTGTTGCGTGTAAAATAGTCTATCACAATGGTAGTGCAAGTATACATGACACAAGTAGTAAAGTGATACGAAGTATCAGATATGGTCTCCACAGGGATTGGGCTAATAGTTTCACCTTAATTCACTGCACGAAAGTAAAGAAAATATTTTAGAAGTTGTCACGAAAATAATAAAGTAAACGTAAATAAAAGAGTAGAAGAATCAAGATAAAGAGAATGGGCTAGTATTGAATTGCTCAGTAGTGCAGGTATTTCTAAGTCTCGGAACTCCAGTTCTGTCGTCGTCCCCGTCGCGGCAGCAGTCCATTGCTTGTCGCAGCAACGAACAATCAACTCAGTACTTCAAGTTTGGCAAGAATCCCAGAAGTGCCTTGGCCTATCCTTAGGTCCAAGTCTGTCGATGATCACGTCTTTGATGATATCTCCCGACGTGAATCGAAGGATGAACACCGATGTGGATGAATTCTTCTTTAGCCACTTAACCCCGTCCTATCCCTAGGTCCGAGATAGTTCAACTATAAACTAGAGAACTTGCTCTTATTTCTTTCGTATACTTAACTCTCCCGATGCTCTTGCAAGATATTAATAACCAAAATAAGAGAACTTGAAGTTTATTTTATTGAACTGAAAATTCCTAAAACAAAACAACCCTTGCAACTACTTTACAAATCAACCCATGGCCCTAGGGGGAATTTAGAACATGTTGTGGGAAGGAAAACGACTAGAGTTTTGGGAAAGAAACTAGGGTAATCGGTTATGCCTCCTAGGTCAAAATATATGTCATTATATAAGCTTTGGGTCCAAGTTATCTAAAATAGCAAGAATACAACTTTAAATGAAAGTATAATTCTAATAAAGACTAAATCTTCAAGGAATCTACTTTCCAGCCGTCATCTTTCTTGCTTGCAATTTTCTCTCCTTGAACTTTGGGCTTGACATTCCTTTTGATCTGGGGCTTGGAAAAATATAAGGTTTTCACACGATAGACGGGCTGAATTTTCTCTATCTGTCGAGGTCCACTTTGCTTCTTCTCCTCAAAACTGCTGTCGTCCTCTGCTGTCACGACGGCAACCTTGGCAGCATCGTCCTCCTTGACTGCTCGTCCAGTTCCAGCTCTTCTGCTTCACTGCCCATCACCTGCCCATTCCGTCTGCTACAGCAGCAACCTGCAAAAACAACCATTTTTAGTAGAAACTGTGCCTTTTAATATATTTGTGATGTTTTGCTGTAAATTGACCTAAATAAAATAAATAATACTTGAATGCAGCAGAAATATGGGTTAAATAGGGTGTAAATAATAGAACTTTTACGAACTCAACATAGGGACTATTAGGAGTCTCCGAAGGTGGATGACTCGTTTAATCGATTGTGAAGTACTTGTGTGTTTTCTGGGATTGGTTTGAGAATGAGATGGTTATGGTTAAAGTGTTGGAGGCTAGTAGTTTCAAAATGAATTTTGGAATGAGGATTTATCTCTCTTTAAAGTAGGTTGTGGTAACGATTGATGTCTGTAGTGATGTTTGAGGTATTTCAGCAATAATAGAGTGAGGGCTACCTCATCATCTCTCGAATAAAAAGTTTGATGTCTTACGTGACACGTGTGAATGTATAAGGAATATGGGAAGATAAATGTTGGTAAGATAATTACCATAATGACCTTGTGTGTGGGAATGATTAGTTAGCCTGTAATGAGTCAAGGAAGCAATGGTTTGAGATTTTGTAAATGCTTTTGTTTTGTATCAGAGTTTCTTTAAGGCAGGGCGAGGAACATTGGTGGAGATCTGAGCTGCGTGAGACCGTTTTGTTGTGATAGTGGTTCTGACTCGCTTAAAGTTGAGTAAGATTTTGTGATCTTCGGTGATGGTTTGTTGTTTTGTCAGGGCTGTATTTTTCTGCTATATGAGGGAAGGTTGTGTTCACCTTAACAATGTGAAGTTTTGGGTACTTGATCTTTAAGGAATTTGAGATTTGGACAACTTCGTGGGTTAAAGTAATTGGGAACTGATGATCGTGTGATCGATCACCACCTAAGTAAAGTGAACTTGATAAGTGATAAATTTTGAGGGCAACATTTTAGACCTAACTTTTTCCACGTGTTTTGGGAGACAGCGTGGAGTCGTGTGTTTGAGATAGGATAGGCGTTTGATTTGCCCTCAGTTGGGAGTCTAACATCGAGTTCTTCAGAGTTGTGATGATGTTTGGATGTATCTTAGTGGAAGTTAAATGGATGACCGTGGATCTTGTAAATTATTGGTCAATGTACATTTTTTATAGGATTTCTTTGTGTAATGGTATTTATCTTAGTAAGTATTGTTTGTTAATTTCAGAAAATTTGAGATCCAGATAGAAAGTCTGCTTGGATTGGTTGTGGGTTAGGTTGTACGACACTACGGTGTGTACATGCCACCTTCTTGGTACGAGATTCGAGGTTTGTGATGGAACCTTATCCTTTGGTGGGATTTTCATGCGAGGATGATTCTTAGTGAGGGTGCAAATAATGTGTTTTTCCCAGACATGTTATGGTTTGGAGTGTAGGATTCTTGCATGAACCAAGTTATGAGAGCTGTTTTAATTCCCGATATGAGTTTTTATGCTGAGTTTAAAGTATGTGCTTGAGGTTAGTCAAGAAGTCGTTCATTTCAAAAGTCTTGCATCGGGCAAGCAATGTTTTAGATATGGGATGCCATCAGAGTTATAGTCTCTTTTAGGAAGTCACCATGAGAAGAATTTTTCCATTTTGGATGCAACGACTGTTTAATATCTTGTTCTGTTTAGATCGTACATTGTTGTGGAAGGATTTTGTGTGCAATAATCTTTTTGGTTCTACAGTGTAAGTTAAGTTTCTTTGATGACATATTCGTGTGGCAGTTTTATCAGGGTACCATCGGGTTTGCGTCTGTAATGTACCGAGCAAAGATGGATTCCTTCTAACAGAAAGAACCAGTTGGGATTATGTTCGTATCGTTAGAAGACAAGGGTTATTTTTGACAAGTGTCGTGAGAGATCGGAGTAGCGCAAGGAAAATGTTCCAGGACGTCAGAGAGTTGTAAAGTTTCTAGAATCTTCTTTGCTTTATGGGTACAAATTTCGAGGACGTAATTTATTTTAAGGTGTGGAGAGTTGTAACGACCTAAAATTCGGGTTTTGGATCGAGGTTATGAGTCTTTATCTTGGAAGAATACATTAAGGGCCTCTAGGTTTGGGCCCATTAATTTGGAAGAGAATGTTTGAATTTAAATAGATGTAGTAGGTGAAAAAAGAGAAAAAGTTTAAGGAGGAAGAGAGAGAAAAAGGAAAAAGTGAAAAGTGGATGGTGAGAGAAAGTAAGAGAAAAGTTTAGGGGTGGAAATTTAAACTCCGATCTACGGAGATTCGATCGTCTGTTGTCGACACCTCCACCGCCATTGTGTTCATCTCACCGAGACGAGTTCACCGGTACTAGTGGAGTCGCCATCACCATTCGTCGGGGTAAGAGAGTCAAAGTTTTGGGTTTTCAAGATGGAGGGTTAGAGTGCTTAGAACGGAAAAACCAAGGCCACTATTACGTTCACCAACTCGAGAACAATCAGTCAGTGAAGTTTGGTCGCTGGAATTCGTCGCACGTTCCACACGCACCGCCAGCTACGAATGGTCTTCGTTCTGGGCAGTTGGAGCCATTTGAGTCGAGCCAAGTTGGAGCTGAGCCACATTGACCCGAGCCGTTGACTGATCCGTCTAAGGCGTTTGACCGAGCCGTTGACCATTGACTGGGTCGTTAACTTTTTTCGGGACCCTACCTGGTGGTTTCTGAATGTTCTGAGTTCATTGGCGCAGTCAGTTTCACCAAATTAGAATCTGGTAAGCTATTTTTACGCGTTTGATCTTGTGAATTGAATAGGGGATGCGTGAATTAATATAATTTCATATTCATTGGTATAGGAGGATTATTCAGGATCAAATATCGGGTCAAGTGGAATATTCCAGAAGCTTGGATGAATATATTAACGATATTGGCTTAAGGTTAGTGCACCTCGAACTCCTATCACTTCATGAGCATCATAAATGTGATTGCTTTGCGTGCTAATGTCTACAAAATAGGTTGTTGATAAATACGCATGTTGCGTACCGATAGTATGAGACTTGTATGTATGAAATACACGATGATGACATGAATATGATATGACTTTTGGAGGCTTTAGAGATTGTGCAGGGTCGTTCGAGATGCTTGTATGATTATTCGATGATTGTTTGATTGATTGAAATAATTGTGATGTCTTGTAGCAAGATTGATAAATTGGTTGTTTGAATGCTGGAGTCCTTGAGTTTTAATCTCATAAGGAAATATATGATAATGGGAAATCTAAATAAATAAATTCCTAATTAATAAAAGAGATTGATTCTTGATCTAATACTTTCAAAATAATGGAAATATCCATAAAATTGGGCTTATTCTCAGATTTGATTCAAAAAGTCAGATTCTTCATGTCAAAAACCAAATTCACTTTAGTCACAAGGCGTGGTCACACCTTATCGTAGACGAGCTTCTGCCGAGTTCTATTTTCTTCCAAACGACTTGATTTTCATATGGAAAGCTAAAAACATGCTTTTGAGCTTTTTATTTACCATTTCATCCATATTTTACCTTCTAAATCAAAACAAATATAATTTCCTCAATTGTGAAGATATTATAACTAAAATAAGGAGGGTTTAATCACACCAAAGTGTATACTTATAATCTATCAATCTTCATCTATGTCAAATCTTAATTTGGGGTTAGTAAGGTTTAAAAATGGTAGAAAACCTTTTAAATTACCTTCTATAAATTGTATGTTTGATTTGGGATCTTACCTTTGAGTTTTGGATGACTTGTTTGTAATAGCAACCATAAGGGTCCATTGTGGATCATATGTGGTTACATGCCAAGTAAGGGAACTTTTTTGGTTGGGTCTTCTTGATTGAATTGATCCGGATACCTAGAGGAATAGTGTTGCAACACTATGGTTAGAGATGCTGAATGTACGTTCTTGAAGCTGTGTGGCACTAGGTTTCATTCGAAGATGCTCGACGAGAGATTCTAAGCATGAGTGTACATTCCTGAAGCTGTGTGGCACCATGCCTCACTCAGAGTGTACGTTCCCGAAGCTATGTGGCACCAGGTCTCACTCCAGGTTTGTGTTATGGCTTTGTGTGTTTTAGCTCGGATGATCTTGTGAGATCCCGAGTTGGGCCTTGTGGGCCATGTATGATAATTGCTATGTTAAGAGCATGTGTTTAGGCGACTAGTGGTAGCGCCACATGTTTATTTATCTATCCTTATTGTTCATATTAACTTACATGCCTATGTTTATGATTAGCTTGAAGTATAATAGAGTAGATGTATACGGTCCATTGAGCTTTGTAAGTTCAACTCTCGAAATCGTTGTTTCCGTGCGTAGGTTGATCGTCAGATCATGGGTTTGAGGAGCGTTATTAGTACGGTATTCCAACATGTGGAGGTTTTTAGAGTACGGTAGTTGTGTTTAGTTGGCTATGTATTCATAGAACCTTACGTGATGGAGTCTGTAACTCTAATTATTTTGAATTGTATTAATCAAACCGAATGTTCAAATGTTTACAAATTTAAATTGGAGCTTCTTTGTATCATTTTAACTTTTAATTATTTATCTATATTTTCAATTGTTGGCTTTAAATATTTTTAGAATTCATTTTATTTGGGCTAAACCCAGTTCGTAAATTTTATAATTTTTGGGTTGGACTTGAGGATCAATTATAATATCCGGGTCGAGGGAATACATTAATGGCGAGATGCGAGCGTTCAGAGCTGAGTATGGTATTATTAACTGTTTTTGTAGTTGAACACAACAGCATTGGAATCACCCTTACTTTTAGTTCTTCCTTCAACTTTGGGACAAATATCTGTGACATGACCGACTTGTCTGAGAGGTACGAATATTCCCCTGTTTACTTGAACATTTACTGTTATTTTTTATCGGGTAAAATACAAAAATAATGACTCAACTTTTGCCTCTCTCCTATTTTACTCACTCATCTTTAAATTGAATCGATTTAATGACTCAACTTTTAACATTGAGTTTTTATCATCACCCAACCGTTATATTATGGATGCCGTTAATGATGTGGCATTTTTTATTGATTTGGCCGCCACGTAAACACACACGTGTTAAAAACAGAATAAATATAAAATAAAAATAATGAGTGGTGGGCCCAATTAGAATCGGAAAAATAATCCCTTGTAAATGTTTCTAAAACCCCACCCCCAAAATAAAGAACAAAGTTCAGTAATTGAAGAACACCCATCAAAGGAAAACGAATAGAAACCTCAAAAAGTGTAAAAAAAAGAAGGAAAACTCGGATCACCTAGAGTTGTATCCTTAGCTAAGGCTCCAATGAATATTTTCCTGCACGATAAAGAGGGAGAAAACTATTACAATATCGAGAAATATTTCTGAAGATAAAATAGAGCAAAAAAGGGTATAAATTTGTAATACCCAGGGCTAACACCATCATTGTCGTTGGCTCTTCTGGAACTCATGAAAGCTGTGATTTTTGAGATCTATGGAGGTCAAGGGGAGAGATATAAAATCGGAGTTATGATTTCCAGGTAAGCCGTAAGCTGGACCGGAGGTAGGGTTAAGAACTAGAAAAGAGAGGCCAACAACAAATAGCAAATCAGAAAAAAAAATTGTTTTTGTTTACTAATAGGTTTCAAACTTATATTGAAAGGTAGTGATACATTTGTCTTTTATTTTAATTATATAATTTTATTATTGTTTACTAAGAGGAGAAATGGCGGTGGATTAGAGAGATTGGCAGTGAAAAAGCCGATTAGGAGACAGTACAGAGAAACCCAGTCTGAGATTGCGGATTACGGGTTCGGGAGAAGGTCTTGTGACACGGATTCAAGGTTTTTTCTTGATGCTGGGAGGATGTCGTACGATGATCCGAGGTATACTTTTGATGAACCCAGAGCTTCCTGGGATGGATATATGATTGGGAGAATGTTTCCAAGGATGCCCACAATGATTTTCCTTGTGGAAGATGCTCCTGTTCCACATGTTGTTCGATCCGATACTCAGATCCCTGTGGAGGATCCGACTGCTATGAATTTTATCGATGAGGACGATTCATTCCCCGGAGGGTCGGCTCAGACAAGGGATTATTATTCCGATTCTAATTGGGGCCCAGCACTCATTCTTTTTATTTTGTATTTATTCTGTTTTTTAACACGTGTGTGTTTACGTGGCGGCCAAATCAATAAAAAATGCCACATCATTAACGGCATCCATAATATAACGGTTGGGTGATGATAAAAACCCAATATTAAAAGTTGAGTCATTAAATCGATTCAATTTAAAGATAAGTGAGTAAAATAGGAGAGAGGTAAAAGTTGAGTCATTATTTTTGTATTTTACCCTTTTTTTTACCCTAGCCTTTATATTCAGTTTGGATTTCACCATTTTGAACAAATGCATTATTGCATCAAAGTACTGTATTGTTGATGAATTATCAATGTCTTTGGCCGACGAGCTGATTAAACCGTTGTAGGTGACCGGTGATGGCTTCGGAACCTGAAAAAACCAGGAGGATACCAGAGAGCATGATGCTTTGTTCTTCAACATTATTAGACCAAGTTAGCAACTTCAAATTTTACCCAGTTGTTCCTAAACATTTTGTCTCTCACCTTCAATAATAATGCGTTCTCATCTTGCATTTCAAATTCTAACTCTCAACCTTAAATTCTAAATCTTAAACTTAAACTTTAAAGATTATTCCTACCACAAAATTTTTAAATTCTAATCTTAAACCTTAACTCTTAACCTTAAACTTATTTTTTCACCGAAATTGGGTAGAAGATGTTCCTCGTTCACACAATGAAGTCTATCGTAAAAACAATATGCAAGGTGGTACAGCTACAACTGCAGCTATAAATTTAGTTGTCCTGACCCAAGTAGCATGGCGGAAGAGAGATGAGCAGAGAGCGCATAATTACTGAATGTTTTTTTATATAGAAACCATGTTTCTTTTCGATATTCTTATCTATGACCCATACTAAAAAATTAAGTTTAAAATTTAAAGTTAGAGTTTAGGGTTGAGGTTTATAGAATTAGGGTGGGTTGAGGTTTATAGAATTAGGGTATGGTGTATTTTTAAGGTTAAACTTTATAATTCAAGGTTAAAGTATAAAATTTAATTTTCTAATATTAGAGTATAAGAAAAATACCAAAAAGGAACAAAAGTTTTTTTTTGTCCGTTTTTGAAGTGACCAACTAGTATTTAGTATGATAAAAAATTGACAGTAACAAGATATTGCAAAGCAGTTTGATAGCTATTAAAATCAACATACTAGTATAATGAGAGAAACAGTCACAAATCTCGAATATAGATGATGAAACGAATATAAAAAAAAATAGAATTAAGCCAAGTTGGGAGGAGTGTAGACTAGGCTCTTATGTTCAAGTGTGAGTCACAGTATTTGAATGTTGACAAAATTTGAACAAGTCTCTCCTTTCTTCCCTTCCCAGTTGCCAGTTACCTGTGTTCCACGCTTTCTAACGGACCGCTCTTTATTGCTCCTTCCCCTTGTCACGCTCTCTCTTTTATCTATTCTCTCTCTTCTCCTTTCCCTTCATGATTTGGTTGGATTATTCATTTTTCTCTTCCGCATTCTATGTTTTTGTTAGTTGAGTGAGTGAAAATGAAAATCGCGGTTTCAGACGGTGTCACGGACAGCTATTTAAATCCCTCGCATTAAAATCTTTTTATAGGGTCATGAGTTGCTTAGCTTAGCTGTTGTTGAGTACTTGAGTTGCTAATTCTCATGTTCTTGAGATTTTATACATAGTTTCTAAATCTGTCTCCCCGGAAATGTTATCATAATGCGTTTATAGGGAATCATTTCTAGGTAACAAGCACCATCCACAACACAGAAAATTTCCAATTTCATTGTCTGAATCAACTTCATACTGTACTGATACTACACAGGAAGATCAGGTGCGCTGTCGTATTCTTTCCCTTTTTCCATTACTGTCTTGTTTTTTAAGTTATTCCTCTAAGCGTTACACTCTTTTAGCTCTATTTTCTCCTCAATATGTTCTACTTGTTGCAGTTAAGGTTTGATTTGGGTTGGATCCCGATGAAGAAGTTGTTGGCCGGAGAGATGTCGAAAGAGAATGAATCTAGAAGACCTTCTCCGAGTGTTATAGCAAGATTAATGGGACTTGATGGACTACCACTTAAGCAGCCTCACCACAATCTGCGAAAAAGAACCGAGAGTAGTCGAACAAAGGTTCAAAAGAGTAGTATGTTCTATTGGCATTCTTCTAGGAAAAGATCAGAGGACGAGCAAGAATTTAAAGATGTTTCTGAAGTTTTAGATACATCGGAAGTGGAGAGCGGTGGTTACTTGTTGAAGGGGACAGCAAATTCAAAGCTTTCTGATGTTGAGGTGGATTGTGTTCAGCACAAGTTTATGGAGGCTAAATGTGTTTCAACAGATGAAAAGCTTAAGGATTCTGAGGAATTCGAGCATACCGTTGAGGTGTTGGCTTCGAACAAGGATATTCTGCTGAGATTCCTTCAGAAACCGGATTCATTATTCGCAAAGCATTTCGATGATCTGCAAGGAGCTACATCCCAGTCCCGATGTGGTCGAATATCAGCTATGAAGTCATCACACACTCTGAAAAATCAAAATGATTTCTTAGGCCAAAGAGCAGGGAGAGAAACTCAATTGAAGCACCACAGTAAATCTCCTCAGCAGCATCAAGAAGATACTTTGAGCCGATCTTGCGGGAGATGTGCTGCTCACGGTCGCCTCAAGGTTCGATTAGAAGAGAATATTGTACCCACAACAATTGTTGTCTTGAAACCAAATCTTGGAATGTCACATGACTCTACCAGAACTGATTCATTACCTTGTTATTCTCATTACTATCCATCTGGTTGTCAGAAAAATGTACATCAAGATATTGGGTTTTCAAGGCCTAATTGTAGAGAGATTACTAGACAAATGAAAAATAGGTTCAGCAATGGATCAATAGAAATTTCAACCTCCAGATTTAGAGGATATGCCGGGGATGTATCGGGATCAAAATCGGAAAATGATTCAGATGTAACAACAGTGTCTTACACAGATAGGAGGTTATCATCCCTTTCCAGTGAATCATCTCTTAGTAGGGAGGCCAAGAAGAGACTATCTGAGAGGTGGAAACTAACACATCGGCCGCAAGAGATCGACTTGATTAGTAGTTGCAGCACGCTCGGTGAAATGCTTGCCATCTCAGATAGTGAAGTGAGCCGTGCAAATTCTAGCAGTACATATTGTTGGAAGGATGGATGTGTTGGTAATTTTTCAAACCATGGAAGTCCTGGAATAAACACAGGCCATGACAATCTTTGCAGAGATAAGTATGCAATTCGAAAAGACGGTTCCAAGAGCGTCAGAGACAAGGCAGTAAAACTCAATCTTAATCAGTTGGAAGCTCCATGGCCTAACGATCAAAGACTCCGTGTTGAGAAATCTCGATTTCCAATTAGTAATTGCAGTAGCAATGAGGAATTGTCAGCTCCCACTTCACTGAACGCTGTTGTTTCTACTGGTGACCTGGATAATTCGGACAACCAGGTATTCATTTTACTCTTGAATGGTGTTTTAGTTTCTAAGTCTCCAAATATGTGCGTATTCTGTGCTCATTTCTTGCAATTATCTCCAGGAACCATCAGAGGGACCTTCTAAGCAGGCCACATTGCATTGTCCTGTACCGGAACAAGAATCTCGAGTAATCTGTAAGGAAGCAGATCAATGCAGTCCGGTTTCAATTATAGAAGCTCCTTTCACAGAGGATTTTTCATCTGGTTCCGAATGCTTCGAGAGTATTAGCACTGATCTCCACGGTACTTTAGTGGCTGTTTTAGTTTCATTACTTTTATATCTAGTCTCCATTTGGATTAGAAAAGCCATCACAGTTTACATCTCTCGAATTCTTTGATCATGTTGTTCATCCGATTCGTATGCTGCATTAAACATTCTGTTTATAAAATTTACATTGCATAAAATTCTATCTATTCTGTTTAACTTCTAGTTCTGTTTATGTTTTTAGGACTTCGGATGCAACTTCAACTATTAAAACTAGAATCTGAGGCATACGAAGAGGAAACCATGCTTCTTTCGAGTGATGAAGCATCTGTTGGGTTTGCCGAGTACCAAAGGATACCGAGGGACGAAGACAATTGGGTATCCATGTACATAGTTGACATCTTGGTTGATTCTGGAATAAACGGAATCGGCCCGGATACGTTCCTAGGGACATGGCATTCTGCAGAATGTCCAGTGAATCCATTAATATTCGAAGAACTTGAGAAAAAATATCGTATTCTATATCCTTGTTCGAGGGTTGAAAGGCGGTTGGTGTTCGATATGATAAATTCGAAGCTACTGGAGATCTATGAACAATATATGGAGCAACACCTACATCCAAGAGTGAAGTCTGCAGGAAATCTCGTATGGAAATGGAACATCGTAGAGCTGGAACAATGCCTGCGTAAGTCTGTAGTGAGGCAAAACATGGAACTGCAAATGGATGTTGGAGTGGTGGTGGTTGCAGGGGAATGTGAATGGCTGGACTGGAGGGAGGATATGGATGTAATATGTGGGGAAATTGAGAGAGTGTTGGTAGATGAAGTAGCAGCTGAGGTAATGGCAGTGTAGTAAAGATTCTTTCGGTTTAGTAAGTTCATTAATATACAAAAATGATACCATTTCATGAATGTATAAATAAGTTCTAAATCTTTACACCACCGCTAGAATTATCAGAAAACAAGCTATGAACGTAGCTGTGGCTGCCATCGAAATTTGAGAGAATCTCATGTAAAATATCCAAAGAATTTGAATCTTCCCTTTCCTTTCAATGCAAACGCAAATGCACAATGCTAATACGCTAATATACAGACCTGAGGTTTAAATTGCGGTAACGGCCGCGTTATGTTTATTGTGATTATCGCGGTCGTGAATTTTTTAAAAAACATATGCTATCGTGAACATAATGGTTACGAGAAGAGACGAGACCATTAAGGCTTCGGGAGAGACAATCGTCCCTTCCCACCCCCGAAGAATTTTTTTCACCTTTTAATAACATATATATAATATATATAGCCGTTGTAACATCATTGGTGCTGAGTTGTCATTAACAGATCAAGAATCTGTTAATCATTCTAGAGGTTAAGGTTTGTGTATTAAAGCAAGCTCTCATAGCTTTGTAAACTATATTGTTTTGACAATATTCATCAATAAGAAAAGCCTTCTTCTTTCTCTACTCTCTGATTCATCTTCTTCTTTGCTTATCCTATCCACCTTAGCTCTATATTCTGTCATGGTATTAGAGATGACAGAAAACTCGAAACCCTTCACCAATAAATTCATTTCTATTCACCTAGATGACACGAATTATCTTCTTTGGAAACAACAAATTCAATTTGCTATCGAAAGTCTTGCTCTTCAAGATCATCTTGATGATTCTTTCTCTGTTCCCGATCAGTTTGTGGCTGGAGAAGGCGGTCGTCGAACTGTTAATCCTGAATATACTAGGTTCAAGCAAGAAGACATTGCCCTTTGTTCTTGGTTATTGTCATCTATTGGTCTTTCAATCCTTCCCTCGTTGGTGAACTGCAAGAATGCTCTCCAAATTTTGGGTAAGATTCAACAAATTTTCCCTGTTACTTCTACCACCCGGGTCATGCATCTGCATTGTTCCCTCAAGAACATCAGAAAACGTGATCAATCTATGCGCGAATACCTTGCCCAAATTCAAGGAGTCTGTGACAGTCTTGCAGCGTGTGGAAATCCGTTACGGAGACAATACACATATCGGCTATTCTTTCAGGCTTGCCGCCGGAATACGAGCCGGTGGTAGCCTGTAACCCCCTCGTCCCGGCCTGGACGACTGACCGGTCCGAGTAGGTCACACGGGGAAAACCGAAGTGAAACCCGTTAAGGCTCCCCTTCGGTTAGCAACCCTAGAAAATTTTCCTCAATTATCTTGTCTAGACGAATCATTAAATCCTATGTGTGAAACGACAACGGATAAACGAAGATGAGACTGAGCAGACAAGACGTAAGTTGATATAAATTTACCATGTGATCGGGTTAGTTCGATTTATTGCACAAGCGACCGGACCAAATATAAACGGATACAAACAGGGCTCACGGAAAAACTTACAACATGCAAGACCCATACACAACACTTGGAGACCTTTTAAGATGCCAAAAGCCCAAATTACAGGCCTGTGTTTCGAAACAGGCTTCCCCGTTTCGATACACGGGCTCCAGTTTTAAAAGCCAGACTACCTGTATCGATACGGCCCACCCCATTTCGGTACAAGGTCCATTTTTGCCTAGACGTTCTGAAACATGTTCCGGAACAGGCCATTATAGTAGCCAAACTGTACCGGAACACGTTCCAATACAGGTATCCCTGGAACCACACCCGTTCCGAAATAACCTTACCCGTTCCGAAACACCTGCAGTCTGTGTGTTTCTAAAATCAGTTCTAGGCATCTCCGAACGTCCCCAACATGCCTCAAACATCAAGAATCAAGATACAACGTGCATATACATACTCTAGAGGCATACACCCTAATATAAACATGTCCGAACACTTATCATACATAAAATGCCATCCATAAATGAATTCAAGCATTCACCAAATGCATTACACATCAAGTCAACATGCCTTTAAACAAACACACATAGCATTCATGGATTATGGTCCTAGCCTTCAAACACAAGGCATTTAAGCAACGAAATAAACATGGTTTACAATCCACAACATAGAAGCATAACATACTCAACATAATATCAACAACTCAACATGCTAAAACATCAACAAAATCAAATTAAGGAGTTTGCACCAACTCCATACAAGTATACACCCCCATTGTCTAGGAATTATTACAAATGCTTAAATCATACTTGAGCTACTCGAGAACTCCAAAAAGCTCCTCCCTTGCCCACTTGCCTTCCGAACTCTAACGATCTGCATGTTGGAAAAAGAAGAGAGCGTAAGCTTGACAGCTTATTGAGCGAAGCTCTAAAAACTCATCAATCATGCAGTTTTCAAAACACATTTCTTAAATGATAAGTAAACCATTTGAAAGAACGAAGGAAACAAAAGAACACAATTACATGGTTTGCACACGCACAACCAAACCACGGTGGGACTACACATCACCGTTTCGACTAGTAGTTTTCCGATGGGACTACACATCAACGTACTCTTCTACTAGTCACTACCGGTGGGATGACATGTCACTGTAGTTACACAACCATCACGTGAGGCTCGACACCAACAACGACTACACAACAACAACAGATGTAAAAGCAATCCACAATGCATACGATATCACAACAATTAATCATACATCATCACTTAGCCATCAAGGTAGGATTAGTAAACTTACACTTGGGTTTAGGTTAGCCCATAAGGCTCCACCCAAATCCCCAAGAACCCATTTCGAAAGCAAAACAAATTCAAACTATTTTCACTCACCGATGGAGCTCAACCGAAAGTCGAAACACCAATCTTAAGTCTCAAAATTCCCCGGGATAGTGCCCGAAGCTTCTCCGATGGTTTCTCTTGATTCTAGTCAATCAAAAACAACAATTTACTCAATCATTCGGCCCCAAAACCACTTTCACAATCAAGATATAATTTCAAGACCCACTTACCACGTTTCCAACCCATGAGCTAACTAAACTTCTTCATTTTCGTACTCCCTAATAACCCAGCAGAAAACTACTAATTCCAATACCCAAAACACCTCCAAACATCTTCAAATCATCTCCCTAACATTGTTATAACATTAGCCCCACTCTCCAACATAAAACCACACTAAAACCCAAGTTTTGACACTTTTAAAATACCCCTAAAACCTAATTTCGGGATTCTTAATAAAACCCAACCAAATTGAGATATAATGTACCTTAGGGCAAGATTAGTTCAAAACTTAACTCTATAAATAAAAAAACAACCCAAGAAGCCATTAAAGTTTCATACTTTTCCTCAAACTTGAAAAGTTGAAGAACTAAAAAGATGGTGCTTTTGAAAATCTAAAACCATAGAAATGTTTGGAATAGAGAGGAGAAATCAAAAACGTGTTTACCTCATTGAAATCACTTGAAATGGGGGAAGGATTTGATGGAATAGTAACTTGGGAGGTTTGGGGTTTTTGACGTGAAATAAAAATGGTGGAATGAAGAAGATGAGAAAAGCTTTCAAAAAGCTTATTTTACTCATCTTATTTTCCTTCTTTTACATATTTACAATTTTGCCATTAATGAATTTCAAACCCTTTTAATTTAACCCAACGCTTAATTAAATTTTAAAACGAGCCCACGACTCAAATTCGATTTACCCGAGTAACATCTGACCCCTAAACCTGAGGCGTTACAAATCTTCCCCACTTAAGGAATTTCATCCTCGAAATTACCTGACTAAAAGAGGTAAGGGAACTTCCTTTCCATATCCTCCTTCCTCTCCCAAGTGGCGTCGTCCACGCCTCGACGTTGCCACCTCACCTTGACCAACTCAATTGATCTACCACGCAACACCTTGCTGTGTGAGGCTAAGATCTCCACAGGTTCCTCATCATATGTCAAATCCGGATTCAATTCAATCTCTTCTGCAGGCATATCGTGAGACGGATTCGATCTATACTTCCGGAGCATCGACATATGAAACACATCGTGAATCTTCTCTAGCTTGGCCGGGAGCCTAAATCTATAGGCAACGGGACCAATCCTCTCAACTACCTCATAAGGTCCAATGAATCTCGGACTCAACTTACCTTTCCTACCAAACCTCATCACCTTCTTCCAGGGTAAGACTTTCAAAAACACTTTCTCACCCACGACATACTCTATCTCTTTTCTCTTTAAATCGGCACACGACTTCTTTCGGTCTGAAGCTGCCTTCAAGCGATCACAAATTAACTTCACCTTCTCAGTAGTGCCCTTAAGCAAATCGGGCATCGATACAAGCTTTTGTCTGGCTTCGGCTCAACAAATCAGAGTCCTACACCTCATACCATACAGAGCTTCATACGGTGCCATTTGAATATTAGCCTGATAACTGTTGTTGTATGCAAACTCTACTAACGGTAGATGTTTCTCCTAAGACCCCTGAAAATCGATGATACAACACCTCAACATGTCTTCCAACACCTGAATCACCCTCTCTGACTGACCATCCGACTGCGGATGATACAAAGTACTGAAGTTCAACCACGTACCCAAGGCTCGATGCCGACACTCCCAAAATCTAGCTGTAAACCTCGGATATCGGTCTGACACAATCGATTTAGGTACCCCATGCAACTTCACTATCTCCCTGATGTACAAATCGGCCAACTTATCTAAGGTATAAGTAGTATGAACGGGTATGAAGTGCGCACACTTGGAAAATCTATCAACTATAACCCACATTGAATTTTTCTTCGAAGGAGTCAACGGTAAACCTGACACAAAGTCCATGGTGATACGTTCCCACATCCATTCCGAAATCTTCAACGGTTGTAGCAACCCTGAAAGAAACTGATGCTCGGCCTTAACTCGCTGACAAACCATACACTTACTCACAAGCTCGTCCTCTTCCTTCTTCAACCCAATAGTACTCTTTCTTTAACCCACGATACATCTTCGTACTACCCAGATGCATAGCAAAAGGACTGTTATGAGCTTCGTTCAAGATCGTACGTCTCAATTTGGAATCTTTCGAAACCACTATCCTATCCTTGTAACATAGGATCCCATTCTCACCAAAACGGTAATCGGTAGGCATATCCTCGACTATATCTTGCACGTGAGGTGCCAAAGACTCGTCTCGCAACTGCTTCTCTGAAATCAACTAGGATAACGAAGGCTTAACCTGAAGCTTAGCTATCAAACCACCATCCTTGGACACACTCAATCTCACAAACATAGCTCGTAACTCAACTGCCACTTTTCTACTCAAAGCATCAGCCACAACGTTTGCCTTACCCGGATGGTACTCTATCGTAAGGTCATAATCCTTAAGAAGCTCTAACCACCTACGATGTCTAAGGTTCAACTCCCTCTGAGACATCAAGTACTTCAAACTCTTGTGGTCGGTAAAAATAGTGCAATTCTCACCAAAAAGGTGGTGTCTCCAGATCTTCAAAGCAAACACTACTACGGCTAACTCTATATCATGGGTGAGATAGTTCTTCTCGTGAACTTTCAACTGCCTCAAACCGTAAGCTACCACCTTACCTTCTTGCATAAGTACACAACCTAAACATACATACGATGCATCACTGTAAACCACAAACTCTCTTCTCGGTTCAGGCTGAATCAAAATAAGAGCTTCGGTCAAAGCTTTCTTTAACTTCTCAAACGCTTGTTGTCTTGCATCTGACCACTCATATGGTACATTCTTCTAAAGAAACTTAGTCAAAGGAGCCACTATCTTAGAAAATCCCTCGACCAATCTTCTATAATATCCAGCCAAGCTTAGGAAACTACGAATTTCTGTCACTGACTTTGGTTGTTTCCAACTCACTATGGCTTCTATCTTCTTGGGATCCACACTAATCCCCCTAGCCGAGATCACGTGACCTAGGAAGACTACCCCCTAATAAAAAACTCACATTTGCTTAGCTTGGCATACAACTGATTCTTAAGCAAGGTCTGAAGCACTAACCGCAAATGCTCATCATGTTCCTCCTCGGTCCTAGAGTATACTAAGATGTCATCTATGAACACTACCACAAACCTATCCTAAAACTCATGAAACACAGGGTTCATCATATCCATGAAAGCTGATGGGGCGTTAGTCAACCCGAAAGGCATCACCAAGAACTCATAGTGCCCATAACGTGTACGGAAGGCTGTCTTCGGTATGTCCACATCCTTTACCTTCAACTCATAGTACCCGGACCTCAATTCAATCTTCGAAAACACTGAAGCACCTCTCAACTGATCAAGCAAGTCATCTATCCTATATAAAGGGTACTTGTTCTTGACTGCCACTTTGTTCAACTGCCTATAATCTATACACATCCTCATGCTACCGTCTTTCTTTTTCACAAACAAGACCGGAGCACCCCACAGAGAAATACTAGGTCTAATGAAACCTCTATCAGACAACTCCTAAAGCTGCGTCTTCAATTCTTTCAGTGTAATTCTATACAGAGCAATATACACTGGTGCAGAATCGAAATACATCTCAATAGCAAACTCAACTGCTCTATCTGGAGGCAAACCTGGTAACTCTTCCGGAAAAACACTCGGAAAATCACAAACTGTTGTGATGTCTTGTGGTCTAACGTCACTCATGTTCGGATTCATCACATAAGTCAAATAAGCCTGACAACCCGAATTCAACAACTTCTGAGCTTCCAAAGCAGAAACAACATTAGACAAGAATCTAATGTTCTCACCAACTACCACAACCTCAAAGTCATCTATAAGCCTCAAGGAGACTCTCTTGGTCTCAAAGTGAACCCTAGCTCCATGCTCTACGAGCCAATCTATGCCCAATATCACGTCAAAGCCATAGAACGGTAACTTCATCATATCAACCAGAAACACGTGGCCCTGAACCATCAAGGGACACCTCCTATACATTTTCCTAACTACCACTATATCACCAAAAGAGCTAGTAACATTTTCACCTACCTCTAACCACTCACATGGTAGCCCTAATGATCTTGCGTGCTCACCCAAAATGTATGAACGCGTCGACCCCAAATCTATCAAAGAAAGCAAACTCAAAGACTATAATGAGAAATTACCTGCAATGACATCCGTGTCATTCCAAACCTCTCGCTGTGCGTACACCCTAATTGGTCCTCCACCCTCGGGCTGAACTGCCACTATGTGAGCTAAGTTCCTCTGACCCTCGTTCCTCGGTTGAAAGTTTCCACAACCGTGCCCACGACCTCTCTAATGCTCAAAACCCCTAGCTGGAGCCAGTCCGCCCTAGCCGGGTGTGGACAGTCACACCTCAAATGGTCTAAGGAGCTACAGTTCCAACACGCCCCGTAGATACCCATACACTCGCCCTGGTGGCGTCTCCTGCATCTAGTGCACTCCGGAGTGTGCACAACAGCTCCTTGGCCTTGACGGCCCTGACCATAGTTACCACCCCTATGCCTCGAATCGGGCTGATACCTTTTATCCTTATGCCTCTTGGCATGGTCTCTATCCTAATTCGCGCGTCTCTTCCCGGAATCGGACCCACTAGCACGAGCACTGGAGCCTAAGTTCTGCTCAATATCCTTGGCCCTAGAGACCAAAACATCAAACTTAGTGTAGTCAGAGGCAAGCATGTAGGTCTTCATATCTCTAGTCAACACATACCGGAAGCGCTCACACCATTCCCTCTCACTAGGAACCAACTCAGGTGCATACTGGCTCAATCTCACAAACTGAACCTCGTACTCTGACATGGTCTGGTTACCCTGAACCAAGGCCATAACTCCCTCTTCTTCTCATCCAAGTACCGAACTCCGAGGTACTTTCTCTTAAAGGCATTTCTAAAGAACTCCCACGTGATATCCACTTCGGCCATACTCGAAGTAATAGTGGTCCACCAAGTATATGTGTCCCCTTGAAGCAAGAAGACAATGCATCCCAACTTACGGGCGTCTGAGCACTCTATCTGACCCAAGATGTGCGTAGTACTCTCAAGCCACGCCTCCGAACCCTCGGGAGTCAACCCACGAAACTCGACTTCACCCAAACTACGGAGCCGCTCTAGGGGTAATCCTGTCCCTGCCCCTTGAGATGGTGCTGCAACTTGCATATCGGCCAAAGCTGTCTAAAAAGCTCCGGCTATAGTTTGAATCAAATGGGTCATGTCCGCGTTCGCTGGACCTTGACCCGCATGAGCCCCAACACATCCAACGTTAGCCCCGGCATGAGGCCCATTACCATCACCTCCGACTTGCGCACTATCCTGAGGCGCGTTACCTTCGCCACCCACTCCATTACCACCTGAAACAAGAGGAACATGAGGGTCACCCCCGGGTGCCTGGTCACCCGCTCTAGGTCGCCCCTCGGTCTCACCATATCGAGATAGAATCTAAAACATCAAACATACAACACACAAGAAAAACGTTAGGTTAGCAAAAAGGCAAGGACTTAGGTTCTCAAGCTCGTTAAACCAAAACCTTTTTTTTACAACAACACCTAACAATGGGGACATTTGACTAACCCTAACCAAAAACAAGGCCATTGAAACATGCTTTCAAACACCGTACTAGCAAGCAACTTCAAGCATACATGGTAAAACACTCACCGAGACATAGCAACACATAACACATCAAACTTACCTCACTTACCTACCCGAGGTCTCAAAAACCTCAGGCTCTGATACCACCAAATGTAACCCCCTCATCCCAGCCTGGACGATTGACCAGTCCGAGCAGGTCACATGGAAAAAACCGAAGTGAAACTCGTTAAGGCTCCCCTTCGATTAGCAACCCTAGAAAATTTTCATCAATTATCTTGTCTAGATGGATCATTAAATCCTATGTGTGAAACGACAACGGATAAACGAAGAAGAGACTGAGCAGATAAGACGTAAGTCGATATAAATTTACCATGTAATCGGGTTAGTTCGATTTATTGCACAAGCGACCGGACCAAATATAAACGGATACAAACAGGGCTCACGGAGAAACTTACAACATGCATGACCCATACACAACACTTGGAGACCTTTTAAGATGCCAAAAGCCCAAATTACAGGCTTGCCCGTTTTGATACAGGGCCACAGTTTTAAAAGCAGACTACCCGTACAAATACGGCCCACCCCGTTTCGGTACAGGGTCCTTTTTCGCCTTGACGTTCCGAAACACGTTCCGAAACAGGCATTATAGTAGCCAAACTGTTTCGGTACACATATCAGAACAGGGGTTTATAGTAGCCAAACCGTTTCGGTACATGTATCGGAACATGGGTTCACAATAGCCAAACCGTACCGGAACGCGTTCCGTTACGGGTATCCTGGAACCGCACCCGTTCCGAAACAACCTTACCCGTTGTGAAACGTCTGCAGTCTGTATGTTTCTAAAATCAATTCTATGCATCTCCGAACGTCCCCAACATGCCTCAAACATCAAGAACCAAGATACAACGTGCATATACATACTCTAGAGGCATATACCCTACTATAAACATGTTCGAACACTTATCATACATAAAAAGTCATCCATAAATGAATTCAAGCATTCAACAAATGCATTACACATCAAGTCAACATGCCTTTAAACAAACACACATAACATTCATGAATTATGGTCCTAGCCTTCAAACACAAGGCATTTAAGCAACGAAATAAACATGGTTTACAATCCACAACATAGAAGCATAACGTACTCAACATAGTATCAACAACTCAACATGCTAAAACATCATCAAAATCAAATTAAGGAGTTTGGCACCAACTCCATACAAGTCTACACCCCTATTGTCTAGGCATTATTACAAATACTTAAATCATACTTGAGCTACTCGAGAACTCCAAAAAGCTCCTCCCTTGCCTACTTGCCTTCCGAACTCTAACGATCTGCATGTTGGGAAAAGGAGAGCGTAAGCTTGACAGCTTAATGAGCGAAGCTCTAAAAACTCATCAATCATGCAGTTTTCAAAACACATTTCTTAAATGATAAGTAAACCATTTGAAAGCACGAAGGAAACACAACAACACAATTACATGGTTTTCACATGCACAACCAAAACACGGTGGGACTATACATCACCGTTTCGACTAATAGTTTTCTGATGGGACTACACATCAACGTACTCTTCTACTAGTCACTACCGGTGGGACTACACATCACTGTAGTTACACAACCATCAGATGAGGCTCGACACCAACAACGACTACACAACAACAACGGATGTAAAAACAATCCACAATGCATACGATATCACAACAATTAATCATACATCATCACTTAACCATCAAGGTAGGATTAGTAAACTTATACTTGGGTTTAGGTTAGCCCACAAGGCTCCACCCAAACCCCGAAGAACCTATTTCGAAAGCAAAACAAGTTCAAACCATTTTCACTCACCAATGAAGCTCAACCAGAAGCCGAAACACCAATCTTCAGTCTCCAAATTCCCCAGGATAGTGCCCGAAGCTTCTCCGATGGTTTCCCTTGATTCTAGTCAATCAAAAACAACAATTTACTCAATCATTCAGCCACAAAACCACTGTCACAATCAAAATACAATTTCAAGACCCATTTACCACATTTCCAACCCATGAGCTAACTAAACTTCTTCATTTTCGTACTCTCTAATAACCCAGTAGAAAACTACTAATTCCATTACCCAAAACACCTCCAAACATCTTCAAATCATCTCCCTAACATTGTTATAACATCAGCCCCACTCTCCAACATAAAACCACACTAAAACCCAAGTTTTGGCACTTTTAAAATACCCCAAAACCCAATTTCGGGATTCTTAATAAAACCCAATCAAATTGAGATATAATGTACCTTAGAGCTATATTAGTTCAAAACTTAACTCTATAAATAAAAAACAACCCAAGAAGCCATTAAAGTTTCATACTTTTCCTCAAACTTGAAAATTTGAAGAACTAAAAAGATGGTGCTTTTGAAAATCTAAAACCATAGAAATGTTTGGAATAGATAGAATAAATCAAAAACGTGTTTACCTCGTTGAAATCACTTGAAATGATGGAGGGATTTGATGGAATAGTAACTTGGGAGGTTTGAGGGTTTTTGAAAATCTATAACCATAGAAATGTTCGGAATAGAGAGAAGAAATAAAAACGTGTTTACCTTATTGAAATCACTTGAAATGAGGGAGGGATTTGATGGAATAGTAACTTGGGAGATTTAGGGGTTTTTGACGTGAAATAAAAATGGTGGAATGAAGAAGATGAGAAAAGCTTTCAAAAAGCTTCTTTTACTCATCTTATTTTCCTTCTTTTACATATTTAAAATTTTGCCATTAATGAATTTCAAACCCTTTTAATTTAACCTACGACTTAATTAAATTTTAAAACGAGCCCATGACTCGAACCCGGTTTACCCGAGTAACATCCAACCCCTAAACGCGGGGTGTTACATAGTCGTCATACATCGAGTCAATAGGCTTATAAGCTCGATGGTGTTGCCAATGTTATCCTTGACACATAGTCTAGGCAACTCGAGTTCTTGTCTCAGGGGTCGTTGGTCAATCTTGTTCATGGCCATTCTTCTGGCTCGTCTGGAGTCTTTTAGAATAACCCAATGGGTCAACAAAGCCCGTTTACTGGCCCAAATTCTAATAACCCTAATACAAGTTATTTCTTTGGTTACTCGAATTCTCACCGGGCAGCCGCACCTGCATTTTGTCCCTCAAACCCTACACGAGGGATGCCCTTCAGAGGTCGTGGGGGTCGTTTCTATGGAGGACGATCTCGTCCGCAATGTCAAATCTGGGGAAAGATAGGACATCTTGTGAGTAGATGTTTCTTTCGCTTCGATCAAGCGTTTGAAGGTGTTGGAAATTCTGTCAATCAAGTCTCCTAGTCAGAGGATTCCGGCGAAGATCAGTCCTTTGTTCAGGGCTCGTTGCAACTGTTTAACAGTCAAGGGGCGAGTCAAGTATACCAAGGGTCGAGTCAATATTTTGATCAGATGGCTTAGTCGAATCAGACAATCAATGGCTCTTCTTCATAACCCGTAGGTTCCTCTATTGTTGCCATATCTGATGACTTCATGTTTGGTGATGCGGCATGGTACCCAGATTCCGGTGCAACTTCCCATCTTACACCCAATGCAGGTAATATCTATTCGTCTTTACCCTATTTAGGTTCAGGTAGAGTAAGCGTTGTTGATGGGTCTACTGTGCCTATATCTAGTATTGGAAATTCATCTATTAGTACATGCTTTAGACCATTAGTCCTTACAAATATGTTGTACATTCCTTCTATTAAAAAAACTGCTTTCCATGTCTAAATTTACTAGAGACAATAATGTATCTATTGAGTTGTTTCCTTATTCTTGTGTTGTTAAGAATTTGACAACTCAACAGCTGATGCTTTGAGGTTTTCAAAGTGATGGGTTGTACAAATTTATGTATATTGGATCTGCTGACTCTGATGGTTTGTCTTTACCTGCTGGTGGTTTATCTTTGTCTACAAATGATTGCTTAGGACCTTCGACTAGTCACAATGTAAATAGTTCTTTGAATAATAGTGAAGGATCCAATAATTTTAAGGCCGAGTGTTGTAATTCTTCTCTTGAGTTTCATGTTTGGCACAGAAGGCTTGGACACCCTTCTGTTGATAACTTAACTAAGATGTCCAAACTTTGTAATTTTTCCAATGTTAATAAAGAGAAAAAAATTTTGAAGCATGCAAACTTGGTAAAAGCCACAAGCTCTCGTTTCAAAAATCTATTTCTGTTTATGATAAGCCTTTAGAACATGTGCAAATGGATGTTTGGGGTTCAACTCCCATGCTTTCTAATAATTATGCTTATTATGTCAGCTTTCTTGATGTTTCAACCAGGTATACCTGGATTTACTTTATTGCTCGTAAATATGATGTTCCTAAAGTTGTTGTTAACTTTCATAATCTTGTGGAAAAGCAGATTGATTGTAAGTTAAAGGTTATTCAATCTGATTGTGGCACTGAATTCAAACCTTTAGAACAATACTTTCTTCAACATGGAATCCAATTTATACATACATGCCCATACACTTCTGAACAGAATGGTAGGGTTAAAAGAAAACATAGGCATATAGCAGAACTTGGCTCAACTTTGTTAGCTCAAAGTGGAGTTCCTTTTAAACATTGGTTTGATGCCTTTTATACATCAGTTTATCTAATTAATAGGTTGCCTACTAAAATGTTAGGAGGTGTTTCATCTTATGAGAATTTTTTGGCAAGTTACCTGACTATACCTTCTTGAAAGTTTTTGGCTGTCAGTGCTTTCCTCTGACCAGACCATTCTACTAGCACAAGATGCAGTTTCGTTCAAAGCCCTGCATCTTCCTGGGATATTGTTCTGCTCAACATGGTTATAAGTGTCTAGATGCTGAAGGTAAACTCTCTATATATAGGCATGTGCAATTTAATGAAAATTGCTTTCCTTGCTTACAGGACAAGCAATCACAGTCTGATCAACCTAGTTCAAAGTCAACTAAGGCCAAGTATTTTGCACCTAGAAATTTCAGATGTCAACCTTCTCAGTCTAGCTCGAATTCAGGGTCATACATGTCAGGATTTCATTCTTCTTCTGAAGATCACTCTCTAATGCACTCATTTGGCTCCACTTATTCTACTGGTCATGAGTCTTCATCTGCCCAGCATCATATTTCCTCAGTGCCATCACTTGCCCCACATAATGCTCTCCTACAGTTCAACAATAAGATCAGAAAAAGTTCTACAATGGCTCTCCTAGTAGTACTTCACAGTAGCACTTGGAACAAGAACAGTTCAGTGTTTCTCAACAAGGTTTGAGTCAAAACTTGGCTGCACCAGAATCCTTCACTTGCATTTGCATCTGCACAATCTAATCTTCAATAGAATTCTTCACCTGCATCTGCTTCTACACAGTCTGATCTTCAACAGAACTCTTCACCTGCACCTGATTTGGTACCTACTCACTCAATGGTGACCAGGTCTAAAGCTGGTATATTCAAACCTAAAGCCTTTCTTTTAGAGGTTAAAGTTCCTATTCCAGATAATGTGTATCAGGCTCTTTCTTCTCAAGAGTGGAAAAAAGCTGTTAGGAAAGAGTTTAATGCTCTTGTTTCCAAAGAAACCTGGAAACTAGTTGCCTTACCATCTGACAGAGTTCCTATAGGTTGTAAGTGGCTGTTCAAAGTGAAGCGTAATCCTGATGGCAGTGTATCAAGATACAAAGCTAGGCTAGTTGCCAAAGGCTTCTCTCAACAAGCTAGTTTTGACTATTCTGAGACCTTCAGCCCTGTAGTCAAGCCTGTCACAGTAAGGGTTCTTCTCAGTGTTGCCCTAAACAATGGCTGGGCTCTAAGAAAAATTGATATGGACATTGCTTTCTTAAATGGTGATCTCACAGAGGAAGTCTACATGCAACAGTCACTAGGCTTTGAACAAGTGGACTCTACTGAAAATCAGTTAGTTTGCAAGCTTTAGAAGTCCTTGTATGGGCTCAAACAAGCTCCTCGAGCTTGGTTTGAAAAGTTTAGAGGTCATTTAGTGTCACAGTTGAATTTTTCTTCTTCCTTAGCTGATTCATCCCTCTATTTCGTAGAGTCGAAAGGCAACATAGTGTACATAATGGTCTATGTTGATGATATCGTAGTTACTGGGAATAATGCTGAAGAAGTCAACTCCATCATACAACAGATAAATCAGACCTTTTCGCCAAAGGACTTAGAAAAGCTCACTTTCTTCCTGGGAATGAATGTTTTAGCTGTGGATCAAGGTATTATCCTCAATCAAAAGAAACACGTCTTGGAGCTGTTAGAGAAGACAAAGATGCTTGAAGCAACACCCACACCAACTCCTATGGTAACATCTCCTCTTCTCTCTTTATATGATAGGGATCCTTTCGAAGATATTACTCTCTTTAGGCAAGTGGTAGGAACTTTGCTACACATATGTACTACTAGGCCAGATATACAATTTTCAGTAAATAAAGTTATTCAGTTTATACAATCTCCTCGTGACAAGCATTGGAAAGCAGTAAAGAGAATCATAAGATATCTTAAAGGAACTTTAGATATTGGACTGTTCTTTAGCAACAATTCTTTGACTAACACTCTAGTTGGCTACACTGACTTAGATTGGGGTACTTGTGTGGATGATAAAAGATCAACAGGAGGTCACTGTTTATTTTTGGGTGGAAATTTAATTTCATGGTGTTCAAAAAAACAATCTGTTGTCTCTAGATCCTCCACTGAAGCAGAGTTTAGAAGCTTAGCTGACTCTATGTGTGATGCCATATGGATAAAATCTCTGCTCACTGAACTTAGGATCAAACTCTCGAAAACCCCAATAATTTAGTGTGATAACACCAGTGCCATAGCTCATTCAGCTAATCCAGTTCATCATGCAAAACTTAAACATGTTGAACTTGATCTTAGCTTTGTTAGAGAGAAAGTGTCAGAGGGATCATTCCTAGTGAATTACGTTCCCGCCTCAGAACAAATTACAAATGTATTCACTAAACCATTGTCAGCAGCCTTCTTTTTGCATCTCAGACAAAAGCTTAGAGTTTATTCTCCAGCAGAGTTACGGTTGCAAACTACTAATGTCTTATGCTCAGAAGAGTTATCTCTTTCAGATTAACAAAGTTAGAACGAGAGGAGACAAGAAGAATGTGATGCACTGTGATAGTTCTATATGCGTTATTGATGTTTTAATTTCATTTCATTTCTTTTCTCAACAAAATTAGGAAAGTAGGAAGTATGATAGCATATATATATGTGTGTGTGTGTGTGTGTGTGTGTGTGTGTGTGTCATAGCTGTTGTAACAACCTTGGTGCTGAGTTGTCTTTAACATGTCAAGAATCTGTTAATCATTCTAGAGGTTAAGGTTTGTGTATAAAAGCAAGCTCTCATGGCTTTGTAAACTGTATTGTTTTGACTCTATTCATCAATAAGAAAAGCCTTATTCTTTCTCTGCTCTCTGATTCATCTTCTTCTTTGCTCATCCTATCCACTTTAGCTCTATATTCTGTCACCTTTGTCTCCCTATTTAAATTTTTTAAAAATTAGTTTATTTATAAATTTGCCCCCCTCAATTTCAAATATTTATAGTTTGTCCCCCAATCCTAAATACTGGCTCCGTCCCTGCTTACGGGTATCGAGGTTTTGGGTAATACCAAAACCTCTATATAGCTACCGCTATAGCGATCACAGACCTTTATTTAAACCCTTGATATAAACTCATCGAAAGAGTTTTCGCCGCAAATCAAACCCAAATGAAACATGGACATATTAAGAATTTACAGGTCAAATAATAGTGTGTGAGACTAACATAAAACAAATTACACAAAAAACGACGAAATTTAATGTGGTTTGGTCTGGATTATCTTCCTACGCGGATGGAATAAAAGTCTATTATAAAACGGAGGTTACATGGTTCAAATATCAATTGAAATGAAACACTCAAACGCTGAGTTCCGGAACAAGTGCTTCTATGCTCCTTGGTGTTAAGGAATTTTCTTTATCTCATGAACTCGGTGTTTACTAAACTATTCTTACATGCTCTCTGGTAATTCTCTCTCCTATAATTCTACAAGTTAATATTTAATCTCTATTTATATAGTTAAATACTTATCAACAATAAACTCACAAGACTTATGGTCTAATATAAATAAAATTAATGTTAAATAGGATCACATTAAGAAGTTGGATAATTACAAATAGTTGGGTTTTTATTTTAATTATACGACAATAGTATTGGTATAAATAACGATGACCGAAAAAAGAGGATATGAATTTTATAAAACTTTTAGCTACGACTATTTCATGTCGGAATGGTACTTAAGTTGGATGAGTTTAAAAATAATAAAAATGGGAGTCATCACCAATCATTTTCGAGGTGAGACGAACCACCTAAAGGATAAAAATGAATTTATTTTAATAAAAAGTTTATTTTTACTAAAATAACAAATTTTAGTTTACGGAATTAAAAAACATGTTCGAAAATTGATTGCATGCAGGGAATAATTAACACTCAAAATGCCCCAAAATTAATACATAATCGATTACTCATTTATTTAATTTTGAAAATTTGCGGCAAATTTATTTCTAAAAGGATGTTAACTTATTTTGGAAATCAACAATGGTCACCTCCGACAAAAGCGGAGACTATATTGTTAACCTCTAACAAATGAACATTGCCAATTGGTAATTTTAAATGAAAAATCTTTTTTATTTATTATTTGGAAAAATAACATCCGTGGACTTATATTTGGAAAAATGAACTTTAAATCTATCACGTATAAAGAACTCGCTTTCTGGGAAGAGCGAGACCTAATCTTGCTTTGTGCAGAAAGCGAGTTCTTCATATGTGGCAACACTTTTTACACTACAGCAAAACAGGCTTTTAGCGGCGTTTTTATAACCCTATAGCGGCGTTTTTTAGCGCCGTTAAAAACACTCCCGGCGTTAATAAAAACGCCGCCAAAAACGCCGCAAGAAGTAGCGTCGCAATAGGTAGCGGCGTTTATATCGCATAAACGCCGCTAAAGGTTTTGATCTATAGCGGCGTTTTTATATACAAACGCCGTAAAAGTCAATGTTCTTTAGTGGCGTTTGTATATACAAACGCCGATAATGCTATTCTATAGCGGCGTTTAAATATACAAACGCCGCAAAAGGTGAATGGTCTATAGCGACGTTTGGGAAATAAAACGCCGGGACAGATGGTTCAGTAGCGGCGTTTGTGAACACAAACGCCGGCATTGGCTGCTCTATGGAGGCGTTTTTATTAAAAATGCCACAGTACGTTATGGATTTTTAGCGGCGTTTATTCCTTGAAAACGCCGCTAAACTCACTGCTTCTATAAAAATAAATTTTAAAAATTTAAATACCCAAATAACCTGTAAAATAAATCCATAATAACATCAAATTCAAAGTGTTCAGCATCAAATCCATAAAACTCCAACAATTAAGTAAACACAACAATAATAATTCAAAGTCTACAGCATTAAAGTGAAATATAGTTCAAACGATATTCATAAAATGTAGTCTAACATTTTCATTTAAATTCACACATCGCCATCATTTCTTTGGTTGGTTCTGCAACATCGCCATCATTTCTTCGAATCTTTCTTGAAGCTTTTGGTGTGCTGCTTCTCTCTCAGCTTCTCTTGCTTCTCTCTCAGCTTCCTTTCTTGCTATCTCAGCATCTCTCTCAGCTTCTTTTCTTTCTCTTTCAGCTTCTCTCGCTGCTACCTCAGCTTGAAATTGAGATAACTGTTGTTTTAACCGATAAACTTCTGCTTGAGAAGATTGGCTCTGTGATGGCATGTACTGAGACGAGTTAGCCCCAAAATATTTTGTCGGGGTAACGAATGATCCTTGACAGTGAACCCGACCATATCTTTCAGGACCCAAGACGTCAACAATAACTTGATTCTCGATCTCTTCCATATTAACAGAACCATTAGTTGAAGCTGTAGCTTCATACTCGGTCTTCTTTTCCCTCAATTTCTCCTGACAATCAAATCAAAATTTTATACAATTGATATTAATTATAATATAATCAAAATTTTCTGTCTAATTAACATACCATAATTTCTGCAGCTTCGGGAGTTATAGGAGAGCCATCCTTTTTTGTATGCGTAATGTCGAAGAGCTTTATCCGTCCAATGCTAGTGCCAGTTGTGTAACCCCCCTAGACCCGTCTATGCGTTACAACGGATCCTAGAAAGTCACATTAGGGTCACAAGAGCGACCCACGATAAGATTTCAAATAAACATATAGTTAAACCTTTAAAACCATAAATCAAATATATGATTTAAAAATACAATTTCAGAAATCGTTCAAAACGATAAAACAATTATGATACAAGTTACGGAAATAAGTTTCAGACTATTTGTATAATATAAATACGACACACATGCCCCCTAGCTACACAGATACCTTACTCCCTGACGAGCCGAAGAAACTCCCATACCGACGTTGATAGGTGCAACTTGTCTGATCCTTTATCCTGAGATGGTAAAAATAACATGAGCTTGGGAAAGCTCAGTAATACAAAACTACCAGAAGATGCTATAAGCTCATGCAAATAAATGGTAGGCATAACATGTTCATGATGTTTCAAGCAGTGATAGCCCTCTATTTCTGTTATACTATTTCGGGGTTTCAACATACTCAAGAATATTGGTATTTGTTCTTTAATCAGACCTTGAGAATTAGACGGAAATTATATAGGCTGATAACATACGAGGTAGGAATCAGAGAGCTTGACGTCTAGTGTGTTCCAATAAGTACAGATCAACATACATAAGTACAGATCAACATACATAAGTACAAATCAACATACATACGTACAGATCAACATACATAAGTACCTAACATCATATCATATGAGCACATAACAGATTAAATGCAAATGTCCAATGTTCATACAGAAATTTACAAGAAATATCCTCCAACCTTACACCAAAATGCAGTCCCCCAGAACTGCATCCATAAGGACTTACCCTAGGCCCGATGGGCATAGGTGCCACCTAAGGGGCTGCCTTAGGTCCATAAGGACTTACCCTAGGCCCGATGGGCGTAGGTGCCACTCAAGGGGAGACCTTGAGTCCATAAAGACTTACCCTAGGCCCGATGGGCATAGGTGCCACCTAAGGGGATGCCTTAGGTCCATAAGGACTTACCCTAGGCCCGATGGGCGTAGGTGCCACTCAAGGGGAGACCTTGAGTCCATAAGGATTTACCAGCTTGATCAGGGCTGTACCAACAGAGACTTCATATCATAACCCAACAGTATACCCCAGATGACAATCGGTAATCAGATTTCAGACATGAGTAACATAATACATGTAACAGACATATTCTATTCAGAGTATCAGAAACGGAAGATTCATGCTTTTGACAGATAAATGAGCATACCATTGAGCATAGCAGACATTTTCATCATTCATCATGCAAACAGATTTTACCATCATAGGTCAAACTAACATATCATACTATCGAGTTTATCGGACAATCAGACAATACTATTACAGATCAAGCAATCACATAGCAAGTATACAAATTGAGCAAACATATATCATGTAGGCAGAGAATGTCATCAAACATAATATTATTCATGATTAATTAATTATACAGTTCATTCAACAGAATATAGCACACATGGAACACACTAGGTGGGACAGATCATTTCTTGGAGATACTTGGTATTTACGAAAGGGAACATATTGAACTTTTGACAACTTGAACGAATTTCTGAAACGTGGCCCCTATTAGAAGAGGTTCAAACTAATGGTTAAACCTATATTTTCAAGAAGTGATACATCAAGATCTTTGAGAGTTTAGACGCGTCATGAGTTATTTAGTCATTTAAGCCTACAAGGGCATTATGGTCATTTTATCACATATAGACATTTTGGTAATTTATACCAACAAATCATAAACATTTGCTCAGAAAATTCTATTTGCTTATTAGGCTTCCGATCAGACACCCAGAGATTTCTATGTCAAGGTCTGTCACGATATCGGATACGTTCAGGGCTATTTTGATTACTTGGGCCAACGAGGGCATTTTGGTCATTTAACCATCAGGGGTGATTTTGTAATTTAGCCCAATAGCTGTAAAATGAAGATTTACAATATTTAAGATTTCCAGAAGTTTATCGAGCCTTCAAAACCATACGAACTAACATATCCCAACCTTGCATTACTAACCAGCCCTTCTAATGTATCCCGGCTGTATCTTATATCTGAACGGTTGCTGTCATATTTCACCACCAGACTTGCCGCGGAGTAGTCAAACTTATATTCTGTGCGGAAAAACTTCCAACCTTATTTTAATATCAGGAGTGATTATCGTACATGAGTGTGCTTCCTAACACTTAAGGGCGCTTTAGCCTTTAAAGTCTTATTAGAAATCTCAGAATTTCATCAAATGCATAACTACATATTTGACTCAAGAGGGTTTTTCAGTCATTTTGGAAATTGGGATAAATCCACCATTTCTTTCTGAATTACCATTTGGTACCTCCATCATTCACGTACTCAAACGGTATTAAGTCGTCTTAACTCTCCCCCCCTTTACAGACGATTCATTCATTACAGAACTTGAGGGTACAACGTCATTCAAATTAATCAGACATTTAGGTGCTCGAGGGCATTACCATCTTTTTGGTAATTACGATTATTCTCATTTAATTCACGCATTACTGTCATAAGGATCGACTTAGGATTTCAACAATATTTCCAGAAAATTCTCATTCATGTGTTATACAGAGTTTGAGGGATTATCCAAGTTTGCATCACATGCATTGCATAATGATGCCGAAGTCTTACCATTAAAACATACATCTTGGGTAGTATAAATTTCATAATCAGGTCGAATGCAGAATTTTAGGTCATTTCCTTTATCAAAGGGGTAGTTTAGTTATACTTATGCTCCAAGGGCATTTTCGTAATTTCATAATCAATATCTCTCACTATGTATCCTGGGCCTCGATTCTTACACACTGTTGATTAAGTTGCAGATTAACTGAATTTAACTATTAGAACTTCTGATACTGTTAGCCCATTAGTAATCTTATTCGGATAATTTGGTCTTATTAATATCCATACTTATTGCTCGTATTTGTTTCAATCTAAGCAGAATTTACAGTATACGCCATCATAAGCATGCATGCGTTATCCGAATATCGACATGTTCATAAAGCATACAAGGGGTAGAAGTGTATTACCTTAGTTCCGAGCTACAACGGTTGATTCATGACACCTCTTTCGATCGCACTCGATCCCAAGATGTGACGGCCCCCAACATCTCGAATTAAAGGATACTTTGATACCTTCAACAACATAGATTCATATTTTATTCCTTATCCAAAGAGCTCTTAACAAAATTAAACACACAGACACTTTCGGGTTCAAGGTCAGATTTGGAGGCCTTCGGCTCAGAATTTTGCAAAACGGGCTTCAAAAACGGACTCAGGACGTCGAAAAACATAAAATATGAGTTTTCGGAAAAAGTTGACTTTTGGTCAACGGTCAAAGTCAACGCTGACGTCAACATGTCAATGCTGACGTCAGCAGGTCAACGGTCAACTGGGGTCAGGTCAACGCTGACGTCATCAATCATAAGAAAGTCAACTAAGTTGACTCGGTGAGTTAACTCACTAAGTCCACTCGCCCGAGTCGACTCACTGTGCTGACTCAGCGAGTTGACACAGTTCCGGGTAGGGCTCGGGTCGGAGATGGGTCGGGCTCGGGTCAAAGATGGGTCGGGTTTTGGCTAGTTCAGACCGGTTCAGAAGATTTGGACCCGGTTCACCTACCTTAAGGCATTCCGATCGCCGGAAAAATGCCCGAGAGGTCGTCGGAGACCCAAACTGCACCATTTCTGCCGGAAAACTAGGATTTATCAGAACGACATTTAAATCATTCACCAACAATACAAAATAGAGCCGGAAATCTTACCGGATTTAACAAAAACGGCCAAAAAAATATCAAAGCCCCGATGAGGCCCTTAGCGGCGACATATCGACGTTCAGTCACTATGATTTTGATCGCGACGACGCACATGGCTCAGATCTGGTGACTACATCTTGAAAAAAACGTCAAAGATGACCGGAAAAAGGAAAAACCGAGGGGTAATCCTCGAATCTCCGGCGACATAGGAAACCGCAGCGTATACTCGATTAGAAGGTCGAGATCTGGTCACATTAACACAGGGGGAACGATGATGTTGGGGGTGACTCTCCTCGAAGTCGTACGGCGGCGGAAACAACCGCAAACAGGGGGAGAAACTCAAGGGTTCGTCGAACTTCTAGGTGATCTCCACGGCAAACGGCGGCTCCATCGCGCGAGTGGCAGTCACGGATGGCATCGGAGCGAGGCGGCGGTGACGGCCACGAACTGGCAGTGTGGCAGATCGATGCCGGAGCGGTAGGGGAGATGAAAAGCTCGAGGGAGTGTTGGGGATCTCTTGGTTATCAGATAGCATTCAATGCGGTAGGTGGGGCTAATTCAAACTTTTATTTATTTCACTTGTAAGGTAAAATAGCATATCTTAATATTAAGGTCGAGTAAACAAAGCCCAAAGATTACCTTAGCTCAATTGGTTAGTGCATTGGTTCACCACTCAAGGTGTCATGTGTTCAAATCCCATTGTTAACATTGTTCTCCTTTTTTTTTCTTTCTTTCTTCTCCCCTTTATTTACATCAATCATTATTATATTTTTTTGGTGTTACAAGTTGTAATTTGCTACAACGTATAATAAAAATTAATATTAAACCAATAAAGTAATTCATTAAAAATTAATCAATAATTAAAAATAATAATACCTCCTCATTAGCTAAATGAGCAAAACTCTTCGATCCAGCGGTGTGAGTATACTTTTGTTTTTGTCTGCTAGTAACTCCAACGCGCTCTCGATCCTACAATTTAAAATTTGCATTATATATAAAGTTAATATTATAATGACAATTTTTTAAAGTGCATCGATCATACCTCTCATTTTGTTGAACTCCAAAACCTGACTGCATCTTCCCATTGATGTCGCATAATTCCCGGCGGGATATTTTGCAGCTTCTCTTGAAGAGTGAGATCCTTCTTGAAATATGTCTTCTTCAAGAAACTCTTACTGTCTCTCCATTTTTTCCCTAATGCATGCTTCAGATAATCATCTGAGACTTCTAAAGAAAATTTATCCTACAAATGATACAATCAAAGCATTAAATATAAATATTATTTTGAATTGTAATAGATTATTATTACAATAACATTATTACCTTAACAAGTTCCAGAGCTTGATTTTTGTTACCATTCGGCATCTGACGCCATGACTCATAATTAATCGGCAAAATCGCATGATTGCGTGCAACAATGCCTAAGTAACTGCCCAGAACACCTGCTTCTGCCCCAATGGGTTGGCCGACATCGTTTCTTGAAACTTTCACGCGTTCACCAGCGGGAAGATTGTATAATTCATTCAACGTCGTGCGCCCTCTACTCTTACGAGTTCGACCATTTCCACCTATATAAGAAATAATTGTTTATATTCAATTTTTAAAATAAAGTCAATAATAACAAACAACTAGCATTTAAATAAAGTGTTGAACATTACCATCAATCTCTATATTTTCAACTGTCTCCGGAACTGTCTCTGGAACTTGCGAGGATCCAACACTAGAGAAATCATCATCATTTGTTTCTTCCCCCTCTCTCGGTGCTTGAACTATCCGCAGATCACTTAATTTCCTCCTAGGCATAGTATCTACAATAAACAAAAGACATTTTAGTAACTAGAGACAACAATACTATTATAAATTAATAAGTTAAGATATAAAACTTACTACATTGTTATGCAGTTAATTTTCATTAAAATCTTCATCCATGTCCTCTCGAACCCATTGGAATCGTGAACTAGAACTAGGGATTGTTCTATCTAGGTTTTGCGGTGCAAAAGGTAGAGTTTCTGATCTTATTTCAATGTCATCTCTATTTCCTTCACCGATGTCTATGAAGTCTCTAGGAATGTTACGGAGTACAACATACCAACCCTCTTTTGTTGGATCAGGGCAATAGAAAACTTGTTTGACTTGAGAAGGAAATACATATGGTTCGTCAATCAATTGATGACCTGTGTGAATTAACCGAGAGAAGTTCACCATTGTAAAACCAAATTGATCTCTTCTAATGCCTCGAGCCGTATTTACATCGGCCCAGTCACAACGAAATAACACAACTTTCTGTTTGCCATAATAATCCAACTCAATAATATCCGTAAGAATTCCATAATATTCTACATCTCCCACCACAGGATGATTGTCCCTAGCACTAGCATAACTTGTAGTTGAAGAAGTTACAACTACTCCACAATTTTGTGTCCTCCTTAATCTTTCTCGAGATTTCGTGTGGAACCTAAACCCGTTAATGAGAAAAGCATTATATCTTTTAACAATTCTATTTGGACCTTGAGAAAGCCACTTAACCTCTTCACTAACTTCTCTCCCACACCAAACCTATTACACATATAAGGTGAATAAGTTATCATTTATATTGATGTAGCAAAGGAAGAAAAGTTATTAAGTACGTGTAGTACAAAGATTCAATTGCTTACCATCTTCGCTAACCAATCATGAAAATTTTCTATGAACAACTTATGAATTTCTCTTTGATGAAATCTTCGGGAGCGTACTTGAGATTGTAGCTCTTCTTTAAATTCACTACAAAGTAAGCTAAGTGGTTAAAAAATGGGGGTAATATAAAAGATGAAGTGAATACATTAGAATTTATATAAACTTACGTCCGTAAGAGCTCTGTTAAGTCATGATGGAAGAGAACATATCGATGTGCTTGTACCCAAGACTTGTCATCTAACTGTGCAATTTAACAGGAACTCGCGTTATGCAGAATGCGAGTTTCCCGAGAATTAGAAGAGCCAGCTTAATTTATATTGGTGAACTTGTTTTCTGCAGAAATCAAGTTCTTTGTAAATCGAGATGGCAGACCAAGCATCTATAGGCACGTTCGAGCAATACTTCGGGTTATTAATCATATCTTATAATTTTAGCAAACATTGAGTTTAGGTATGTAGTACTGAAACTTGTCTTCCATTCGACGCCAATATAGGCAAGTTCGTTGCATTTTAAACCGAGTAAAATTCACTTTTAATAAGGTGTGATAGGCTTGTTCGGTTTATTAATCCAATAATGTAGGTTATTGTTTATAAAAAAAAGAACGAAACTAAATATAAAATCTAAAAACTATATAAAAAATAAGACATAATAAAATATTTGTAATTATAAAGTTAGAAATAAAGTCTTGCATAAACATAATTAAATTTTTTAGACATCCCTCCTTGTCCTAATGATGCCTATGTCCACCCGTTCCGCAGCTGGGCGCAAGACGATTAAGGAAGTGGAAAACAATGTTCCGCATGGCCTTGGGGAAAATCTAGACGAGTTGAAGTATCGTCTGCTGATCTTTTCAGAACCGTTAACCTACTCAGTATGACGCATTGAAGACAACGGTGATGTGGAGTTGATGATGGCTACCCATTTGAAGTATTTATTAGGAGGGCCCCTCGAGCTGTATGTGTCGTTTTTTATTCTAATGCTGGTATCGAAATCCCAAGCTGGAGACGGGCGAATTTCGACTTTGACCCTAATGCTAATGTTGATAGCCTGACGGCCGATTTACAAAATGATTTCAAGCTACTAAATACATACAACCCACGCAACGAGTTCGGTGTATCGTCATCTTTTGTGCCAAGACATTCGTGCGTAGCTAGTTTCAGGTTCGACTTGAACCAGCTCTCGAACGATGAATTCAATGCATCATCCCAAAACTACATGAGGTCATCCGACCATGAAGCGTTCAACCGTATTCGATGATTTCTTATATGGACGATTCTCATCGTATATCCCTAGTACGAAGTGCATTCAACCATATATGGGGAGACATTCTTGTATTGGTGCACTCGATTTTGATCTTGGTAATACGATTCGTGAGCGGTCTTGCAATCAACAGCCAGTCTTCTCGTCTGAAAGGGTAGTAGTTGACGACGTAGAACTATACCAGTTCGAGGGGATACTTCTGACGAAGAATCGGTTAGGGAACTCGGACACGATGGCGACGAGCAAGGGCCCTTCTATAAAGAACCAGTAGACATGAATATTTCAGTAGGGTCCTTCAAAGATTTATATGACGGGGGTAAACGATATGGTCACCTGAAAATGAACTTGGCTGAGGCGGTCAACTCAGCACTTAAGGGAGTCCGACATTTGCCTATCATTTCTGTTGTCAAAGTGACCTACTATTGTTTGGCTACTCTATTTGCAAAATTGGGAAGGCAAGCAACTGAGTATATGACAGGTGGCCACAAAGTCCACCCGGACCTCATCGAATAATTGCAAACTTATGTGCGCCATTCAAATGTGATGATTGCAACTCTCTTCTCTAAAGAAAGCCATTTGTTCTATGTTTCAAAATTTTTGAGGCTGTTGGAAGGCATAAAACACAACGCGTACGTGGTAGATCTTAGGCAAAGAACCTGGGACTGCAGAGTCTTCCAAACATTCAAATACCCATGCGCACACGTCATTGCTGCTTGTTCTTCCTAACGGATTCACTATATGAGACTGCTTGATCTGATATACTTACTAGAAACGGTATTCAAGGTTTACGAAAAAGAGTTTCCTCCCATCGGAAATGAAATTGATTTGTATGTTGTTGATGTTGAACCAACCATACACCCAGATCATGCACTACTACGAGAAAAGGGACGTCCACGATCGACACAGATTTATTGTGCGGATAATATGGTCGAACATAGAGAATGAACCAGACAAAAAAAGCTTTGAACTATATATAGAAATCCCGGACACACGCGTAACAAGTGTCCTAATCGCCCGACCCCTCGTATCAACTAAGTGATTGTAATTTCTTACTGTCCGCGTCCCTCAAGTTTCGATTTAAATAATAAGGTCTAATTCGTTTTAAAAATTCTCTTTCTGGCTTGTCGTTCTTGCACAAAACCACGCTTTGGAACAATTTTCAATGCAAATTTTATATCATTCTCCATGTATCGCACGTGCCAATATTAGTCTCAGATAGAAGACAAGTTCCACTACAACGCCTCTAAGGTTAAAAATTGCGATAATTCTCGGATCAAAAACCCAAATTTTTTGACAAAACAAGCCTATCAGGCCATTTTATATTTTCATTCATTCACAAAAACAAGATATGGAACCGTTTTCAACGCGAATTTTACTCGGTTTAAAATGCACCGAACTTGCCCATATTGATGTCGAATGAAAGACAAGTTCCAATAGTACGTACCTAAACTCAATGTTTACTAAAATTATACAATAATAACCCTGAAATATTGCTCGAACATGCCTTTGGACGCTTGGTCTGCCGGCCCGATTTACAAAGAACTCGCTTTCTGCAGAAAGCGAGTTCCCCGCGATAAATTAAGCCGACTCTTCAAATTCTTGGGAAAATCGCTTTCTGCAGAATGCGAGTTCCTGTTAAGTTTGTTATAAAGAAAAGCGTTGCCACGTATGAAGAACTCGCTTTCTGCAGAAAGTGTGATTGGATCTCGCTCTTCCCAAAAAGCGAGTTCTTCATACGTGGCAAATTTGGGGGTCATTTTTTCAAATATAAGTCCATGGGGTCATTTTTCCAAATAATAAATAAAAAGATTTTTCATTTAAAATTGCCCATTGAATTTTACATGCAATACAAATCAAACAATCAATTATTGTGTCGTGACTGAGACCCGACGTAAGATAAAAAAAGTATATTAAAGTCGTCATCGATCTTTTAATTAGGCATATCGGAAACTTAAAAGAAATCATAGATTTAGAAATCTTGGGTTCGAAGGCACGATTACTTGTAAAGAAGGATTAGCATCCGACAACACCCGTAGAACGACGTTTATTTAGTCACTAATATTTTATTTTGTAGTTCGGATACATGCATACATAATTTAAAAAACTTGACAAATTTTAACGTCTATGCTAAAGGTTTTATTTTGGTTGGGGAACGACCTAATTAATACGAATTGTTCACAATATGAGTTTATTAGTTGAAATTATCTAAAGGGATCTAAATCTACAGTATTAATTAAGAGACTATATTATCAAAGGATTGAATTATGAAACTCAGGATATATTACTTAAGTTATGGAGTTCTAAGCATTCTTGCTTAGTAATTTTGAAGGCTGATTTAGTCTTCGACTAAAATCGTCGACTAAGGCCGTACTGATCAGCTAGTCAGACTCTAGCCCCGTGACAAAATGCATGATTTCTGATAATCTAATGCAACTAAATGTACATAAAAACAAGCAAGAGCATTGTAAAATTGGCATTAAACACAGTACTTTTGGAGAGGTAACATACTTTTACCTCCATTATAGGTTTTATAGAGGTTTTAATGAGACGCACGATAATATTTATTTGTATTATTTTTTACTTTAGTAAAATTATGTTTGCTGATAAAAAATAAACTCTGTTGTATGTGATTATCCATTCCAATAATATTATCTCTCAAGTTCAAACATATATTTTCTTTTTTTATCTTATCATTATATTTGAGAGTTATAATATTGAGATAATCTGTTGAAAAATTGAATCTTATAGTGGTAATTGAATGATTTGTTCCTTAAAGATAACGATATTGATGTTGAAAATTTGGTGACGAGGATGACAATAACCTAAGATGTGTGAAATTTAATATAATGTATTATTTTATATGCAAGTTGGGTGATATTTATGACGAGTAGAGGTGGTGTTTATTTAACACACCAATTTTACGCAAGTTTTGTCGATTATACACTCATACTATTTTCACGTATTTATATCATTTTAAATATGATCCCAAACTCTAAACTCTAAAAAATAAACACAAACCTTTAACCCAAACACTTAACACCAAACATCAAACAATAAACTCTAAACCCTAAATCATAAAACCCCAAACTTGACTCCAGAATTTGAACTACAAACACTAAACCCTATACCTTGAACCATAAAATCAAAACCATAAACCATAATCTCTAACCTTGAACCCTAAACCCTAAATCATAAACAAAAAATAAACCTTAAACCCCTAAACTCCAAACCATCAACCCTAAACCAAAAGCCTCAAACCCTAAAACTTAAACAATAAACCTTGAACTTCAAATTATAAGCCCTAAACCACAAACATTGAACTATAAACTTTAAACCCTGAACAATAAATCTCAACATAAACCATAAACCCTAAACCTTGAATCCTAAACCCAAAATCCAAACTATAATACATAAACCATAGACTCAAAACCATGAATCCTAGACACAAACATTAAAGCCTAAATCATGAACTCCAAACCCTAAACATTAAAGCCTAAATCATGAACTCCAAACTATGAACCCTTAAATTTTATCACAAATTTCACAACCAAACATGTTGATGTAGTAACAACCATATTCCATCTATCTTTTTAATACATAGGTGCTATTTAATAAAATACACCTCTTTTACATTCATTGTACCAAACGAGAGGTATAAGTATCTTTACCATCATTATTAAAATTTTAGAAAGTACGGCAGCTGTTATTAATGTCGAAGAGGGAGAAAAGTATGAAAAAAATTAGTTTGATAAACTAAGAAAACATAGGAAGACAAAGTTGAAGAGATTGAAACTTTAAATATTCTTTTACTTGAATTTTTCAAATGATAAATATACATGCAAGATTAGGTTAGATACCTGCATAAATAAATATTTTAACATATTAAAAATTTATTAAAGTTTTATTTATTTTTAGTTAAAATGTCCAAGTAAGATCGAAAGTTCAAAATGATATTAAAAAATAAAAGAATTTAAAGTTTGAAGTATGGAATATTTATAAGAAAGTCTTGACTTTTAATGCTTTATTGTTTTATAAGAATTTCATTAATGGAATCCCATTTCTAATAGAAAGTTTACCTACGTGTTTAAATACCATTGATCTAATAAAATTCGACTTAATGAGCATAAAATGTAAATTGCATTAAAGACCTTTTTTTCTTCTTTTCGGTGAAAATTTTGATAAATAAAAATTAATAACCTTGAAATATTCTTCTCTTTTTAAACTAGAAACAATGCTGAAATAAGTTTATTGTTAAAACATGAAAAAAAACATTGTAAAGAAATAAGCCTAACACTTATATAACTATAACTATAAAATGTTGCTCTGAAATCGATAGCTATGCAGTACAACAACCTAATTTTACGGTTAAAAGACGGAAGTTTCGAAACTTTTTCAAACAACCTAAAATGTTATATTTTTGATAATATTTTAGGTTGCATTTTTCATGTTTTTTTTGACAAGTTTTGAAACTTGAAAAAAAACATGCACCCAACCTAAAATGTTACAAAAAGTATAACATTTTAGATAATTTTTACAAGTTTCGAAACTTGTTTTTCATACTTAAATTAGGCAGTTGTACCGTATACTCGTCCCAATGAAATATAAAATGGAAAAGGAGATCAAATATCAAAAGGACCCGTTGGATCTAATTGCTTGCATAGTCCCAAATAAGTGAGATAAAGCACTCGATCTTTAGCACCCGTCTTATGATTCTTGGTATGCTCGCAAAAATACTGCAACTCCGAAAGCTTGCAACACCCCAACATCTGCCCCAACAGCAAAAACAGCCAATTTATCGAACTTTTGTCTTCAACAACGACAGGCCTGACACAACTACCACAAGATTCACAACCGGGCAAGGTCGGATTCATCCATACAGGGGGTGCTCTATCATGCAACGCAAACTTGTGTTCTTTTATGAAATCCGACACCTCTCTAAACTTTTGTAGCAAATCGTATTTGATCGTGTAAACCTTGTCGCATCTCTTGCATTGAACTTCACCGCTGATGGTGGTTATGTTGTGTGATAAGAGGTAATCAAGGCTGTGAACCGTGGCATGTTGAGTAGTGGCCCAAGGGAACGGTCGGGGGATGGTTTTGCTTTCGTCTTGTTTTAGGGTCTGAGCCGTGTTTCTACGGGGACGAGGGGGGCGTGGATGGCTCACGATCTCTTGAGGAACTGCATTATCGTTCAGGTCAAGGCCGGTCGGTGTATGACTTTCGTGGTTCGGGTAAATCGAAAACGATGGTACTTGTTGGTTAGGGACAACTGGTTGGAAAATCAAGTCCTGTGGTATTGGCGGCGGCGGTGGTAAAAATGGAATAATCGGTAACGATGATGCTTCTAGGTTTGGGACAACTTGTTGGAAAATCGAGTCCGGTGGTGGTGGTAATGGAATAATTTGTGTCTCCAAAGGTAACGTTGTTGATGTTAGCTTTGGTGACGACGTCGGCGACAACGTTGGCGACCTAGGGCCTGTCCATAATGTTAGAGTTAACAATTTTTCATCATCTTGGTAAATTTGAGAGCTTTTGTTATCCATGTCAAAATAAAGCAAAAAGTATGAGAAAATTTTGAAGAGAAAAGAGATTTTCTTATACATATTTATATAGTTTTTGAAGAGTTTTAATAAAATTAAAACTCTAAACTGAAGTTCAAAAAGAAAGGAATATGAAAGTTTAAAGTTTCTAACACTAATCAATATTAATCCGTAATCTAATGAGAGAGTTTTAAGGAGTTTTTATGGGATTAATATACTTGCAAGGTTAGTTTGGATACTTGTATAAATAAATATTTGACTCATTAAAAGTTTATTTGAGTTTTCCTTTGGCTTTGATTAAATTTAAGATTTTACAAATTCCAAAAAAAAAAACTTTGATTAAAGACAACTATTTTGTTCATTAATTGGCTTCATATTGTCTCATCGTGTATATATTCGAATCCTGATACAAGAATGTAATATCATTCTATTTAATAAAAAAAGACAACTATTTGTCCATTGCCAACATAGTTATTAATATATTAATTTAATAAAAACCGATTAAGTAAGGTTAATGTTAAATATTTAAATTTTATTTTTAAAAAGTAAATACGTAAGTTTGTGTAATTTGTTTTTACAAATATATAAAAAAAATACTCGATAAAACGACGTATTACACTTGACGGAGTTTTGTAATGGTTGGTTTATTTGATCAACTTTAAGATTTTAAAAATTTCAAACAAAAGATTTATATTCAAACCATCTAATATTCGGTGAGATAAAATAATATTTATTTTATGGATTAATATCCTATACACTGGCGGTAGAAAGTTTTTATTTCCACAAGCGCCTCAATTATAGGGTTTAGGGTTAGTGTTTATGGTTTAGAGTTTAGGGGTTTTAGTGTTAAGGTTTAGAATTTAGGGTTCATGTTTAGATTTTAGGAATTAAGGTTAAAATTTAGGGTTTAGGGTTAGGGTTTAGTTTTAGGGTAATATGGGTGGGGGTTTAGGTTTTAACCTATAAACCCTAAATTTTAACCCTAAACCCAAAATTCTATCAACAATCCCTAAATTCAAAACTACTACACTTATACCCCTAAATTTTAAACCCTAAACGAAGTCCCTAACCCCTAAAACTAAGGCGCTTGTGTAAAAAAGTTTCCACAAACGCTTGTGTATAGAACAATTACCTTATTTTATAGTTGCTTTGCTCTTCATTTGACTGAAAATTCAAAAGTTTATCTCAATATAATTGACAGTATTTTTTATTTTACATGAAAACTTAAACATTTAATACATGTCTTTATGTTTTTTTATTAGTAATATACAAAATAATAGTAGTATTTACAGACAATTATTTCTCCACTAACAATAGAGTTATTAATATATTAATTTAATAAAAACCAATAAAGCTACCGGTTCAAGGTAATCTTCCTCATCTAGACATATAAATGTGATTCGAAAATGTACTCTACAACTAGAAGCTATCCTTTCAATCATGGAGGCAACAAGAAGGCATGACAGAGCATTGTGTATCACCTTATACGTTCATAACCTCATGGAGAATATGCATCGGAAAGGTTTGAGAATGATTTTCAGTTACCATGCATGATGAGGTATTTGATGCTTTTATTTCGAAAAAAGGAGCAAGAATGACAAGAGGTTCGGGTTTATGAGGTTCTCTTATTTCAATGCTGCAAGAAGGAAAATGGTCCGGTTGAATAGAGGTCACAAAACTATTACCCTCTCCCAAAATACATGTATGATAGAATGTGTAGTATCATTACATTTATATCTCAAGATCTTTATTTTCCTTTTCGATGTAGGATTAATGTCACACACCTCTTCTCAGACGTGACAATGGATATATGGTTTTAGGTAACAGGCTAAGGTGTTGATGACCAAGTTTAGTTCAAGAATTGAAGTATTTGAGAAAGAAGATGGTGGATGGGCACCAAAATGCGAAAATAATGAGCAAAGAAAATGTTTCAAATATAAAGGGAAATTAAACACATGTAATATTGAGGAGGCTCATTTAAAATCGCATTGCAATTAGGGATGTAAAAACAGGTAATCAGATGGATTTCAAGTCGGGTTTTGTAAGGTCGGGTCAAATCGGATACAAGTCATTTCGGGTTGTTTTTCTGTTTTGACTCGATTCGGATCGGGTGCGGGTCAATTTCAGGTCGGGTTCATTTCAGGTCGGATTCATTTCAGGTCGGGTCAAAAACGGTTAATTGATGGGTTAGTTCGAGTTCGGGTATACTTCTTGTCGGGTTCATTTCATGTCGAGTTCATTTCAGGTCAGGTTCATTCGGGTTTTGAATTCGTATTAAGTTTGAATTTGTTACAAATAGTCGATAAACTTTGGGTTGGTCATCAAGTTCGAGGTAATTATTCAACGCCTTTCACGAACACGAATCACATTAAAAATAAATATTAGGCAATAGAACGGACAAAAATATCATCAAGTGATCCATTTCTAAAATATTATAGTAAATTAAAAAAATTATAAATTAAAAAAGGTCAATTTTTGTGAAAAATAAAATTTTAGGGACTAACATGAAAAAATATCATCATATTAAAAACACTTGACTAAATTACAAAAAAAAGAATAGGTGTCAATTTGGAATAAAAATAAAGCTTTAGGGACTATAATGAATAAAATATTAAATTAAAATTATAGAAATTGGACTAAATTATAAACAAAAAAGAACAAGGGTCAATTTGGAATAAAAATAAAGTTTTAGGGACTATAATGAACAAATATATTAAATTAAAATTATAAACATTAGACTAAATTACAAACAAGAAAAGGATAGGTGTCAATTTGGAATAAAAATAAAGTTTTAGGGACTATAATGAACAAATATATTAAATTAAAATTATAAACACTTGACTAAATTACAAACAAAAAAAGAATAGGGGTCAATTTGGAATAAAAATAAATTTTTAAAGACTATAATGAACAAAGATATTAAATTAAAATTATAAACATTGGACTAAATTACAAACAAAATAGAATAGAGGTCAATTTGAAATAAAAATAAAGTTTTAGGGACTATAATGAACAAAGATATTAAATTAAAATTATAAACATTGGACTAAATTACAAACAAAAAAAGAATAGAGGTCAATTTGAGCTAAAAATAATATATATGTATGTAGATAAGTTTTACTATATATATATATATGGATAAATATTCTATACACAGGGGTTTAGGGGTTTAGGTGTAGAGGGTTAGAATTTGAGCTAAAAAAGAATAGTTTTAGGGTATATAGAGTTGGTTTAGGATATAAGGTTTAGGGGTTTAGGTGTAGAGGGTTAGAATTTAGAGATAGTTGTTTTAATTTAAGGTCTAAGTTATAATTTAGGGTTTATAGGTTAAAACCTAAATCCTTACCATATTACCCAAAAACTAAACCCTAACCTATAAACCTTAAATTATAACCCTAAACCTAAAATTGAAACAACTATATCTAAATTCTAACCCCTACACCTAAACCCCTAAACCCTAAAACTAAGGCGCTTGTGGAAACTTTCAATTTCCACCGCCAGTGTATAGGATATATATATATATATACCCCTAAACTATACCCATAAACCTCAAACTTTAACCCCTGAACTATATATATGTATATGTATATACATTAATGCATATATATATATATATTCATTAATATATATATATATATTAATGTATATATATGTATTAATATATATATATATATTAATACATATATATATATTAATATATGTATATGTATATGTATTAGGGTTTAGGGTTTAGGGTTTAATATGTATATGTATATATATATATTAATACATACATACATATATATATATTAATACATATATATATGTACAATGTACGTATTAGGGTTTAGAATGCAAGTTTTAGTATGTATATGTATTATGTATATGTATATACTATAACCCCTTAGACCCGCCTATGCGTTACAACTGATCCTAAGAAGTCACATTAGGGTCACAAGAGCGACCCACAGTAAAAATACACGTAAAAACAATTTTTTTGCTCAAAACATTTATGAAACTGTAAAACCAACTTCTGTTTAAAATAACATTTCAAGAAAGTCATTTAAATGCTTAACAGAAATTTCAAAAAGTGCTTTACAGACTCTATCATAAAACAATACATGACATGCATGACATACATGCCCACTAACTATACAATACCGTACTCCAGAGGCAGCGCCGAGAGAACTCCGAACACTGATGTCAACATTATACCATGATATATTCTTTTAACCTGCGATGGTATAAACAACGTGAGCTTGGAAAAGCTCAGTAATACAGAACTACCAAAAGATGCTATAAGCTCATGCAAATATACGGTAGGCATAACATTTTCATGATGTTCCAAGCAGTAATAGTCCTCTTTTCTTTTCCGTTATTTCAGGGTAACGTTATACTTGAGAATAATGGTACTTGTTCTTTATTCAATCATCGAGTAACAAACGAGGATTATACAAGCTGATAGATTACGAAGATGGAAACAACGAGTTTAATGTCTAGTGTGTCCCACTAGGTGCATATCAGATAGACATAAATGCATACCAATCATATCATGAGAACACATAACAATTCAATGCAAATGTTCAAGTACATACAAGGGTTTACTAGTAACTACCCTCCAACCTTAAACCAATATGCAGTCCCCCAGAACTGCATCCATAAGGACTTACCCTAGGCCTGATGGGCATAGGTGCCACCTAAGGGGCTGTCTTAGGTCCATAAGGATTTACCTGTGCTAAAGCATCGGTACCTACTCAAGGGGAGACCTTGAGTCTATAAGAATTTACCAGCTGGATCAGGGCTGTACCAACAGAGACTTCATAACATAACCCAACAGTATACCCAGATAGTAATCGGTGTTCAGATTCCAGACATGAGTAATAGAATACATGTGACAAACATTTTATTCAGAGTATCAGAAACGGAAGGTTCATGCTTTTGACAGATAAATGGGCATACCATTGAGCAGAACAGACATTTTCATTATTCATCATGCAAACAGATTGTACCATCATAGGTCAAGCTAACAGATCATACTATCAAGTTCATCAGACAGTCAGGCAATACCATCACAGATCAAAAAATCCCATAACAAGTATGCATATTAAGCAGACATACATCAAGTAGGCAGAGAATGTCATCATATATCCGGTTCATCATTTCATCTCATTTTCCAACATAGTGATGCAATCTCAATAGCAATTGAAATGTTCATCAAACATAGCATTGTTCATGATTAAATCATTATACAATCCATTCAACAGAATATATCACACATGGAACACACTAGGTGGGACAAATCATTTCTTGGAGATACTTAGCATTTACGGAAGGGGACACATTAAACTTTTGACAATTTGAACGGATTTCTGAAACGTGGCCCCTATTAAAAGGGGTTCATACTAACGGTTTAACCCATATATTCAGGAGGTGATACATCAAGATCTTTGAGAGTTTAGACGCATCATGAGTTATTTAGTCATTTAAGCATACAAGGGCATTATGGTCATTTTATAACATATGGACATTTTGGTAATTTACACCAACAAGGCATAAACAGTCGCTCAGGAAATTCTATTTGCTCGTCAGGCTTCCAATCAGGCATTCAGAGATTTCTATGTCAAGATCTTTCACGATATCAGATAAATTCGGGGCTATCTTAATTGCTTTGGCCAACGAGGGCATTTTAGTCTTTTAACTATCACGGGTGATTTTGTAACTTAGCCCAGTAATGATAAAATGACGATTTATAATATTTAATATATATTTGAACGGTTGCTTTCATAATTCACCACAGGACTTGCCACAGAGTAGCTGAACTTATGTTTTTGTGCGGAAAACTTCCAACCTTATTTTAACATCAGGAGTGATTAATATACCTGAGTGTGCTTCCTAACACTTAGGGGCACTTTAGCCCTTGAAGTCTTATTAGAAATCGCAGAATTTCATCAAATGCATAACTGCCTATTTAACTCAAAAAGGCTTTTCGGTCATTTTGGAAATTTGGATAAATCCACCACTTTTGTCAAATTTTACTATTTAACACCTCCATCGTTTACTTACTCGGTAGAGATTAAGTCGTTTTGATCTCTTCGGCCCTTACATACGGTTTACTCATTTTAGAACTTAAGGGTAAAATTGTCATTCTGATTAATTAAGAATTTCGGTGCTCGAAGGCACTACAGTCTTTTTGGTCATTACGATCATTCCAATTAATTCATCAATTACTGTCGTAAGGATCAGCTCAAGAATACAACGATAATTCCAGTAAATTCACCTTCATGTGTTATACAGAGCTCGTGGGAAAATCCAAGTTTCTTTTAGTATCACACGCATTTGAATAGTGATGCCGAAGTCTTTTCCAATAGAACATACATCTTAGGTGGGGTGATTTTCAATCAATTCGAATGCAGATTTCGGATCACTTCCTTTATTAGGGGCAGTTTAGTCATTCTTATACCTCAAGGGCATTTCTAAAATCTCATATCCAATATCTTTTACTCCATATTATGGGCATTGAATCTTAGACACCATTGATCGAGTTGCAGATTTAACTGTAATATTTATTACTATTAACCTTCGGTACTTCTAGTCTATTAGTATTCTTATTCGAATATTTTGGTTTTAATAATTTTCATACTTATTTCTCGCATCTAATTCGGCTTAAGCAGAGTTTACAAAACACACCATCAAAGCATGCATGCGTTAACCGGATATCGACATGTACAAAAAGCATACAAGGGGTAGTAGTGTATTACCTTAACTCCGAGCTACATCAGTCGATTCATGATACGAACACACTTGAACTCGAATTCAACATCCCACAACCACGCGTATATGAAGATATGTGGATGCCTTCAATTAAACAAAATTCACAGTTAATCCTTAATCACACTACCTTTAAACTGAACAAGAAACACACAAGCATTTTTGGGTTCAAGATCAAATTCAGAGGCTTTCAGGTCGGAATTTTGCGAAACGGGCTTCAAAAATGGACTCAGGACGTCGAAAAACATAAAATAGGAGTTTTCAGAAAAGTTGACTTTTTGGTCAACGATCAAAGTCAGCACTGACGTCATCATAGGTCAACGCTGACGTCAGCAAGTCAACAGTCAACATGGGTCAAAGTCAACGCTGACGTCCTCATAGGTCAGCGCTGACGTCATCAGTCAACTGAGTTGACTCGGACGGGCCGACTCAATGAGTTGACTCGAACGGGTTGACTCACTGAGTTGACTCGGACCGGGTCAACGGGCCGGGTTAACGGGTCGGGTTAACGGGTCGGGTCAACGGGTTGGGCCGGTTCGGTTTAGGTTGACTCAGACCGGTTTGAACCGGTTCAAGCCGATTTACTTACCCAAAATGAAATGGGTCGCCGGACGGTCATCGGAGACACCTTTTTGCGTCAAATCTGCCGAAAAAGAGCATTTATCAGACCCCTAACAAAACCCATACATCATAAACATAAAATAGGCTGGAAACATGTCGGAAATTACTGAAAATGCCAAAATCTCGTCGAAAAGCTTGAATCTCCGATGAACGTCTTACCGGCGTCGAACGGATGATCGATTGACTGGGTTTTATCCGTCGTGACGTGGGGAAACCAGATCTGGTGGTCGTGTCGCGGACAGACAACGGATGACGGCTGAAATGACGGTAAACCAGAGCGGCGGAGCAAGGGTTTCTGATGAATCTTCAAACGAGTCTCCACGGCGAATGACATGGAACGTCGGCGAGTGGAGCACGAGGTTTTGGTCGGGGTTCGACGGTGAACAAACCCACGGTGGCGGTGACGGCCACGACGGGGCGGTGAGGCAGATCGGAGCCGGAACGGTGGGGAAAAAAACCTTTAGTGACCCATGAAATTCCCAGATTCAAAATGAATGGTAAACACGGGTAGGTGGGGAGTCAAATGGGTTATTAAGGCTTAGCTAACGGGCCTCCCAAACTCATTCTAATGATATTCCAAGCAACCTTTAACAAAAATGAGCATCTGGCTCAATGGTTCAACACACAGAGATAGGAGGGGTGTAGTTTCGGGTTCGAACCCCACTAACCCCATTCTCAAATTTTATTTCATTTTTATTATTTTTTTACCATAAAATCAGAGTGTGACAACTCTCCTCCCCTAAAAGAAATTTCGTCCTTGAAATTTACCAAAGTCAGAAAAATGCAGAAACTGCGCTTTCATCCATTCTTGTATTGATTCTTTTCCATCATAGCATCATCGTTTCTCAGGACTCTCAGTCGGTCATATATCAATCTGGCAGTTTCCTCAGTCACTCAAACTATCCTTAGACCCAAAGTCATCCCATCATACATCTCTGACGACTAATCAGAATAAAATATTTGGATTCTTATCGAACTTCAAATGGTGCTAAGCGAACACTTGTCTTATAACTTTTGTCATAAACGATCTTAATCAGGAATAATAAGCCTTCCCAACTATCAGAGATGTCATTCATGTGACCCAAAATTATATTCATAATTCTTCTAGGTTGACCATCAACTTACAGATGAAGAACTGCCCCTAAAATCCGGAAGAGTACTCAAGGCTTCGAACAGAGCCTTCCAAAATCAAGACGTAACACTGAATGTCAGTCGGGGATGATATGTATAACTATACAACATGCCACACTTCCAGGGAAGTCTTTCTCCAAACCAATCCAACATAACCAAAGTTTTAAATGATTTGCACTTACCTTCAGCGTAAAGGTCATGCAATTGTTTCCTTTTTGTATAACGGAGTAACTACCGAGTTTTCTCTTTCGCCTGGTTCATAGACACCTCTCTTTAAGATTCATACTGCATTTATCAATTTTTTTAGTAGGATATTTTCAAACATATAATTATCACCGAGCTACCTTACATGTAGTCTTATATCGGTTACCTCATATGATCAAACATTTATTCTTAACCTGATTCGGATCTTTGATTTCACAAGCATAAACCATCTCAAGTTCTTTATCCAGATTTAGATCAATTAAGTTAATCCAAACTTACAAACAAATGTTACAAACAAATGTTACAGACATCCTTCACCTTAATTCATTGTACGAAAGTAAATAAAATATTTGAGAAGTTGTCACGAAAATAATAGAGTAAACGCAAATAAAAGAGTAAAAATATCAAGATAGAGAGAATGGACTGATATTGAATTGCTCAGTAGTGCAGGTATTGCAGAGTTTAGGAAATCCAGTTCTGTTGTCGTCACCCATCGCTACAGCACCTGTCGCGGCAGCAGTCCGTTGATTGTCGCGGAAACAAACACTCAACTCAGTACTTTCAAGTTTGGCAAGAATCCCAGATCTGCCTTGGCCTATCCCTAGGTCCAAGTCTGTCGATGATCACGTCTTGATGATACCTCCCGGCGTGAATCGAAGGATGAACACCGATGTGTATGAATTCTTCTTTAGCCACTTAACCTCGCCCTATCCCTAGGCATGAGATAGTTCAACTATAAACTAGAGAACTTGCTCTTATTTCTTTCGTATACTTAACTCTCCCGATGCTAAGTAAATAGATAACCTCACAATGCTCTCCCGATGCTCTTGCAAGATATTAATAACCAAAATAAGAGAACTTGAAGTTTATTTTATTGAACTGAAAATACCTAAAACAAAACAACCCTTGCAACTACTTTACAAATCAACCCGTGGCCCTAGGAAGGATTTAGAACATGTCGAGGGCAGGAAAACGGCTAGGGGTTTTTGGTTATTGGTTATGGGGTATGAGATATGCCCTAGGTTAAAATATATGCCCTTATATAAGCTTTGGGCTCAAGTTATCTAATTTAACAAGGATTACAATTTTAATTAAAAGTATGATTCTAATAAAGACTAAATCTTCAAGGAATCTACTTTCCAGCCGTCTTCCTTGTTTCTTGGGATTTTCTCTCCTTGAGCTTTGGGCTTGACATATCTTTTGATCTGAGGCTTGGAAAAATATAAGGTTTTCACACGACAGACGGGCTGAATTTTCTCTATCTGTCGAGGTCCACTTTGCTTTTTCTCCACAAAATTGCTGTCGTCCTCTGCTGTCACGGCAGCACCATGGCAGCATCGTCTTCTTTGTCTACTTGTCCAGTTCAACTCTTCTGCTTCTCTGCCCAGCACCTGCCCTCTCCGTCTGCTATGGCAGCAACCTGCAAAAACAGCCATTCTTAGTAGAATCTGTGCCTTTAATATATTTGTGATGTTTTGCTGTAAAACTAACCTAAATGCAGTGAATGATGCTTGAATGCAGCATAAATATGGGTTAAAAGGGTGTAAATAATAGAACTTTTACACACTCAACACACCCCCAAACTCAAGTTTTTGCTTGCCCTCAAGCAACTAAGACCTAAAAGAAAAATGAAATATTTTTGTTTTGGCTTTCAAACAGTGAACTCTCCCTTACCCGTCGTTCGTTCCCTGTGACGGCAGCAACCTGTCGGATAATTTAGGATATGTCCGGAATCTCACTATAGTCCTCGTGCAGTGTGTGCATGCTTGTGAACAGTTATATGCTAAGACTCTCTTAGTTTCACTAGAATATTCAGCTCTTAACTCGAATTTTTATGCCAAAGTTTATCTTTTTGAAGGCACATTTTCATGCTTCTTTTGTTTTGACTCGCTTTCTCTATTTTTCAAGCTAAGTTTCACTAGAGCCAGTTTTAGGCACCTCTAGTTAACTTCCTAGAGCCGGTTTCGGGCACCTCTAGGATTGTTGAGTCTCTTTTGGTAAACTTCTTTCCTAGAGCCAGTGTTAGGCACCTCTAGGGGCTATTCAAGTGCTAAGCTTCCTATTCTAGTTTGGCTAAAAGAAGTCTAAGCAGTATAACAGTCACAATGGTGTTTAAGTTTTCAGAACTATAGAAAGGCTCTAAACTTCTCCTTAAACTATCCTAAAGTCGCTGCCACGACAGAGCTGTCACGACATGCAAGTTCAATTCACAGTTTTAAGCCAAAATTTTCAGTTTTTTTTAAGAGAAAAATAACTAAGTAAAAGACAATAACTAAGTAAAAGACACCAACAATTAACTAAGATGTACTTGGACTCTATTAATATGGAGGGTTGCCACCCCCAAACTCAAGGGTTGCATTGCCCTCAATGCAAATGACAAAATATAAACAAAAACATATGAAGGCAGTACATCACAAAATATATAAATAGCAGGCAGGAATCAGAAAATAAGAAACTTAAATTTTAAGCATTGTCTTCACTGCTGCTGCTGAGGCGGATTTGGCGGCGGATTCTGGTTCTTGGGGCGGGCTGGGGTGGTTGTTGTACAACCTGAATGTCAGAGCTGCTGCCGCTGCTGTCACTGCTGCTACTGCTGCTGGCCTTTGGCAGAGTTTTCTTGTTTGCCATTCTTTTCTGCCTCTTGACCGGTGTAAATTCTTTCGACAGGTTCCTCTGAATAGAGGGTTCAGCGTCACTGTCTGCCCAGACGGATGAGGAAGAGAACCCAGCAACAAAGGCAGCAAGGTCATCCGAGGGCACCGGTCGCTTTGTTCCTCGAGCGGATGTTTCAGCTTGGGGGCTGCCGGCTGCCGTTGGGGCAGGTGATGGTATGGAGGCAGCAGATGGTGTATGTGGTGTAGCAGCAGGTGTAGGTGTGTGGGCAGGGGTGAGGATAGTGAAGTAATGGGCAGGGAAGGTGGGGAAGACAACATCAGGGAAATTTAAAGTATTGTGAATAAAATTTACCGTGGATGCGGCAAAGTCCTTGATGAATGTCATGAGGCCCAACTGTCTGTCCTCCATCCTTTTAATGGCAACTAGGATCTGAGTGGAGGGGTCTGTCGGAGCAGCTGCGGCGGCAGGTTCAGGGTTTGGCTGCTCTGACGATTCAGCTGGGGCGGCAGCGGGGTTGAAGGATGAGAGAGGGGTTGCCACTGTAAGCTCCATGAGGCTGATTATATTTTTGTCTGTCCAGCCCCGTCCTTTCACTATGTGATCGGTGTCGGCTTCCGGCACGTCATAACAGCGGCAGAGGGACGTGATGAGGTAGGGGAGGCAAAGGAGGGCCGTCGGTCTATGGGCACTTTCCAAAATACTCTCTCGCATATAACTTCCCACATTAATGGGTCGTTTATTTAGAATGGAGTGTATTAAGGCTAACCTCTGCTGGTCAACGGTGGTGTGATGCGAAGACGGCATGATCCTCTTTTTGATGAAGGCATTCCACAGTTTTGCCACCGGCAGCAGCTGCCCCCTCTTCACTGTGTGAGGATTTTTTCTGCTTGTGTTCCATTCAGTCCCTTCTTCCGTCACTTCTGCCATGACAACGTCATAGGCAGCATCATCCAAAGTGTCAAGGAACTGCTGGTGAGCATCATCGTTGGGGCCTAGGTAGAGGCCATACAAAGAGTTAATGTGCTCGACTGTGAACTGCACCTCTTTCCCTCGGACAGTCATTGCTGTTGCCGTCTTGCTGCCGATGGCAGCATAAAATTCCCTCACCAAGGTCTCGTTCATCTCTGCTGGTTGCTCCGCAAATGATTCCCATAAGAGAGCTCTAATCATCCTTGCAATGAAAGGTTTGAGGCCCAGATTAATTGCCTTTGGAGTGTAAATGAAGCCTCGTTCTTCCCACAGATCCCTGGTTGCAAAGGACTGTGGGGGAGTTGTTGCCGGTGAGGAAGTAGAAGTAGCACTGCGGCGGGTTCTTCTGGAAGACATGTTAGTGCAAGGGTTGTTGAAAGTAAAAGAAAGCAAATGAAAACTAAAGGGGGAGAGTAAGTAAGAAAGGCAGAAGTGAATGAAAATGAAAATGAAACGGGGTTTTATAGAAGAGGAGTTGCTGCTCGTTGAAGCTGTAACGGCAGGCGTGAATAATGGGGCGACTGTTGAGCTTTAGCGTGTCTGACGCGTCTGACACGCGTTTCTGCGTCTATTACGCGTCTGTCACACGTTTCCGCGTCTGTCGTGACAGCATGGTGACAGCCTGTCTCTTCCGTGTCTGCCGCGACAACTGGAACGATAGGCTTCAATATTGGGCTTTGTTGGGCTGATGGATGGATGGTGGGCTGGGTTCACTTCTTCTGTTCTTCTTGACTCCTTTATTTCCTAAAAACAGTAAACATAAAAACATTATTCGAATAAAATAAACCTTATTACCTAATAAATAATAAAAATAAATAAAAATAAAATTTAGGTTAAATTAGGGCTACCGGGTGGGGCATCTCCTAAGGTAACCACTTCCTGCATTCCTGGGGCTTCAGTCCCCTGATAATGCTTGAGGCGCTGTCCATTGACTTTGAATTGGTGCCCGTCTTTTAATGATCAGATTGTGATGGCACCATGGGGAAAAACTTATACGACTTTGAATGGGCCTGACCATCTAGATTTCAGTTTCCCTGGGAAAAGTTTCAGTCTAGAATTGAACAGCAATACAAGCTGCCCTGGGCAGAACTGTCGTGGCAGCAACTTCCTGTCATGCCACTTCTTAGTTTTCTCATTGTAGATTCTTGCATTGTCGTAGGCCATTGTCCGTATTTCTTCAATCTCGTTCAGATCTAACAGCCTTTTCTGTCCTGCCTTGTCCAAGTCCATATTCACTGCCTTGATTGCCCAGTATGCTCTGTGCTCTATCTCGACAAGTAGATGACAGGTTTTTCCATAAATCAATCGGTATGGAGACATGCCCAATGGAGTCTTAAAAGCTGTCCTATATGCCCATAACGCATCATTGAGGAGTAAAGACCAATCTTTCCTAGTTGGCTTAACCATCTTCTCAAGAATGTTCTTAACTTCCCTATTAGATATTTCAGCTTGTCCATTGGTTTGTGGGTGATATGCTGTCGCGATCCGATGCTTGACACTATATTTCTTCAAGACGGCAGTAATAACCCTATTGTCAAAATGTCTCCCTTCATCACTGATAATCACCTTAGGGATGCCAAACCTCGAAAAAATGTTTTTGTGTAGAAACTTTTGGACTGTCTTGGCATCATTCTTTTGAGTGGCGATAGCTTCAACCCACTTAGAGACATAATCCACTGCTAGGAGGATGTATAGATTCCCACATGAATATGGAAAAGGTCCCATAAAATCAATCCCCCAAACGTCGAAAATTTCGACTTCTAGAATGTTTTGCAGTGGCATCTCATTTCTCCTTGAGATGTTTCCTGTCCTTTGGCACCTGTCACAGCTCTTGTAGAATATTTGTGCATCTTTATACAGTGATGGCCAATAAAACCCTGACTGCAGCACCTTGGCAGCAGTTTTGTTGCCTCCTAAGTGACCTCCATACTGTGAAGCATGGCAGTGATGAAGAATGTCTTCTTGCTCTTCTTGTGGTACACACCTCCTTATAACCTGATCTGCACACATTTTGAAAAGAAGAGGTTCGTCCCAATAATAATGCTTAACATCATTTTGGAACCTCTTCCTGGCTTGATAATTAAGATCAGAAGGAAGTATTCCGCTAACTATAAAATTAACGAAATCAGCATACCAGGGAAGTTCAGAAGACTTACCTGCCGCCATGGCTGTCGCGGCAGTGATTGCGGCAACAAAGAGTTGCTCATCTGGGAAGGTCTCCAGTATGTTTGTCTCATCTGTTGGTAGACTCTGTCCCTTCTCCAACCTTGACAAGTGATCTGCCACTTGATTTTCTGTCCCTTTTTTGTCCTTGATTTCAAGGTCGAATTCTTGCAATAGCAGGATCCACCGTATCAATCTAGGCTTTGCATCCTTTTTCGCGAACAAATACTTCAGGGCAGAATGGTCTGTGTGCACTATTACCTTCGTCCCAAGTATGTAAGAACGAAACTTGTCAATGGAGAACACCACAGCTAATAGCTCCTTTTCTGTGGTGGTGTAGTTCACTTGGGCGACATTCAGTGTTTTGCTGGCATAATATATGACATGAAATAATTTATCTCTCCGCTGCCCAAGTGCTGCCCCGATAGCATAGTCACTAGCATCACACATAATCTCAAATGGCTGTGTCCAGTCTGGTGGCTGTACTATTGGGGTTGTTACCAGTTTTTCCTTCAGAACCTTGAATGCTTCAATACATTCTTCATTAAAGTCAAAGGGCCGGTTCTGCTCCAAAAGATGGCATAGGGGCTTGGTGATTTTTGAGAAATTTGCAATAAATCTCCGATAAAAACCAGCATGTCCCAAAAAACTTCTAATACCCTTGACTGTGGTCGGCGGCGGCAGCTTTTCAATTACTTCTATCTTGGCCCTGTCGACTTCTATCCCACGACAGCTAATCTTATGGCCAAGGACTATCCCTTCATCCACCATAAAGTGGCATTTTTCCCAATTTAAGACCAAGTTTGCTTTTTCACATCTTTCAAGTACCTTTTGTAGATTGCCGAGGCAGCTCTCAAAATCGTCCCCAAAGACTGAAAATCATCCATAAAAATTTCAAGGAAGTCCTCCACCATATCAGAGAATATGGCCATCATGCACCTTTGAAAGGTGGCGGGTGCATTGCATAATCCAAACGACATTCTCCTAAAAGCATATGTTCCGTAGGGGCATGTGAAAGTCGTCTTTTCTTGATCCTCCGGTGCGATAGCAATTTGATTATAACCTGAATAACCATCAAGAAAACAATAGTAAGGTTTACCCACTAATCTATCAAGCATTTGATCAATAAAGGGTAAAGGAAAGTGGTCTTTTCGGGTAGCTTTGATAAGCTTCCGATAGTCCATACAAACCCTCCAACCGGTCACAGTCCTGGTTGGGATTAACTCATTGTTTTCATTGCTCACCATGGTCATTCCTCCTTTCTTGGGAACACATTGCACCGGGCTCACCCATTTGCTGTCGGAGATGGCGTAAATAATACCAGCATCTAACCATTTGATTATCTCTTTACGAACCACCTCTTTCATCGTATGGTTTAGCCACCTTTGGGCATCTATAGTCGACTTATGATCTTCTTCTAAAAGGATTTTGTGCATGCATAACGCCGGACTAATGCCTTAAATATCGGCTATCGTCCATCCAATCGCCTTTTTGTGCTGCCGCAACATCCCGATTAGCTGCCGTTCCTGTTCCTGTGGCAGCTTAGAAGAGATGATTACGGGCAACGTATCATTTGAACCAAGAAAAGCATATTTTAGCTGCCCTGGCAGGGGCTTCAGTTCTAAGGCAGGTGGTTCAACAGTAGATGGCTTTTGGATTGCATGGTTATCCGAAGTATAATTCAAAGGTTCGAATAACTTACCTGGACGATCGCCTAACCAATTTACCTCCTCCTGATCTTCAGTATCAGATGTATCGGATTCAGAGGAGTTGTTGTCGTCGGTGCTGTCGTCAGTGCTGTCGTGACAGCCCTGTAGGTGGCTGCCGAGGCAGTGACCAATTTTGATGTTGTGACAGCCCGACCTGATGCAGGGTTGATCAAGGGTAACTTCAGTGATAGCCTTGCATTCCTCGTCTGCATCAGCATGCTTCATCGCTTGGAGAACATTCAACTTAATCTCTTGATCATTTACTCTCATGGTGAGTTCTCCTTTCTCCACATCAATCAGTGATCTTCCCGTGGCTAAGAAGGGTCGCCCAAGGATGATTGGTGCGTTTTCGTCTGCCTCACAATCTAAAACAAGAAAGTCAGCAGGAAAAATAAATTTATCCACTCTTACCAGAATATCTTCGATTTTTCCTTCCGGATGAACATAAGAGCGGTCTGCCAGCTGCAAAGTTACTGTCGTGGGCCGCGCCTTCCCAATACCTAATTTCTGAAAAACAGATTTTGGCATTAAATTAACACTAGCACCAAGATCACAAAGTGCCTTACCTACGTATTTATTTCCGATTACACAAGGTATGATGAAGCTCCCCGGATCCTTCTTTTTCTGGGGTGGCTGCCGATGAAGAATACTCATGCAACCTTCTGTCATCTTTACCGTTTCAAACTCCCCAAGTTTAGATTTCTTTGACATGACATCCTTGAGAAATTTGGCATAACCGGGCATCTCCCTAACGGCATCTAACATCGGAATATTAATATGAACTTGCTTAAAAATATCATAAATCTTTTTGAGCTGAGATTCTTGCTTAGCTTGCTGTATCCGTTGAGGAAAAGGAGGTGGGGGACGATAATCAGCAATACGCCCTTCCCACTACATATGAATCTGAGGAGGTTTAGGTTCATCAATTTTCTCCTCTGTCGCTTCTGCTGTCGTGGTAGGCTCATCGGCAGCAGTCTGTTTGTTGCCTGTCGGGGCAGTTTCCTCGGCAGGTTTATCCAAGGCAGGTTTTCTTACTGTTTCAGCTTCATTTTCCGGCCCTGGTAATTTCTTCCCACTCCTAGTAGTAATAGCTTTACACTGCTCGTGTGTGGGCTGCCTAGCATTTTCAGTATTACTAGGGAATCCTCCAGTCTGCCTTAGCTTAATATGTTGGGAAACCTGACCCATTTTGTGTCTCCAAAGATTTCAGAGTAGCTTCATGATTTGTCATCCGCATCTCTGTTTTATCCATGAAATTTTCTGTCTTCTTGACAAACTGATTCATATTCTCAATATAAGTACCTGTCTGAGACATAAAAGTGGCCAGAGTCTGTTCTAGTATACTGCTCGTGGCAGCTGGTGGCTGCTGTTGCTGCTGCGGCGGCAGTTGCAGCGGCAGTTGCTGTCGCGTCAGCAATCTAGGTCCTCCCTGATTCTGATTGTGTGCTTGAGGATTCAGGGCATTATTAGGATTACTCCAAGAAAATTTGGGATCCTTCCTCCAATTGGGATTATAGTTGTTGGAATTGTAATTCGGCTTAGAGTTTCCAACATATTTTCCCTCTTCTAACTGTATAGGACACTCATCCGAACTATGATTTCCCTCACAGATTTCACATACCTCCTCAACAGCAAATCCATGTTGTCCATCATCATTCAATAACCTTTTCATTGCTTTAGTAAGGAATGCTACCTGTGATTTCATCGTGCTGTCGGCTTCATAATCCTTGACCGCTAGTACCCGTTTACCCCCTCTTCTTGCTGTCGGGAACTGCTCCTCATTCTTAGCCAAATTTTTCAATACTTGCATTGCATCGTCCGGATCTTTATCCAATAATAGTCTGTTTGATGCTGAATCAATTCGAATACGAGTTTGTAAATTGGCAGCATTATAAAACTTTGTCACCTGATTCCAGACGGGGAATCCATGCATTGGGCAGTTCCGTAGAAGAGTAGTAAATCTGTCTCAGGCCTCGTGCATCGGCTCATCATCTTCCTGTTGAAAAGTAGCAATTTCATTACGTAATCGCTCAAATAAATGCGAAGGATTAAAACGAGATAAAAATTCACGAGATAAATCTGCCCAAGTTCTAATTGAACCCGACGTAAGTTTATTCCACCAAGTTTTAGCTCTGTCCCTCAATGAATGGGGGAATAACCGAAGCCTCAGTATCTCCGGATTAACTCCTGGTAGTCTAAACGAACCACAGATCTCCTGGAACGTTTTGAGATGCTCCCTAGCATCCTCTGTAACAGCACCACTAAACTGCCCGGCATTGTTGATCATACTAAACATGACAGGTTTCAGCTCGATGTTGTCAACATCAATATCCGGCAGCGTGGTCTCCAACTCTACATGATCGTTCAACATGTAGTCACGACAGGACCGTCGTCCGGCAGCGGCAGGGTTGCCGACAGGCGGTATAATATCGCCGACAGGCGGGTTGTCTCCATTGTGGGCCATCTTCTCTAGCTATTCCTCAAGGTACTCGTTCCTGGCTAGAAGGTGATGAAGTTGTTTCTTGAGATTGAATGATCGTTCGATTTCTGGATCTAATGGATATTCAGGATCTTTACCTCGATTCGATCTGCGCATAAACAAGTAACCTTGTGAAAAGCAAGAGTTGAATGCACCAAAGAAAAAAAAAACAAAAAAAAAACGAAAAGTGCAGTAAAAGAGAAGGTAGAGTTATGTTGCCAATCCCCGGCAACGGCGCCAAAAACTTGTTGCGTGTAAAATAGTCTATCGCAATGGTAGTGCAAGTATACACGACGCAAGTAGTAAAGTGATACGAAGTATCGGATATCATCTCCACAGGGATTGGGCTAATAGCTTCACCTTAATTCGCTGCACGAAAGTATATAAAATATTTGAGAAGTTGTCACGAAAATAATAGAGTAAACGCAAATAAAAGAGTAAAAATATCAAGATAGAGAGAATGGGCTGGTGTTGAATTGCTCAGTAGTGCAGGTATTGCAGAGTTTAGGAAATCCAGTTCTGTTGTCGTCACCCGTCGCGGCAGCACCTGTCGCGGCAGCAGTCCGTTGATTGTCGCGGCAGCAAACACTCAACTCAGTACTTTCAAGTTTGGCAAGAATCCCAGATCTGCCTTGGCCTATCCCTAGGTCCAAGTCTGTTGATGATCACGTCTTGATGATACCTCCCGACGTGAATCGAAGGATGAACACCGATGTGTATGAATATTTCTTTAGCCACTTAACCTCGCCCTATCCCTAGGCACGAGATAGTTCAACTATAAACTAGAGAACTTGCTCTTATTTCTTTCGTATACTTAACTCTCCCGATGCTAAGTAAATAGATAACCTCACAATGCTCTCCCGATGCTCTTGCAAGATATTAATAACCAAAATAAGAGAACTTGAAGTTTATTTTATTGAACTGAAAATACCTAAAACAAAACAACCCTTGCAACTACTTTACAAATCAACCCGTGGCCCTAGGAAGGATTTAGAACATGTCGAGGGCAGGAAAATGGCTAGGGGTTTTTGGTTATCGGTTATGGGGTATGAGATATGCCCTAGGTTAAAATATATGCCCTTATATAAGCTTTGGGCTCAAGTTGTCTAATTTAACAAGGATTACAATTTTAATTAAAAATATGATTCTAATAAAGACTAAATCTTCAAGGAATCTACTTTCCAGCTGTCTTCCTTGTTTCTTGGGATTTTCTCTCCTTGAGCTTTGGGCTTGATATATCTTTTGATCTGGGGCTTGGAAAAATATAAGGTTTTCACACGACAGACGGGCTGAATTTTCTCTATCTGTCGAGGTCCACTTTGCTTTTTCTCCACAAAACTGCTGTCGTCCTCTGCTGTCACGGCAGCACCATGGAAGCATCGTCCTCTTTGTCTGCTTGTCCAGTTCAGCTCTTCTGCTTCTCTTCCCAGCACCTGCCCTCTCCGTCTGCTATGGCAGCAACCTGCAAAAACAGCCATTCTTAGTAGAATCTGTACCTTTAATATATTTGTGATGTTTGGCTGTAAAACTAACCTAAATGCAGTGAATGATGCTTGAATGCAGCAGAAATATGGGTTAAAAAAGGTGTAAATAATAGAACTTTTACACACTCAACAGATGTCAACATTATACCATGATATATTCTTTTAACCTGTGATGGTATAAACAACGTGAGCTTGGAAAAGCTCAGTAATACAGAACTACCAAAAGATGCTATAAGCTCATGCATATATACGGTAGGCATAACATTTTCATGATGTTCCAAGCAGTAACAGTCATCTTTTCCTTTCCGTTATTCAGGGTAACATTATACTTGAGAATAATGGTACTTGTTCTTTATTCAATCATCGAGTAACAAACGAGGATTATACAAGCTGATAGATTACGAAGATGGAAACAACGAGTTTAATGTCTAGTGTGTCCCACTAGGAGCATATCAGATAGACATAAATGCATACCAATCATATCATGAGAACACATAACAATTCAATGCAAATGTTCAAGTACATACAAGGGTTTACTAGTAACTACCCTCCAACCTTACACCAATATGCAGTCCCCCAGAACTGCATCCATAAGGACTTACCCTAGGCCCGATGGTCATAGGTGCCACCTAAGGGGCTGCCTTAGGTCCATAAGGATTTACCCATGCTAAAGCATCGGTACCTACTCAAGGGAAGACCTTGAGTCCATAAGGATTTACCAGCTGGATCAGGGCTGTACCGACAGAGACTTCATAACATAACCCAACAGTATACCCCAGATAGTAATCGGTGTTCAGATTCCAGACATGAGTAACAGAATACATGTGACATCCATGCTATGTAGAGTATCAGAATCGGAAGGTTCATGCTTTTGACAGATAAATGGGCATACCATTGAGCAGAGCAGACATTTTCATTATTCATCATGCAAACAGATTGTACCATCATAGGTCAAGCTAACAGATCATACTATCAAGTTCATCAGACAGTCAGGCAATACTATTACAGATCAAGCTATCACATAACAAGTATGCATATTGAGCAGACATACATCAAGTAGGCAGAGAATGTCATCATATATCCGGTTCATCATTTCATCTCATTTTCCAACATAGTGATGCAATCTCAATAACAATTGAAATGTCCATCAAACATAGCATTGTTCATTCTAGAGTTGCACTTTAATTTGAAGAAACTCCAAGCAAGAAGAAAAGACGAATTAAAGACATCTAATCTGAAGATTTAATCTTTAATAGTGTTGCACTTTAATTAAAACTTTTATTCTTGCCATATTAGAAAACTTGAACCCAAGGCCTATATAAAGGCATGTAATTCGACCTAGGGAAGGATATCTTATTCTCTAGCCGTCTTCCCCTAAACCCTAGTCGTTTCCCCCCTTCTCATCATGTTCTAAACTTCCCCTAGGGCTAAGGGTTGATTCTTTAAAGTAGTTGCAAGGATTGCATTTGTTTTAAGAATTTTTCTGTTTAATAAAATAGACTTCAAGTTTGCTTATTCTGGTTTTCAACATCTTGCAAGAGTATCGGAAGAGCATTGTGAGATTATACATTTACTTAATATCGGGAGAGTTAAGTATACGAAAGAAATAAGTACGGGTTCTCCAGTTTATGGTTGAACTATCTCGGACCTAGGGATAGGACGAGGTTAAGTGGCTAATGAAGAATTCAACAACATCAGTGTTCATCCTTCGATTCACGCCGGGAGGTATCATCAAAGACGTGTTCATCAACAGACTTGGACCTAGGGATAGGACAAGGCACAACAGGGATTCTTGACAAGCTTGAAGTACAGAGTTGTGTGATCGCTGCCGCGACAACAATAGACCGCTGCCGTCGCAGGCGCTGTCGCGACAGGAGCAACGACAGAACAGGAAGTCCTAGACATTGCAACACCTACACTATTGAGCAAATCAATACCAGTCTATTCTCTCTATCCCGATTTCTTTAATCCTTTATCTTCAGTACTCTTTAATATTCCTTTACAAACAATTGAAATTATCTTCTTTCTTGTCCAGCAATTCAAGGTTAAGGCTATTTTCAGTCCATGTGGATTCGACATCCGATACTTCGTGTATCACTTTACTACTTGCGTCGTGTACACTTGCACTCTATTGCGATAGACTCTTTTACACGCAACAAGTTTTTGGTGCCATTACCGGGGACTGGCAACATATCTTTACCCTACTTTTACTACACATTCTTTTAATTTTTCTGTTTTACTTGGATTGTTCACCCTGTGCTTTTCACAAGGTTTTCCGTTTGCTTACGCGCAGATCGAGACGAGGAAAGGAACCTAAGTATCAACTAGATCCTGAAATCGAACGCTTGTGCAATCTTAGGAACCGACTCTGACTTTTGTTAGCCAGAAATGATTACCTTGAAGAACAGTTAGAGGCGATGAACAACCAAGGGAATCCCCAAGGTCCTGAAGATCCTATCGGAGATGGAGGAAACGGACGGCCTGTCGCTCCTCCTGTTGCTGGGGCCGCACGACGGTCATGCCGAGATTACATGATCAATGATCATGTGGAACTAGAGACCACTCTGCCAGACGTGGAAGCTGAAAATTTCAAACTGAAACCTGTCATGTTCAACATGATTAATTCCGCTGGCCAATTTAGTGGTGATGCTACAGAGGATGCTAGGGAACATCTAAAAACGTTCCAAGAAATATGTGGTTCGTTTAGACTACCAGAAGTAAATCCGTAGATATTGAGGCTTCGGTTATTTCCTCATTCATTGAGAGACAGATCTAAAACTTGGTAGAATAAACTAACGTCGGGTTCAATACAAACTTGGGCAGATTTAACTCGTGAATTTTTATCTCGTTTTAACCCTTCTCATTTATCTGAGCGATTACGTAACGAAATTGCTACTTTTCAACAAGAAGGTGACGAGCCAATGCACGAGGCATGGGACAAGTTTACTACTCTTCTGAGGAATTGCCCGATGCACGGATTCCCTGTTTGGAATCAAGTAATCAAATTCTACAATGCTGCCAACCTATAGACTCGCATGAGAATCGATTCAGTAGCCAATGGGTTGTTGTTGGATAAAGATCTGGATGAAGCCATGGTAGTGTTAAAGAATTTAGCGAAGAATGAAGAGCAATTCCCCACATCGAGGAGAGGTAAACGAGTACTAGCTGTGAAGGATTACGAAGCCGATAATTCCCTAAAGACACAAGTTGCGTATCTCACAAAGGAAGTAGAAAATTTGCTGAAGAAAGATTCTTAACCAGTCTACGCTGCAGAGGAGGTATGTGGAACTTGCAGTGGGAATCATAGTTCGGAAGACTGCCTACTACAGCTAGAGGAAGGGATGTATGTTGGGAACTATAACAAGCAAAACTACAATTCCAACCATTACAATCCTAACTGGAGGAAAGATCCCAAATTTTCTTGGAGCAACCCTAACAACGCCCTGAATCCTCAAGTACAGAACACTCAAAATCAGGGGCACCTAGAATATTGACTCGGCAGCAACCGCAACAGTAGCCACAACAACCGCCAGCAGCCATACCTAGTATACTGGAGCAGACCTTGGCCACATTTGTGTCACAGACAGGAACGTACATTGAAAACATGAATCACTTCGTCAAGAAGTCTGAGTCATTCATGGATAAAACAGAGATGCAGATGACTAATCATGAAGCTACTCTGAAATCACTAGAGACACAAATGGGTCAGGTTTCCCAGCATATTAAGCCAAGGCAGAACAGAGGATTCCCTAGCGATACTAAGGTTGCTAGACAACCCACACATGAGCAGTGCAAAGCTATCACAACTAGGAGTGGGAAGAAATTACCAGGACTGGAGAAGAAAGCTGAATCAATGAAGGAACCAACCCTAGAATCGACTACCGTGAACGCTGCCCCGGCAGACGATAAACAGCCTGCTGCCGCCACACCTGTCACGACAGTAGAAGGGACAAAGGAGAAGGATGAAGAACCTAAGCCTCATCAGATCCGAATACCGTGGGAAGGATGCATTGAAGATTACCGTCCTCCACCTCATTTTCCACAGCGGCTACAGAAGCAGAAACAAGAGTTCCAGCTTAAGAAGATCTATGATATTTTTAAGTAGGTCCACATCAATATTCCACAGTTAGATTCAATCAAGGAGATGCCCGGTTATGCCAAATTTCTCAAGGATGCCATGTCGAAGAAATCTAGACTTTGGGAATTTGAGACGGTAAAACTGACAGAAGGATGCATGACTATTCTGCACAAGCATCCACGCCAGAAAAAGAAGGATCCTGGGAGCTTCATAATACCTTGCATAATCGGAGATAAATTTGTGGGTAAGGCACTTTTGTGATCTAGGTGCTAGTATTAATCTAATGCCAAAATATGTATTCCAGAAATTAGGTATTGGACAAGGCACAACAGGGATTCTTGCCAAGCTTGAAGTACAGAGTTGTGTGATCGCTGCCGCGACAACTACAGACCGCTACCACCGCAGGTGCTGCCGCGACAGGAGCAACGACAGAACAGGAAGTCTTAGACATTGCAACACCTACACTACTGAGCATATCAATACCGGCCCATTCTCTCTATCCTGATTTCTTTAATCCTTTATCTTCAGTACTCTTTAATATTCCTTTACAAACAATTGAAATTATCTTCTTTCTTGTGCAGCAATTCAAGGTTAAGGCTATTTCCAGTGCCTGTGGATTCGACATCCGATACTTCATGTACCACTTTACTACTTGCGTCGTGTACACTTGCACTCTATTGCGATAGACTCTTTTACACGCAAAAATTAGCATGGATGAAATTAGGAGTAAAAACACATAAGGATGACATTTTTCAAGAAATCAAGCAATTTAAGCACAAAAAGGTCCTAAAAGGTCAAGATAGGCTAGTTAGACCTAACTCTCTCCTAAGGGACCAAAAACGCTCATAATCCAAAGGCTTGGTAAAAATGTCCGCTAGTTGGTTTAAGGTGTCAACGAACTCTATAGCAACATCTTCCTTAAGGACATGATCTCTAATGAAATGATGCCTTATTTCTATATGTTTGGTTCTAGAGTGTTGGATGGGATTTTTTGTTAAGCATATGACACTAGTGTTGTCACATTTAGTGGGTATGGTTTCAACTTTAATACCATAATCTAAGAGTTGTTGCTTCGGTGGTAGATAGAGCTACACTATTTTGTTTCTTAGAGAACCAAGAGATGAACATACTACCTAAGAATTGACATGTTCCCGAAGTACTATTCCTATCGATTTATCACTCCCATAATTCGCATCCGAATAAGCATGAAGGTTGAAGGTTGAGTCTCTAGGGTACCAAAGTCCTAGACAAGGCGTATCACTAAGGTACCTAAAGATTCTCTTAACAGCTATAAGGTGAGACTCTCTAGGACTAGCTCGAAACCTAGCACACAAGCAAACACTAAACAATATATCCGGTCTACTTGCGGTAAGGTAAATCAAAGATCCAATCATAGATCGATAAAGCTTAGAGTCAACACACTTACCTCCTTCATTTTTGTCAAGCTTTGTAGATGAGCTCATTGGTGAGGCTTGAGGCTTTGCATTCTCCAAGCCAAAATTCTTGAGCATATCCTTGATGTACTCTACTTGATTGATGAAGGTGCCATACTTCCTTTGCTTGATTTGGAGTCCTAAAAAGAATGAGAGCTCCCTCATCATGCTCATCTCGAATTCACCTTGCATTAACTTAGCAAACTCCTTGCAAAGACACTCATTAGTAGATCCAAAAATAATATCATCAACATATATTTGTACTACTAAGATGTCATTTTTATACCTTTTTATGAAAAGTGTAGTGTCCACCTTACCTTTTTCAAAACCTTTTTCAATCAAAAAGTTTGAAAGTATTTCATACCAAGCTCTAGGAGCTTGTTTTAAGCTATAAAGTGCTTTAGTTAGTTTGAAAACATGATTTGGAAATTTTGAATCCTTAAAACCCGGTGGTTGTTCCACATACACTTTTTCATTTATAAAACTATTTAAAAATGCACTTTTAACATCCATTTGAAAAAGCTTGAAATCATGATAACATGCATATGCAAGCAACATCCTAATAGATTCCATTCTGGCTATGGGTGAATAGGTTTCATCAAAATCAATTCCCTCTTACTGATTGTAACCTTGAGCAACTAATCTAGATTTGTTTCTCACAATGTTACCACTCTCATCTAGTTTATTCCTAAATACCCATTTAGTTCCTATAGTAGATTGATTACTACGCCTTTGAACTAATGTCCATACATTACTTCTCTCAAATTGATTTAACTCTTATTGCATAACCATAATCCAAAAATCATCTTTTAATGCTTCTTTAATGTTCTTAGGCTCTATGCATGAGATAAAAGCAATATGGTTCATGAGTTCAAGTGAAGATCTAGTAGTTACCTCCTTGGATGGATCACCCAAGATTTCACCACCTTTTACATAGTTGTACTCCCTTGGGTAGCTCACTTCCTTTTCCTCAAGAGCCAAGTCCTTCAAGGCTTCAAGAGGTGGATCTTGTGCATCATCATCTTTAGTTGGAATCTCATCCTCCTTTGAAGTTTATCCTCCAACAAAGGCATCAAGGATTCTTACATCATCATCATCACGAGATTCCTTCCTCGGAAGGAGGTTATAATCGAATACAACATGAATAGACTCTTCTACTACTAAAGTTCTCTTATTAAATACACGATAGACTTTAGAGGTTAAAGAATACCCTAAGAAAATAGCTTCATCACTTTTAACATCAAATTTACCTAAGTTATCTTTACCATTATTTAAAACAAAACACTTGTAACCAAATGGATGGAAATAGCTAATGTTAGGCTTTTTAGATTTTAAAATCTCATATGGTGTTTTCTTTAAAAGTGGCCTAATCACTACTCGATTTACAATGTAGCAAGCGGTGTTTGTGGCTTCTTCCAAAAAATATTTAGGTAAATTGTTTTCATAAAGCATGGTTCTAGCCATTTCTTGCAAAGTCCTATTTTTCCTCCCAACTACCGCATTTTGTTGAGGAGTTCGAGGAGCCGAAAAATTGTGGCTAATACCCTTTTCATTTAAACACTCTTCAAAACCTAGATTTTGAAATTCGGTTCCATGATCACTTCTAATATGAGAAATCTTAAGTTCAAGATTATTTCGAGTTAATTTTGAAAACGTGATGAATTTTTCTAAAACCTCATCTTTAGTACCTAAAAATAGAACCCAAGTAAATCTAGAATAGTCATCAACAAGTACAAATGCATACGATTTACCACCCAAGCTCATAGTTCTAATAGGCTCAAATAAATCCATGTGAATTAGTTTTAAACACCTACTTGTAGAAACATCATTAATGGATTTAAAGGATGATCTATGTTGTTTACCCTTAGAGCATGCATCACATATTTTATCATTTGAGAATTTGATCTTAGGTAAACCTCTAACTAGATTTAGGGAAACTAATTTTTCTAAAACACTAATGCTAACATGTCCTATTTTCCTATGCCATAGCCATGCATCATTTTCATTTTATGCAACAAAACATGCATGAGATGTATGAATGCCATCTAAATGCACCATGTAAATGTTACCTATGCGATGACCAATGAGCATTATTTTATTTGATTTAATGTCAACAATTTTACAACCATTTTTATCAAATAAGACATTAAATTCTTTATCACACAATTGACTAATGCTCAATAAATTGTGTTTAAGACCATCGACATACAAAACATTTTCAATAAGTATGGTAGAGTGATTACCTATGGATCCAATACCTTTAATGTGGCATTTGGAGTTGTCACCAAATGTCACTACTCATCCACTTTTTGGCTTTAAGTCCATGAATCGACTCTTGTCTTCGGTCATGTGCCTCGAGCATCCACTATCAAGGTACCATGAGTTTTGACTTTGTGCTTTGGCCTTATAGCAATGCTCCCCCTACAAACAAAGATATTAAGCTTTGATTTTTGGTACCCAAATCATTTTGCGTCCACGAGTGTTAGCTCCCAAATGCTTGGTTCCCTTAGGAATCCAAGGTGACATAGCAACAACATTATTAGACTTGACGAGTTCCTTAGGAACCCATACACTTCTAATTTTCTTAGTTCTATTATAACTATGGAAGCCACTTTGTTTGTAGTTATTGTTCTTTCTTTTAGGTTGGTTTGATCTAGATGATTCACCTATTTCATTTTTCATATTAACAACACTATTGAAAGATTTCTTAAGCTCATTTAACACCTTTTGTTGTTCACTATTGCATTGAGAAATAAGATTGTTTAAGTCTACATTTTCATCTTGAAAGAATTTAAGTTCATCTTGTAAACCTAAGATCTTTTTCTCAAATTTTAAGTTAGCTTGAGAAAGTGAGTCATTTTTAGCATTTAGTTCCGAAATGATCTTTCTATTTTTTATGACCGACTCTTTATACTTCTCAACCAACTTATCATATACCTCTTGTAACTCATCATAAGCATCATGAATTTCATCAAATGTAAAATCAAAAGATGATGAGTTAGAGGTTACCATGGAGGAATCCTCCTCAAGAGCCATGAGGTAAAGGTTTGCCACTTCGTGTTCCTCATCCTCGGATGACTCCTCATCACTCCATGTAGCAAGCTTGGCTTTGAGCTTCTTTTTCTTCTCAAAGCCCTTCTTCTTGAGTTGAGGTCACTCAGAACGAATATGACCCGATTTTTTTCACTCAAAGCAAATGATTTGATCCCTCTCTTCTTCTTTGTTTTTGGTCTTGAAGTCCATTTTTCTTTGAATCTTTCTACCCCGGTTGGACCTCATAAACCGTGAGAACCTTTTGGCTATCATAGCCAATTCTTCTAAGTCTTCCTCCTCACTAGAAGTGCTCTCCTCATGTAGAGAAGCTTTGAGAGCCACTCCTATCTTTTTCTTCTTATCTACCTCAAGCTTCTCCACTCTTTTCTCGTTCTTCTTCCTTTCATCTTCCCTTCCTTGCTTCATGATCTCACGAGTTGAGAGAGAACCAACTAGCTCATCAAGCTTGAGTGTTTTCAAATTTTTGGCCTCAATGATGGCGGTTCAATTCCCATCCCAAGACTCGGGAAGTGAGTAGAGTAGTTTCCGGACTAGTTTATCTTCCAAGATTATCTCTCCAAAACCCTTTAACCCATTTACGATTGTTGAGAAATGATCGAACATCTTCGAAATGGTTTCGTCGGGCTCCATTATGAAATTCTCATAGCTAAGATTGAGAATTCCAATCTTTATCTCCTTCACATCACTTGTTCCTTCATAAGTAGTCTCAAGTGTATCCCACACTTCCTTAGAACTTTCGGTGGAGGAAACCTTGGAGTAGATATCGGGACCGAAAGAACAAAACAACAAGTGAAGAGCTTTGTCGTTGATTTGAATATTCTTTCTCTCTTTTTCACTCATCTCATTGTTCCTTTTTGGCACTAATCTTCCTTCGTCGTCTCTCTTCATCGGAATAGTAGGGCCATCTTTGATGGCATCCCAAACTAGATAATCGTTGGATTTAATGAAGAGACGCATCCGGTTCTTCCAAAAAGGGTAGTTATCACTGTTGAAGAAAGGCGATTTGGTGGTTGATTGAGACTCATACATGTTTGGCCTGGAGGTAGATGTCATGGCTTGATTTGAGGTTGATCACACTCTTCCTAGGAACCCCTCTTGTGGTTGTTAATCCTTCAAAGAGGTAGGCTCTGATACCAATTGTTGGGTGTATCAATGAAACAATATAAGCCAAGAGGGGTGAATTGGATTTTTAGAACTTTTGGTGGTGGAGTGGAAAATTAAAAATGCTAGACAAGAGGATTTAGAGTTGTTCAAGTTCCAATCGAACTCTACACCCACTACCTTAGCTTCACTAAGGATTTTCCAACAATCCACTAATTGTTCTTCCCCTTTTCTAGGCTAAGGAGGTAACCTTTACAATACCGGTCAAAATTTCTACCCAAAATTTGACCCAATCCTCACTCATGAAATACAAAGAAGATTATCTAAAACTAGTATCTCTCAATACAAAATGTAGCCTTTTTACAAGCACTCAACCCAATTGAACATATAAGAATGGAAATTACAAAGTTCACATTTGGAGTTTACAAGAAATATGGGTTTTTTGCAAAATTGCTTGGATTTGATGTTTGGATAATACTTTGGAGATCAATAGTTGTTGTTGGAGCTTTTAGAGGTCCCTTTTATACCTTCTCATTGAATTCTAGCCGTTGGGGTTGTTGCATTCATCAATATAGCCGTTGAGATGTTATCTTCCCTCCATAAATGCAGTATGCAACTACCCGTTTCGAAATGTCCGACCTTGTTTCAAAACATTTGAGGTCGTTTCGATTCTGCCGTATCGAAATGGATCAAACCGTTCCGATGTTCTTTTATCCATTTTGAAACACGTTCCGAAACAGAGGCTAACAGTTTCAAACTGTTCCGAAACGCACAGAGGCCGTTCTGAAACGGTGACACGAAATTCACTGTTTTGGCTTGATAAACACTTAGAAAATATTTGACAAATTGAGGTTTTGACTTAAACATTTTTCTTTAAATACATAGAGAGGTTTTGAGGACTTAAAAATTCATTTTCCATTTTTCAATTTAGTCCTTAAATCTTTTGTTATATCAAAATAAATTTATTGGTCTAACAATCTCCCCCTTTTTGATATAACATAACCAAGTTAGAATTTTTAAGAGTTTTGAAAATTTGAAGATGTTCTAACTCCTCCTTAATTTAAGATGGGTTTTTAAAGTTTTGAAAAGATTTAAAATTCAAGTTTTAAAAACTCAAAACCGACTTAAGAAAATTTTTTGGATCTTATATTACTTCTCCCCCTTTTGTCAGATCAAAAAGAATAGTAAACAAGGCTCATCAAGAGAAGAAACAGGGTTAAAAGCAATAAACCAAACAACATAATATAGAATCATGAAGTTCAAATAACCAAACATAAAACTTAAAGCAATAAAGTTTAAAGCTCAATCCTAAACAAAGCAAAAAAAGCATAGGTTCATAAAGCATAACTAAAAATAGAAAGGTGCAAACTTAGTCCTAATATGATAAACTAATATGAAATGCAATGAAGACCCTAATCCTCATCGTCATCGTCACCATCAACATCCAAAGAATCATCATCGCGTTTAGCTTGAGTACGACGAAAGGTCATCCATTGACCATAGAAGGTAGAGAATGACAAGTCCATCGATTGATGTTGATTCTCAAGGGCGGTGAGACGATCCTCCACGGATTGCAAACGGGTATTGAGAGTACCAAAACCCGAAGCTATGTTTGTATCCATCGTGTTGAGCCGTTCGGTGAGGAAAGCCATAAGAGCTTCATTGTTAGGACCCTGAGCTTGAGGTGGGGGCTCAACTTGAGGTGGAGGGGCATGCCCATCAACACGTTCCCATTGGCCAAGAGTGTAGTGGAACCCAGACTTATGGAGAGAAGATTCACCAATCTTGTTCTTACTGGGTTCTGGAGAATCATAAGAGCAATCAAAGTTGAGGATGTCAAAGGTATAGCTCAAAACAGTCCCATAAGTGAAAGATTTAAGAGCATCGATTTCACGAAGCTTTACATTATTGACCATCTCGGCGAACTTAATTTTGACAAGATTTGGCCGTTCTCCTCGGCGAAAGCAGTCTAACCAAAATAATCAACTTGACGAATATGAGAGAATTTACCTCTAGAAGGGCAGATGAACCATGAAATCATCAAGTGAAGGAACCGGTCATGAGCGTCCAAAGAAAGAACGAAGTCAGTGTGAGCACCAAAGTGGGTCTCATCCTCAATGCCTTCATTCTTGAGCCCAAGAGCAGTCTCTAAAAAGGGTATGTTGATAATGAACTTCTTCCCCAAGAGATATGACTCAATGTCAATCACCTCAGTGTGATCTTCATTATCAATGAGCACGACATTTGAGTAGAAAATGAGGACCATGTGCTTGTAGGTAATATCTGGTATGTTCAAGAAAGCCATGAAGTTCCATTCATGCAAACGCTCTAGATAGGGGGAAGCGAAACGCTCGGAATAAAGGAACGAGATATCAACAACACGCTCTCGATGAACGGCTATATCCTTGACGTAGGTGAAACGATCCTTCATCTCTTGAGTTCGAAGACTTTTGAGAAAAAGTTGAGTGAGGTTAGGACGGATATTGGCTTGACTTGAAGCTTCACTCGATTGAGCAGTCTTTTGTTTCTTGTTAACGTTTTCAATGGTAAAATCCTAAAAACATAAAGCAAGCAAATTGAAAAATATAAGTGTATGCATGAACATCCTTAATTCAATCCAATGACAAATCCCACTTAGGTTTTTTTTTAAAAAAATTAAAGACATATATACATATACAAAAAAATTGAATAAAGAAGAAAAATACATTTGAAAAATAGTAAAAAAATACAAGTAAAACCAAATATATTCGAAACAAAAATTTTGAGATTTTGAATTTTTTTTTACAAATTTTGAAAGACCCAAGTTGCAAAACATATAATCTATACAAAATTAAAATTTTCTAACCTAAAATTCGAATAAAATCAAAGGAAAAAGGAAAAGATGAAAATATACCTTAAATAGGGATTTTGGATGAATGAATGGAAGATCTTGCAGAAAATTATTGAAGCTTGCTTAGACTTGAGTTTGTGAGTAAAAGGCCTCAAGATTTGATGAAAAACAACGAGGTTTAGAGGGTATTTATAGGGAAAAACCGGGTTAGGGTTTTTAGGGTTTTAATTAAAAGTGAACTTTAGCATTGAAAGCTCTTTAAAAAGCTGTCTGCATACCCATTTCGGAACAGGAACAATCGTTCCGAAACGTGGGTACCGAAACGTTGACTGACGTTTTGAGTCTAGTTGACCGTTCCGATACAGCTTTAACCGTATCGAATCCCACATGTTGACCCGTATCGAAACTCATTTCGATACACTTCTTGGCAGAGGCAAAACGTTTCGAAACCCTTTTAAGGCGTTTTGAAACACCCTAATCATAGATCACTCTTTTAAGGCACCCGTATCGAAACAAATTGACTCGTTTCGATACGCACAGGCCTGGAGGTGCAGATGAGGCTCTAATATTGTAGAAAAATGAATTTCATGAAGTCCTATATGCATAAATGATATGAATGAGCAGGAATAACATGCACAAACATAAACATATTCCCCCTAACTATTAGCATGGATGAAATTAGGAGTAAAAACACATAAGGATGGCATTTTTCAAGAAATCAAGCAATTTAAGCACAAAAAGGTCCTAAAAGGTCAAGATAGGCTAGTTAGACCTAACTCTCTACTAAGGGACCAAAAATGCTCCTTATCCAAAGGCATGGTAAAAATGTCCGCTAGTTGGTTTAAGGTGTCAACGAACTCTATAGCAACATCTTTCTTAAGGACATGATCTCTAATGAAATGATGCCTTATTTCTATATGTTTGGTTCTAGAGTGTTGGATGAGATTTTTTCTTAAGCATATGACACTAGTGTTATCACATTTAATGGGTATGGTTTCAACTTTAATACCATAATCTAAGAGTTGTTGCTTCGGTGGTAGATAGAGCTACACTATTTTGTTTCTTAGAGAACCAAGAGATGAACATACTACCTAAGAATTGACATGTTCCCGAAGTACTCTTCCTATCGATTTTTCACTCTCATAATCCGCATCCGAATAAGCATGAAGGTTGAAGGTTGAGTCTCTAGGGTACCAAAGACCTAGACAAGGGGTATCTCTAAGGTACCTAAAGATTCTTTTAACAACTATAAGGTGAGACTCTCTAGGACTAGCTCGAAACCTAGCACACAAGCAAACACTAAACAATATATTCGGTCTACTTGCGGTAAGGTAAATCAAAGATCCAATCATAGATCGATAAAGCTTAGAGTCAACAAACTTACCTCCTTCATCTTTGTCAAGCTTTGTAGATGAGCTCATTGGTGTGGCTTGAGGCTTTGCATTCTCCAAGCCAAACTTCTTGAACATATCCTTGATTTACTTTGCTTGATTGATGAAGGTGTCATCCTTCCTTTGCTTGATTTGGAGTCCCCAAAAGAATGAGAGCTCCCCCATCATGCTCATCTCGAATTCACCTTGCATTAACTTAGAAAACACCTTGCAATGACACTCATTAGTAGATCCAAAAATAATATCATCAACATATATTTGTACTACTAAGATGTCATTTGTATACCTTTTATGAAAAGTGTAGTGTCCCAACAACGATCTTGATGTTGTCACCACTGCTGCCATCTCTGATCTGATTTTTTTTCTCTTCTTTTTATATGCATATTTTTTCCGCTGCTATCATTAGGCCACGCTCGTTCCTTGGCTTTCCTTCGTTGGAATGTTATTTCTCTGGTGAAATTTCTGCTCGTTTATTTTTGTTGTTTTGTCGAAAAGGTTATAGTTTAGCCTTAAAAAAACTATTTGGTTCTATCTTAGCCAGCCATCCTAAAAAGATAGGAGAAAATGTTTTAGTTTAGCCTTTCAAGAAAAACTATATTATTTTTCAAGGGATTCTACATCAAAAATTCAAGCTGGGACTCTAGTACGTGTAACTACCAGCTTGAGGGAGAGTGTAGATTCCTGTGATCGTTATTGAATGGAAGCAACTACTTAGTCCGTGAATGGCAGAAAAAGCAGGAAGACATCTCAGAAGATGCAAAAACCAGAAAAAGATCATCACCGATAAAGGAAAGCTGGAAGACATCTAAGGAAGGTGCAGAACCAACAACTACAGCAAAGTTGGTAGTCATCTCAAGAAGGATGCCGAAACCAGCAACATCAGCTGCAAATTTTCAACAATGATCGTGCAAAGAACAACATGATTATATCCTAGTTGTTCAACTCAATGGCTCCCGGAAAAGGGAGATCTTTTTCTCTAAGAAACAACAGAAGAAATATGAGTAGGGCATCACATTCAAGATCCAAGCTGGTGCTCTACTACGTTTGCTCACCAGCTTGAGGGGGAGTGTAAGTTATCCGAGAAGTATTAGAGTTTGAGGGAGAGTGTAAGTTATCCGAGAAGGGGTAGAGTTTTATTTAATCTATAATTAGAGTTTATTCCCAAGTCAGTAGTTTAGATTTACTAGAAGTCTTATTTAAATTAGGGATAAATATTATTTAAATTAGAGATAAAAGTATAGTTTAACTATACTAAAACTCTGTAATTTCCAATTTAAAGGCTCGCCGTACACACATTTGAATATTGAAGAATAATAAGAAAATACAGAGAAACACATTGTTTTCTCTGGAAAATATCCTTTCCATCTTCTTCAAACAATAATTCCTTAACCACCGATCACACACAAACCACCATCATTAATTGCATCTCCGGCCACCATGGCCCCTTTCTCACATGCCTTACCTTTTTCAATCAAAAAGTTTGAAAGTCTTTCATACCAAGCTCAAGGAGTTTGTTTTAAGCCATAAAGTGCTTTAGTTAGTTTGAAAACATGATTTGGAAATTTTGAATCCTTAAAACCCGGTGGTTGTTCCACATACACTTCTTCATTTATAAAACCATTTAAAAATGCACTTTTAACATCCATTTGAAAAAGGTTGAAATCATGATAACATGCATATGCAAGCAACATCCTAATAGCTTTCATTCTAGCTACGGGTGCATAGGTTTCATCAAAATCAATTCACTCTTCTTGAGTGTAACCTTGAGCAACTAATCTAGCTTTGTTTCTCACAATGTTACCACCCTCATCTAGTTTATTCCTAAATACCCATTTAGTTCCTATAGTAGATTGATTACTACGCCTTTAAACTAATGTCCATACATTACTTCTCTCAAATTGATTTAACTCTTCTTGCATAGCCATAATCCAAAAATCATCTTTTAATGCTTCTTTAATGTTCTTAGGCTCTACGCATGAGATAAAAGCAACATGGTTCATGAGTTCAAGAGAAGATCTAGTAGTTACCCCCTTGGATGGATCACCCAAGATTTCACCACCTTTGACATATTTGTACTCCCTTGGGTAGCTCACTTCCTTTTCCTCAAGAGCCAAGTCCTTCAAGGTTTCAAGAGGTGGATCTTGTGCATCATCATCTTTAGTTAGAATCTCATCCTCCTTTGAAGTTTGTCCTCCATCAAAGGCATCAAGGATTCCTAAATCATCATCATCACAAGATTCCTTCCTCGGAAGGAGGTTATCATCGAATACAACATGAATAGACTCTTCTACTACTAAAGTTCTCTTATTTAATACATGATAGGCTTTAGAGGTTAAAGAATACCCTAAGAAAATAGCTTCATCACTTTTAGCATCAAATTTACCTAGTTGTCTTTACCATTATTTAAAACAAAACACTTGTAACCAAATGGATGGAAATAGCTAATGTTAGGATTTTTAGATTTTAAAATCTCATATGGTGTTTTCTTTAAAAGTGGCCTAATCATTACTCGATTTACAATGTAGCAAGCGGTGTTTGTGGCTTCCTCCTAAAAATATTAGGTAAATTGTTTTCATAAAGCATGGTTCTAGCCATTTCTTGCAAAGTCCTATTTTCCCTCTCAACTACCGCATTTTGTTAAGGAGTTCGAGGAGCCGAAAAATTGTGGCTAATACCTTTTTCTTTTAAAAACTCTTCAAAACCTAGATTTTGAAATTCGGTTCCATGATCACTTCTAATATGAGAAATCTTAAGTACAAATGCATACGATTTACCACCCAAGCTCATAGTTCTAATAGGCCCAAATAAATCCGTGTGAATTAGTTTTAAAGACCTACTTGTAGAAACATCATTAATGGATTTAAAGGATTATCTATGTTGTTTACCCTTAGAGCATGCATCACATATTTTATCATTTGAGAATTTGATCTTAGGTAAACCTCTAACTAGATTTAGGGAAACCAATTTTTCTAAAACACTAAAGCTAGCATGTCCTATTTTCCTATGCCATAGTCATGCATCATTTTCATTTTGTGCAACAAAACATTCATGAGATGTATGAATGCCATCTAAACGCACCATGTAAATGTTACTTATGCGATGACCAATGATCATTATTTTATTTTATTTAATGTTAACAATTTTACAACCATTTTTATCAAATAAGACATTAAATTCTTTATCACACAATTGACTAATGCTCAATAAATTGTATTTAAGACCATCGACATACAAAACATTTTCAATAAGTATGGTAGAGTGATTACCTATGGATCCAATACCTTTAATGTGGCCTTTGGATTTGTCACCAAATGTCACTACTCATCCACTTTTTGGCTTTAAGTCCATGAATCGACTCTTGTCTTTGGTCATGTGCCTCGAGCATCCACTATCAAGGTACCATGAGTTTTGACTTTGTGCTTTGGCCTTGTAGCAATGCTCCCCTACAAACAAAGATATTAAGCTTTGATTTTTGGTACCCAAATCATTTTGGGTCCACGAGTGTTAGCTCCCAAATTCTTGGTTCCCTTAGGAATCCAAGGTGACATAGCAACAACATTATTAGACTTGACGAGTTCCTTAGGAACCCATACACTTCTAATTTTCTTAGTTCTATTATAACTATGGAAGTCACTTTGTTTGTAGTTATTGTTCTTTCTTTTAGGTTGGTTTGATCTAGATGATTCACCTATTTCATTTTTCATATTAACAACACTATTGAAAGATTTCTTAAGCTCATTTAACATCTTTTGGTGTTCACTATTGCATTGAGAAATAAGATTGTTTAAGTCTACATTTTCATCTTGAAAGAATTTAAGTTCATCTTGTAAACCTGAGATCTTTTTCTCCAATTTTAAGTTAGCTTGAGAAAGTGAGTCATTTTTAGCATTTAGTTCCAAAATGATCTTTCAATTTTTTATGACCGACTCTTTATACTTCTCAACCAACTCATCATATACCTCTTGTAACTCATCATAAGCATCATGCAATTCATCAATTGTAAAATCAAAAGAAGATGAGTTAGAGGTTACCATGGAGGAATCCTTTCTTGCTTCATGATCTCACGAGTTGAGAGAGAACCAACTAGCTCATCAAGCTTGAGTGTCTTCAAATTTTTGGCCTCAATGATGGCGGTTCTCTTCCCATCCCAAGACTCGGGAAGTGAGTAGAGTAGTTTCCGGACTAGTTTGTCTTCCGATATTATCTCTCCAAAACCCTTTAACCCTTTTATGATTGTTGAGAAACGATCGAACATCTTCGGAACGGTTTCGTCGGGCTCCAATTTGAAATTCTCTTTGCTAAGATTTAGAATTCCAATATTTGTCTCCTTCACATCACTTGTTCCTTCATAAGTAGTCTCAAGTGTATCCCACACTTCCTTAGCACTTTCGATGGAGGAAACCTTGGAGTAGATATTGGGACCGAAAGAACAAAACAACATGTGAAGAGCTTTGTCATTGATTTGAATCTTCTTTCTCGCTTTATCACTCATCTCATTCTTCCTTTTTGGCACTATTCTTCCTTCATCGTCTCTCTTCTTCGGAATACTAGAACCATCTTCGATGACATCCCAAACTAGATAATCGTTGGATTTAATGAAGAGACGCATCCGGTTCTTCCAAAAAGGGTAGTTATCACCGTTGAAGAAAGGCGGTTTGGTGGTTGATTGAGACTCATACATGTTTGACCCGAAGGTAGATGTCATGACTTGATTTGATGTTGATCACACTCTTCCTAGGAACTTCTCTTGTGGTTGTTAATCCTTCAAAGTGGTAGGCTCTGATACCAATTGTTGAGTGGATCAATGAAACAATATAAGCCAAGAGGGGTGAATTGGATTTTTAGAACTTTTGGTGGTGGAGTGGAAAATTAAAAATGCTAGACAAGAGGATTTAGAGTGGTTCAAGTTTCAATCGAACTCTACATCCACTACCTTAGCTTCACTAAGGATTTTTCAACAATCCACTAATTATTCTTCCCCTTTTCTAGGCTAAGGAGGTAACATTTACAATACCGGTCAAATTTTCTACCCAAAATTTGACTCAATCCTCACTCAAGAAATACAAAGAAGATGAAGGCTAAAACTAGTATCTCTCAATACAAAATGTAGCCCTTTTACAAGCACTCAACCCAATTGAACATATAAGAATGGAAATTACAAAGTTCACAATTGGGATTTATAAGAAATATGAGATTTTTGCACAATTGCTTGGATTTGATGTTTGGATAATACTTTGGAGATCAATTAGTTGTTGTTGGAGCTTTTAGAGGTCCCTTTTATACCTTCTCATTGATTTCTAGCCGTTGGAGTTGTTGCATTCATCAATATAACCGTTGGGATGTTATCTTCCTTAAAAATGATAACTAAAACGAAAAGTATAATTTTGCTCGGTTGTTACACTCTCGATCGGTTACAGTATTTTACAAACACACGAAGAACCATATTGATGCCACAGATCATGTTCTTTTGGTAGAGAATCTCAATGGAATTTCATCGCTTGGATAATTCCAATAAAGATGTTATTAACATGAATTTTAATTTTGTCGGTAAGTTCATTTACAAGTCCATTAGTTTCCCTTTCAATTGAGCTTACTTTTTAAAAAATAATGATTCGTGAAACATAGAAGGCTTAATACAACTTTTCCCCTAAAGTATATCTGATTTTCCAACTTGTTCCCTAAACTTCATTTTGCTCACTTTTTCCTCTTAAACAATTCGCCGTTACTCATTTTATCCCATTCCGTTACCCTTTACCGTTAAAAAAAATTCTAGGCAATAACATCCTGCCACGTCATCAACTCATTGACTAAGTCAATCCGTCTGGTTTTATTTAAAGGGTAAATGACATTTTAAGTTTGTTTTTTGTTCAATTTAGTCACTAAAAAGTTTATTTTTAGCTTAAATTGACCCGTATTTGTTTCTAATTTTTATAATTTAGTCCATTATTTGTTATTAATAATATTATTTTATTAAAATGTTAATATTTAATAAAAATAAATCAAATAAAATATTTTAATACTAAATTAGTAATTTCGTATTATACTCAAATCATGCTCGTATTATATTCGAATCATATTTAGAATATAATTTGAATATGATTCGAATATAATATGAACATGATACGAATATTATTACCTGTTAAACATAATTCGAATATAATATGGACATGATTCGAATATAATAGTTGAAAAAACATGTAATTATATTAAAATTATATTCGAATCATATTCAAATTACATTCGAAATATCATATTCAAATTATATTTCGAAAATAATTTGAATATGCTTCAAATATAATATGAACATGATACGAATATAATTACATGTTAAACATGATTCCAATATAATTACCTGCTAAACATGATTCGAATATAATAGTTGAAAAAACATGTAATTATATGAAAATTATATTCGAATCATGTTCATATTATATTTGAATCATATTCAAATTATATTTGAATCATCTTCTAATTATATTCAAATTATTAATTCGAAAATATTATATTCGTATCATGTTCATATTATATTCGAATCATACTCAAATTATTTTCGAAATATAATTTGAATATGATATGTCAAATGTAATTTGAATATGATTCGAATATAATTCTAATATAATTACATGTTTTTTCAACTATTATATTAGAATCATGTTCATAGTATATTCGAATCATGTTTAACATGTAATTATATTCGAATCATGTTTGACAGGTAATTATATTCGTATCATGTTCATATTATATTCGAATCATATTCAAATTATTTTTGAAATATAATTTGAATATGATTCGAATATAATTCTAATATAATTACATGTTTTTTTTCAACTATTATATTCGAATCATGTCCATAGTATATTCGAATCATGTATAACAAGTAATTATATTCGAATCATGTTTATCAGGTAATTATATTTGTATCATGTTCATATTATATTCGAATCATATTCAAATTATTTTCGAAATATAATTTGAATATGATATTTTGAATGTAATTTGAATATGATTCGAATATAATATGAACATGATTCGAATATAATTCTAATATAATTACATGTTTGTTCAACTATTATATTTGAATCATGTCCATAGTATATTCGAATCATGTTTAACAGGTAATTATATTCGAATCATGTTTAACAGGTAATTATATTCGAATCATGTTTAACATGTAATTATATTCGTATCATGTTCATATTATATTCGAATCATATTCAAATTATATTCTAAATATGATTCGAATATAATACAAGCATGATTTGAATATAATACGAAATTACTAATTTAGTATTTAAATATTTGATTTGATTTATTTTTATTAAATATTAACATTTTAGTAAAATAATATAATTAATAATAACAAATAATGGACTAAATTATAAAAATTAGAAACAAATAGGGGTCAATTTAATGTAAAAATAGACTTTTCAGTGACTAAATTGAACAAAAAACAAACCTGACAGACTTGACATGTCATTTACCCTTTAAATAAAATCAGACGGATTGACTTTGTCAATGAGTTGATGACATGGCAGGATGTTATTGACTGAATTTTTTTTTAACGACAAAGAGTAACAGAATGTGGCAAAATAAGTAACAACGAATTGTTTAAGAGGAAAAAATAGGCAAAATAAAGTTTAGGAGGCAAGTTGGGAAATCAGGTATAAAATGGGGAAAGTTGTATTAAGCCAACATAAAACATTCCAAGTGTATTGGATGATTTACACTAACATTTTACATTCACAGTAATAATACAATAAATGCTTGTGAATTTAAATGAGAAATATGCATTTATTTCACTTATTGTTATTTTTTATTGGGATGATCACTCTCTATGTGATATAAATGAATGGATTGTATTTATTAATGCTTCTTAAAATGTCTATTTTCGGTTTTGATAATAATAATGTTACTTGATAAGCAAATATGGGCATACTGCATTGTGGAGGCAGCCTGGTCTGGACGACTCTATATGGTTTATTTTTCTTAAATCAATTTATATATAGTTGTCGTATATATCATGTGGTTTTAATAATTATGAAAATCCACTTTAAAAAAAAAATAATTATGAAAATCACAATACTAATATTTTTTTTTTGAGAAATTTGTAAAGACAGTAGGGCAGCTGCTATCTTGGAGAAGTAAGGAATTGGTGATAATGGAATGAGAAAATTTTCAAATTAAATAGGTCTTAAATTCTAGTTTGATTCTCACGATCTGTTGGAAACTAAAGATATTGAAATTTTATTATTGTTAGTAAATTATTTTTGAGACTAACATTTGCATATGTTTAGAGTTGAACAAATTTATGTTGACTATTAAAATCAAAGACTCGTATGAACGATTGATTAAAAAGACGATATGAGAGTGCATGTCTAGGATTGGTTCTTTTAATGACCTGGTACTTTAGTGTGCCTAGTGTATCACCTCTCTTTTAGGGTTACGTACTTTGTGCACATTCCATTATTGAGCCTTTTTTTAAAACCGTGTGCATTTTTGTTTCTAGTTTTTAATTTACTAAATTCTTCTCGTCTAACAAAAGTTAATATTTGTTCTTTTATTTCGAGTTTTTAGTTTTACTGAATTCTTATCATTCAACAAAAGTTGATTAATTATGTTTCTATTTCTAGCTTTTAGTTTTTGACTAAATTCCTAACGATTAACAAATTCATAATTATGAATGACATTTAGTTCGTGACTTTGACGTGGCATAAGCCACGAACTCGTCAGTTCTTGTATATTGTTATAGTCACTACTCTAACTCTAGTTTACCAAAGTTCAATGTTGTTAGTAACTATAAGCCATAATGAAAAGATTGCAGACACAATTTCAAAACGTGGCAAAATAAAAATATTGTGTTATTTGATCGTGTTGTTTGAAAGATGACACGCGTATTGCTAGAGAGGATGATATAGACGTTGCTATCGCCTGCAATGTTGTCGAGACATGGAAGTACTCATGTTGCTACCGCCTTTAATGTTGCCAAGGCATGAAAGCACTATGATCTCTTATATCGTAACTACATTCTCAAAGTTGTATCTGATGCACGTTATAAAGTGCAAAATATTATGAGCACAATGAGAAGTTCTGATTATCACAGGACATGTGGGAAAGCTATGCTATTAATAAGTTACTATTAAAAAAATCCTACAAGGAAAAAAAAGACACCATATGAACTATAAAATAGTAAAAAATCCTCCTACAACTACTTAAAAGTTTAGGGGGTGTCTTGCCAAAGTAATAACTCATTTACCAAAGCAAATGAAAATAGGTCATAATACGATGGATTGTATTTTTGTTGGTATGCTTGCCATAACAATAACGATAATATTATTAATGGTGAAAAACGAAAGAATTTTGTTACCATGGATTATCCTCCTAACATGATTTTTTTATGATAATTAATTATGTTTGCCAACGATTTCTTTTGCATGAATAAAAGAATATTGAAATTCACAAGAATACGATATTAGAATTTAAAATTGTCTCATTCTTTTAAAGTTGGTCAAGTTCAACGAAACAAACTATAGATACTATTGATGAAAATTGTCAAGACTTTCAACAAGTGGTTGATGGGCAAGGGTGAAAAAGTCTTTTGGATCATATTTTCTACTTATATGCTAGAGGTTGAATGGTTACGAAATTTCTTGAAAGATATTTCAGAATGGCCAAAGCATATGCCCACAATATGTATATATTGTGATAACCAAGTAACATTTGGTAGGGCACAAAACGTAATGAAAAGTTGAGGCATTTACGTCGTCGACATAATATCATTAGATAATCGATCTCAACTGGAGTTATCTCTATCGATTTTGTAAGATCAAAAGATATTATTACGCATCCGCTAACCAAAGGGTTGAATCGAGATGAATTGATAAAACATTGAAAGGATTGAGACTAAAGTTCATGAATTTTAAGGTGTTATGTGAAGGAAAACTCAACCTAGTTGACTAGAGATCCCAAGATCTAGGTTCAAAGGGACAACCTACTTGCATATACCTTGTGGAGTCACTGAGGGGTTCTTACTCCAAGTTCATTCCTTTGATGTAAATAGTGACTAAAATGTGGAAAAGGTTAAGTAATACTTTTTAATGACAATTGAGTTGTAACACACTAAAATAATAATATGAAAAAATAAATTGAAAAAAAAAAGAGAAAAAGAAAGAAGAGAGAAAAAAAAAAGAAAATTGCTGCCTAAGGGGTTTGAACCCACAACCATATGCATGTTGAATCAAGTCTCCAACCAATTGAGCTAAAGAATCTCTTAGTTATAAGCCACACCCACTTATTTTTAAGTGATTCTTGAAATAGTAATAAAATAATGAAATGTCTCAACCACCCCAATTAATGGAATTTAATTGGGCCATCTACTCCCCCAAAAGGTACCAGAACCCTCTACCCTCACCGACCCTTCACCTTCCCTACACAACCGGCCACCATCGTTCCCCCCCCCCACCGCTACGTTGTGTCGTTCACCGTCGGTGCCAGAGTGCTCGTCGTTGAGTCTTGGGCCAAAGCCCCTTATCCAATCGCGCAGTCGCCGTCCCGATAGCCGCCAATTGAAGGGTTAAGGTTCGACGAACCTAGGGTTAAAGACTTTAGTTTTCACCGATTTCGTTCGCCGTGGGTGTCCGTTCATTGCACCACCACCACCGTTGAGTTCCTTGCGGCGAGGCGAGCAAAACCTTGTCGAAAAATCGATGTTTTGCCGCCGGTAAAGGTCTCATCGGACCTACATGTTTTTTAACCATTTTGGTTCGATTTAGGTAAGATCCGGCCAGATTACTACTTGTTTCGCTGAATTTTGGGTTTTGTTTAATCATGTGTCTGATGGGCTTTCACAATTTGGCAGAATCGAGTGTTTTGGGGATCACCGGTGACATTCCGGCGAGGATTTCGGCGAGATCGGTTAGGGTAAGTGAACCGGGTTCAAATCGGTCTGAACCGGCCCCAAACCCGAGCTAGTGAATCGTTAATTTAGACCCGAACCGTCTGCCTGACCTGACCCGAGTTGACCCGAACCCGAACCGAGTTTGACTCGTTAACCGAGTCAACCTAGTGAGTCAACTCGTCTGAGTCAACCCAGTGAGTCAACTCGTCCGAGTCAACTCAGTGAGTCAACTCGCCCGAGTCAACCCAGTGAGTCAACTCGCTAAGTCTGCCATTGGACCAGTGATGTCAACGTGATGTCAGCATTGACTTTGAGCGTTGACTTTAACCAAAAAGTCAACTTTTTTTTCGAAAAGTCTTAGTTTATGTTTTTCGACGTCATGAGTCTGATTTTAAAGCTCGTTTCGTGAAATTATAACCCGAAAGTCTCTAAATTGGACCTTGAACTCGAGTCTGCTTATGTATTTTAATAATCAATTACGAGCAATGTGAATAAGGACTGAAATTGGAATTTGTGTGATTGAAGGTATTCACAGTTCCTTGTATTCGAGATGTTGAGGACGTCGCATTCGGGTTCGAGTGTAATCGAATGGGGTATCATGAATCGACCGATGTAGCTTGGAGTTAAGGTAATACTTTTCTACCATTTGTATGCTTTATGAACATGATGGTATTCGGTTGAAGCATGCATGCTTATGATGATCGATGAGTGATCCAAGTTCAATGGTTAATCGGTAAAACAATGCACTTTGAAACATCCAATTCAAACTATTTCTTGATTAAAGGTCTAAGGCTCAAAATATTTGGTTGTGAAGTGACAAAGACGTCTTGATGTATATAAAAAAAAGAGACTAAAAATTACCTCTGTTAATGGAAGCGATTTAGAAATCTTCACTAGATCTGGTAACACATTCGATTCATCTGAAAACCTCAGTTTTGCTCCGGCCATTATGTTAACGAAGCCTAAATCTTCAAAATTGCAAAGTGCTAAGATCTTCCCGAGTTCTGAATAAATCTTCGAAGATAAGACTACGGAAAATTATTCGCATGTCTAGATTAATCTAAGTGGAGTAAAAGTTGAATTGATCTGAAATGACTAAAAGGATTGAAAATGCTGATTGGTTGAGCTAGTCGGAATCTGTATAATGACCAAAAGGACGGTAATACCCTCGGGCACTAGATGCCGAATTAACCATAACGATGGATGTACCCTCGAGACTCGAATTGAATGAATATTTAGAAGGATTTGAAAGGCTCAGGATAATTGAAAAACCTTTGAACACTGAAATGACTGAAAATACTTCTAAGACTCGTATTTGCTGGTCGTTTGATATATATGTTAATGTGAATGAATACCATTAAGGCATATTCGATCTGTTTGGAGGAAATACATAGTTAATAGTAAGAGTAGTCTATTTAAGGGTACGTTCGGTACTATGGTTTGAGTTCGGGTGTACTGCCCATGTTCGAATACTTGGTAAATATCGCAGTTTTGGGATCTGCAAGTTCGATTGAATTTGGAAACCTGATAAACTGTGGAGATCTTCATGTATGCATATTACCAATTTGTCCTTAGTATATGGAATTACAGAAGCACCCTTGACAGTCAAATGACCAAAATGTCCTCATTAGCCAAAATGACCTGAATAGCCCTAAATGTATCCGATGTTGTGAAAGATCTTGATTCAGAAATTCCCGAATGCTTGGTTGGAAACCTGATGAGCAAATGGAATTCCCGAGTCTCCGTTTATGCCTTGTTGGTATAAATTACCAAAATGCCTATGTATGACAAAATGACCATAATGCCCTTGTAGGCTTAAATGACTGAATCACTCATGATATATCTGAACTCTCAAAGATCTTGATGTATCAACTCCTGAATATCTGGTTTGAACCGTTGGTACGAACCCCTTTTAATAGGGATCTCGTTTTTGAAATTTGTCCAAATTGTCAAAAGTTCTATGCGTCCCTTTTCATAAATACCGAGTATCTTCAAGAAATAAACTGTCTCATCTAGTGTGTTCCATGTGCGTTACATTACTGTTTTTGCATATTGTTTTACATGTTTTATCATACTGATCATGTGCACATAACTGATATGCAGTTTTCGCATAAACATTACATGTTTTGGAATTTAAGCATGACTGTATTGTATGTTTGATATAGACCTTAGTACCCGATATGACAAACAAGCTGTGAGGATAATGTATTACTGAAAATACTACTAATGATTAATGAACTATTGTTGAACTGATTCACTAGGGTACTTGGGATATGATATGAAATTACGAACGGCTCAGCCCTGATCTAGCTGGTAAGACCGCCCATATTCGGTTCCTATGCTTCAGCTAGGTCTGCCTGTTTTCGGTTTCTATACTTCGGCTAGGTCCGCCCGTTTTGGTTCCTACACTTCGGCTAGGGTCGCCCGTATTCTAAGGTATTCCTTTAAGATGGTACCCACGCCCAATGGGCTCGGGTTAATGCCTGTACATGATACCGCACTGGGAAACTATATACTGGAGTATGGATGAAGGGTAAATAAAGAATTAAAATGAACTTTACTATTACTTGGAACAAATGTATTTGAAATAAAAAGGTTGCTGCATTGTTATATTTCCTACATTAATGTCGCACTGTTGGAACACACTAGACGCTAAACTCTTTGATTCCACCTTCGTAATTTATCATCTTATATAATTCCCGCTTGTTACTCGAGGATTGAATAAAGAACAAGTACTGTTATTCTCAAGTATAACTATAAAACTAATGAATTGATTTTGATATAACAAAGGAATTAAGGACTAAATTGAAAAAGAGAAAATGAATTTTTAAGTCCTCAAAATCTGTCTATGTGTTTAAAGAAAAATGTCCAAGTCAAAACTTTAACTTATCAAAAAATTTCTAAGTGTTTACCAAGTCAAAACAGTGATTTTCGAGTCACCGTTTCGGAACGGCCTTTAGGCGTTTCGAAACGTTTTGGAACTGTTAACCTCTGTTTCAGAACCAGCCCTCCCGTTTCGATACGGGTGTATCGAAACGACCTCAAACGTTTCGAAACGACTTTCAAACTTGGTTTCAAAATATGACCGTTGAACTTTTAAACAATTTTTAAAAGATATAGTTATCGCGTATCGAAACGCTTTAAGCCATTTCGATACATGTTTTGATAGTAGCAAAATGGTTCGAAACGGGCTTCAGAACGTTTCGGAACAGGCTCTTAGCGCATCGAAACGATCGTGTCCATTTTGGTACGGCCTATTTATTACACCCCAACGACTATTTCTATTTTGGTCTGTTTTGAAACAAGGTCGGGTGTTTTTTAACAGGTAGTTGCAGACTGCATTTATGGAGGAACGATAACATCCCAACGACTATAATAATGAAGGCAACAACCCCAATGACTAGAATTCAATGAGAAGGTATAAAAGGGACTTCTAAAAGCACCATCAACAACTATTTATCCTAAAAGAAACATCCAAACATCAAATCCAAGGAATTGTGCTAAAATCCCATATTTTCTTGTAAACCCCAATTGTAGAATCTTGTAATTCCAATCTTATTTGTTCAATTGGGTTGAGTGCTTGTAAAAAGGGCTACATTTGTATTGAGAGATACTAGCTATTAGCCTTAATCTTCTTTGTAATCTTTGAGTGAGGATTGGGTCAAGTTTTGGGTAGAAAAATTGACCACTTTGTAAAAGTTACCTCCTAAGCCTAGAAAAGGGGAAGATCAACTAGTAGAGTTGTTGGAAAATCCTTAGTGAAGCTAAGATAGTGGATGTAGAGTTCAATTGGAACTTGAACCACTCTAAATCGCTTGTCTAGCAAATTTTTATTTTTCATTCCACCACCAAAATTTCTAAAAATCCAATTCCCCCTCTTAGCTTAAATCAATTCTATGATCCACTCAATAATTGGTATCAGAGCCTACTTCTTTGAAGGATTAACAACCACAAGAGGAGTTCCTAGGAGAGTGTGATCTATTCTAAAGACAAGCCATGACATCTACTTCAACCTCCAACCTCTATGAGTCACAATCAACCACTAAACCACCCATCTTCAATGAAGACAACTACTCATATTGGAAGAATCGGATGCGTCTCTTCATCAAGTCAACATATTACATGGTTTGGGATGTAGTGGAAGAAGGCCCCTACATTCCGGTTAAGAGAACCAATGAAGGTAGACTAGTTCCGAAAGTAAAGTCGGAGATGACCGAGGAAGATAGACGAAAGATGCAAGTCAATGACAAAGCTCTACATATCATATTTTGTGCACTTGGTCCGGATATCTACTCAAAGGTTTCATCTATCAAAAGTGCAAAAGAAGTGTGGGACACTTTGGAGACAACTTATGAAGGCACTAGCGTTGTGAAATAGACGAAGATTGGGTTGCTAAACTTGATCTTTGAGAATTTTAAGATGGACCTCGATGAGAGTGTCTCAAAGATGTTTGATCGGTTTTCGATCATCGTCAATGGCCTTAAAGGATTCAGTGAAGTCATTCTCGAAGATAAGCTAGTGAGGAAGCTTCTATACTCTCTCCTGGAGTCTTGGGATGGTAAGAGGACGACCATCATTGAAGCAAAGAATTTGAAAACTTTGAAGCTTGATGAGCTTGTTGGGTCTCTTCTTACACACGAGATCATGAAGCATGGAAGAGAAGAAGAAGGAAGAGAGAAGGATAGAGAAGCTTGAGGTAGAGAAGAAGAAAAAGAAGAAGAAGCTAGGAGTTACTCTCAAAGCCTCTCTACAAGAAGAGATCTCTTCTAGTGAGGAGGAAGACTTTGAGGAATTGGCTATGATAGCCAAACGATTCTCACGGTTCATGAAGTCCAACCGAGGGAGAAAATTTCAAAGAAAGATGGACTTCAAGAACAAAAGCAAAGAAGAAGTAGAGGGATCAAATCATTTGCTTTGAGTGCAAGAAGCTGGGTCACATACGTTCTGATTTCCCTCAACTCAAGAAGAAGGGTTTTGAGAAGAAGAAGAAGCTCAAAGCCAAGCTTGCTACTTGGAGTGATGAGGAGTCATCCGAGGATGAGGAACATGAAGTGTCTAATCTTTGCCTCATGGCTCTTTAAAAGGATTCTTCTATGGTAACCTCTAACTCATCCACTTTTTATTTTACATTTGATGAACTTCAAGATGCTTATGATGAGTTGCAAGAGGTATATGATGAGTTGGTTGAGAAATACAAGGAGTCGGTTTTAAAAAATAAGAAAATGATTTCGGTTTTAAGGACCCAAAATGACTCACTTTCTAAAACCAACTCGGAATTAGAAAAGAAGGTCTTGGTTTTACAAAATTCCACAAATGAGTTTGAAAAGAACTCAAATGGTTTAAATGACCTTCTTGAGAAATACCATGTTTACCACCAAGACTAGGTTAGTAAACTCAAAGCTTCTCTAACCAATGTTGGGAAAAACCATTTTGAAAAAGCATCTTCTTTAAAATCCCAACATGTGAAGAGAAACTTTGTTGACCACAAACAAATAGGCTCCCATAAGTACCATAAGAACAAAAAGGTTAGAAGTGTATGGGTTCCTAAGGAACTTGTAGCTTCTAACAATATTGTAGCCATTTCATCTTGGATTCCTAAGGGAACCAAGTATTTGGGAACTAACACTCATGGGCCCAAAATGATTTGGGTACCAAAAATCAAAGTTTAACTCTTTGTTTGTAGGGGGCATTGCTACAAGGCCAATGCACAAAGTCAAAACTCATGGTACCTTGATGGTGGATGCTCGAGGCACATGACCGGAGACAAGAGTCGATTCATGGACTTAAAGCCAAAAAGTGGAAGAGTAGTGACATTTGGTGACAACTCCAAAGGCCACATTGAAGGTATTGGCTCCATAAGTAATCACTCTACTATACTTATTGAAAATGTTTTGTATGTCAATGGTCTAAAACTCAATTTATTTAGCATTAGTCAATTGTGTGATAAAGGGTTTAATGTATTGTTTGATAAAAATGGGTGTAAAATTGTTGACATTAAATAAAATAAAATAATGCTCATTGGTCATCGTATAGGTAACATATACATGGTGTATCTAGATGACATTCATTCATCCCATGCTTGTTTTGTTGCTCAAAATGAAAATGATGCATGGTTATGGCATAGGAAACTAGAACATGCTAACATTAGTGTTTTAGAAAAATTAGTTTCCCTAAATCTAGTTAGAGGTTTACAAAAGATCAAGTTCTCAAATGATAAAATATGGGATGCATGCTCTAAGGGTAAACAACATAGATCATCCTTTAAATCCATTAATGATGTTTCTACAAGTAGGTGTTTACAACTAATTCATATAGATCTATTTGGGCCAATTAGGACAACTAGCTTGGGTGGAAAATCATATGCTTTTGTGCTTGTTGATGATTACTCTAGATATACTTGGGTTCTCTTTTTAAGCACCAAGGATGAGGCTTTAGAAAACTGGATCACCTTTTCAAAATTAACCTAAAATGATCTTGAACTTAAAATTTCACATATTAGAAGTGATCATGGAACGGAATTTCAAAATATGGGTTTTAATGAATTTTGTAATGAAAATGGGATTAGCCATAATTTTTCGGCTCCTCGAACACCTCAACAAAATGGGGTAGTTGAGAGGGAAAATAGAACTTTAGAAGAAATGGCTAGGACTATGCTTTGTGAAAACAATTTACCTAAGTATTTTTGGGCGGAAGCCACTAACACCGCTTGCTATATTATTAACCGAGTAATGATTAGGCCTATTTTAAAGAAAACTCCTTCTGAGATTTTAAAATCTAAAAAGCCTAACATTAGCTATTTTCACCCTTTTGGTTGCAAGTGTTTTGTTTTAAATAATGGAAAAGTCAATTTAGGTAAATTTGATGCAAAAAAAGATGAAGATATTTTTCTAGGTTATTCTTTAAACTCTAAAGCCTATCATGTGTTTAACAAAAGAACTTTAGTTGTTGAGGAATCTATTCATGTGGTTTTCGATGATAACCTCCTTCCGAGGAAGGAATCTTGTGATGATGATGATGTAGGAATCCTTGATGCCTTTGATGGAGGACAAACTTCAAAGGAGGATGAGATTCCAACTAAAGAAGAAGATGCACAAGATCCACCTCCTGAAGCCTTGAAGGACTTGGCTCTTGAGGAAAAGGAAGTGAGCTACCCAAGGGAGTACAACTATGTCAAAGGTGGTGAAATCTTGGGTGATCCATCCAAGGGGGTAACTACTCGCTCTTCTCTTAAAATGCTTAATCATGTTGCATTTATCTCATGCATCGAGCCTAAGAATATTAAAGAAGCTTTAAAAGATGATTTTTTGGATTATGACCATGCAAGATGAGTTAAATCAATTTGAGAGAAGTAAAGTGTGGACATTAGTTGAAAGGCCTAGAAATCAATCTACTATAGGAACTAAATGGGTATTTAGGAATAAACTAGATGAGAGTGGTAACATATTGAGAAACAAAGCTAGGCTAGTTGCTCAAGGTTACACTCAAGAAGAGGGAATAGATTTTGATGAAATCTATGCACCCGTAGCTAGAATGGAAGTTATTAGGATGTTGCTTGCATATGCATGTTATCATGACTTCAAGCTTTTTCAAATGGATGTCAAGAGTGCATTTTTAAATGGCTTTATAAATGAAGAAGTGTATGTGGAACAACCACCGGGTTTTGAAGATCCAATTTTTCCAAACCATGTTTTAAATTGTCAAAAGCTTTATATGGTTTAAAACAAGCTCTTAGAGCTTGGTATGAAAGACTTTCAAGTTTTCTAGATGGAAAAGGCTTTGAGAAAGGAAAGGTGGACACAACACTTTTTATTAAAAACAATGACAAATATATATTAGTAGTTCAAATTTATGTTGATGATATTATATTTGGTTCTACTAATGAATTACTTTGTCAAGATTTTTCTAAGTTGATGCAAGGTGAATTTGAAATGAGCATGATAGGGGAGCTCTCATTCTTTTTGGGACTCTAAATCAAACAAATGAAGGATGTCATCTTCATCAATCAAGCTAAGTACATCAAGGATATGCTCAAGAAGTTTGATTTGGAGAATGCAAAGCCTCAAGCCACACCAATGAGCTCATCTACAAAGCTTGACAAAGATGAAGGAGGTAAGTGTGTTGACTCTAAGCTTTATCGCTCTATGATTGGATCATTACTTTACATTACCGCAAGTAAACCAGATATATTTTTTAGTGTTTGCTTGTGTCCTAGAGAGTCTCACCTTATAACCGTAAAAAGGATCTTTAGGTACCTTAGAGATACCCATTGTCTAGTTTTTTGGTACCCTAGAGACTCAACTTTTAACCTTCATGCTTATTCGGATGCAGATTATGGGGGTTGTAAAATTGATAGGAAAAATACTTCCGGCACTTGCCAATTCTTAGGTAGTATGCTCATATCTTGGTTCTCTAAGAAACAAAATAATGTAGCTCTTTCTACCACCGAAGTCGAGTACATATCCTTAGGGAGTTGTTGTGCTCAAGTCCTTTGGATGAAGCAACAACTCTTAGATTATGGTGTTAAAGTTGAAACCATACCCCTTAAGTGTGACAACACTAGTGCTACATGCCTAACCAAAAATCCCATCCAACACTCTAGAACCAAACATATAGAAATAAGGCATCATTTCATTAGAGTTCATGTCCTTAAGGAAGATGTTGTTTTAGAGTTCGTAGACACCTTAAATCAACTAGCGGACATCTTTACAAAACCTCTAGATAAGGAACATTTTTGGTCCCTTAGGAGAGAGTTAGGTCTAATTAGCCTATCTTGACCTTTTAGGACCTTTTTGTGCTTAAGTTGCTTAAATTCTTGCAAAATGCCATGCTTATGTGTTTTTATCCTAATTTCACCTATGCTTATAGTTAGGGGGAGTATGTTTATGTTTTTACATGTCTCTCTTGCTCATACATAGCATTTCTGCATCTAGGACATATTAGAATTCACTTTGTCTGCAATTTAGAGCCTCATATGTACCTCCAGGCCTAGGCGTATTGAAACATGTCAATCTATTTTGATACGTGTGCCTTAAAAGAATGGTTTATGACCAGGGTGTTTCGAAACGCCCAAAAGGGTTTTGAAACATTTTGCCTCTGCCAAGAATTGTATCGAAACAGCCCTAAAGCATTTCGATACGGGTTACCACGTGGGATTTGATACGGTCAAAGCCGTATCAGAACGGTCAACAGGATTCGAAATGATAGTCAACGTTTCAGTACGACCGTTTCGGAACGATCGTGCATGTTCCGAAACGTGTATCCGGACAGTTTTTTAAGGGCTTTAATTAATAAAGTTTGCTTTTCACTAAAACTCCTAAAAACCCTAAAAACCCTAAACTCGTTTTTTCCCTATAAAAACCCTCTGAACCTCATTGTTTTTCATCAAATCTTGAGGGCTTTTACTCACAAACTAAAGTCTAAGCAAGCTTCAACAAATTGGTGCAATTTCTTCCATTCATTCATCCAAAAATCTCTTTTTGAGGTATCTTTCATCCTTTTCTTTTTTCCTTTGATTTTATTCGTATCTTAGATTAGAAAAATATTAGTTTTGTATTGTTTATATGTTTTGCAACTTGGGTTTCTCAAAATTTGTAAAAAAAATTCAAAATCTCAAAGTTTATTATTCGAATATATTTGTTTTTACTCGTATTTTTTCTATTTTTCAAAAGTTGTTTTCTTCTTCAAATTTTTTTTATATGTATATATGTTTTTAAAGTGTTTGTCTTTTATACCTTAATGAGATTTTTCATTGGATTGAATTAAAGATTTACATGCATACATTTAAATCTTTATTTGCTTACTTTATGTTTTTAGGAATTTCATGGAAAACATTAACAAGAAACGCAAGACTCCAACGGGTGAAGCTTCAACCCAACCGAACATTCGTCCTAACCTCACCCTTCTTTTTCAAAAGAGTCCTCGGAATCAAGAGTCTAAGGACCGTTTCAAAATTATCAAAGATTTAGCCGTTTGCTGAGAGCGTGTTGTGGATATCACTGTTGCGCGATCTTGCAATACTATAAATAATACGCAAATGGTGCAAGTATACACGTCGAACGAGTAATAAAGTAATGAGTGAGTATCGTCTCCACAGGGATTGGAGGTATTCACGGTTGCTGTAACAATAAAGATTGAACTTTTTGCAGATGACAATGCTATAGTAAAGGAAACGAGGTATAATAATGCTGAAGCAAAATAGTACATAGAAAGATGAGATAACAATATGATAAACAGGTCCCCTTTCGTATGCGGAACTCACTACGGAATGACTGGCTGGGAATGATAGACAACTCTTGAAGGCGCTTAAGGTAGGGCCTATCTCTCAAAGCATTTACAGCCCTAAGCTCTTACAACTTTAAGAAAATGAGAAATGCATAAGCAAAGCATAGAATCATGATAAACAATGAAAAATCCATAGCATGCATTAAAAAGTACTCAAAATAAAATCATCCATCAAACCCAAGCCACCTAAAACAGTTCGTGGCTGGGCAATATCATCCAACGTATCATTGCGATAACATCACCAAATATAAAGACATGAAAATAAATTGCTATAGCGACATAAAGAAAGGTGAACACCCTCTCCGCCATGGACTGCCCGACTGTCTTAGACCCACTGCCTCTCTCGAGGCCGGTGAGGCCACTCCTTGGAGCTTCAACGATGGAGTACACCAAGCTGGAGAAGATGAAGGTGAAAACTTCCCACTCCTTTTCTCTCTCTTATGCCTCTCTTTTTTTGCAACACAATATATCGCTCTCCTCTTTATCCAAGCTTCTCTCCCCTTTATATAGTGGAGGCTTCTAGGGTTTGGTGCCCTAAAGATGCCTTGATAATCCCAAGGAATATCCACCGACAAGGTCTGCTACGAGGGGACAAGGAGGACAGTCTGCAGGTGGGTACCGGATGCTGCACATGTCAGATCGTCCTTTTCTGCATGTTCACGTGCTTCTGCAGCTCACGTGTATCTCACGTGCTGGCCAATATCCACTTCCATCATGCTATAGCAATTCCTGGCACCAGCTTTCTCTCTTGACTCCTTTCTTACGCACCACCACAAAACCAAAACCAACCTTCCAAGCAGTACCCCTCAGTATGGACCAATAACCAGCAAAGATAAAGATGCACCCAGAAGAAGAAAATGCAACCTAAATGCAGTCTAAATGCTATGGTATGAACTCAAGAACATGCAAATGCTATAGCAAAAAGGTATGGAAACAAGGATATTTATGCAGTTATCACACCCCCAAACTTAAGCTATTGCTTGTCCTCAAGCAATGAATAGCACAGAACAAAAGAACTACTATGGCAAAGATTTAACCTAGAGGATTGCTATGGCAATATTTCAGTCCTCAGAAATAACTTAGGCAAATAAATAAATATACACAACCAGACGTGAGATCCTTAAGAACATTCCTTAGGACTAAACTGTGTGCGTGTGTGCGTGGCTGCCTTCCTCCTATACTTAAGCTGGTGAGACAAATTTTCAAGGAAGCTCCCTAGTTATACCCTAACTATGCTCTCTAGTTCTTTTCCAATTTTTAGACTCTTAAAGATATAGGTTTTCTGCTACGAAGGGTGTCAGCTCATCACACCTGCCGTCCTTAACTCTAGATGAGCAGGGAGCAAACCTCTCACCCCCCAGCTAGTGGGCAGAGTCATCCCGTGACAACTTTCATTTACTCATATGCTATAGAAAAGCTTTATTTTTCTCTTTGTTTGTTTGTTTTTTTAAACACTGAAAAAGCTATAGCAAAGCGGAGTGTCCTTCTACAAATATGCCGTAGCATTTATTCGTTTGTTTTAGCATAGGGTCGTCTAGTTTTTCTTTTAAGTTCTCTAGAATTTACATATCAGAGTTTACTAGGGTTCTTCCTGAAATTTTTTTCTAACAAACTTACTTATAGAAAGTGAGCAGCTGTGTAACAATTTTTTTAACAACTAGATCCTAGAGTCTGTTCTACAGATCTCAACTAGTTGTGTTTTTTCTAACTTACTTCAGGCCTTTAAGATTTCATCGTCAGACATCATAAATACATTCATAGGCTGTCTCTAGACTAAACATAATGCCATAGTAAAAATTTTGTTCTATCCTATAATGCATATGCTAAAGCAAAATATTAACTATGAACACTAACACCCCCAAACTTGAGAAATGCAGTCTCCGCAATGCATAAACTAATCTACACTATATGCCATGAAAAATGAAAAATTGAAAAGAAAAAAGTTACTTACCTCCTAGGTGCGGAGGCTACGTGGTGCTGCTGGTGTTTTCCATTGATGTCTCAGATGAGTAGTGGTGTGGGTCTGCTACATCGTCCACACTCTCTTAAGAGACTGACTGAGCACTAGATGGGGGCCTGACACATCCAGCAGTATGTTTGATGCGTATTTTTGGTCTGGATGCTGTAGCATCCTCAGTTCGCGCTGGTGTCGGCTCAGTTGTTTGTGTTGTAGTGGTCTCCTTCTGAGGGGTTTCCTCAGGATCACTTGGTATGTGTTTGATCAGTGCATAAAAGTTCTATATTTTAACCCTCATTTATCCATATTTTTGCCGCACTCAAGCAAGTTTATCTGCATTTTAGGATAAAATTTGCATACACATCATAAATAGAAAATATTGCACATATGCTGCTGATTTTGGTCTATTTTTGCAGATACCTGACGTGGCAGCATCCAGGGCAGCAAAGGAGCAGAAGCGAATTGCGAAGCTAGAGTGAAGGGCTGAAGAACACTGCCTGTCGTGACCGCTGATGTGGCAGAAGTGGCGATAGTGAAAACACCTGAGGTGGAAAACGCGAAGTGGAGATCGACAAATAGAGGATTTCAAGCCGGACTATCGTGGGTCACTCGTATATTTTTTGGAGACCAGAAGCAAAAGGAGCTGTACTGAAGCAGTTCCAGTTGCCACCAAAGACGCCGCTGCTGCAAAATGCCACCCAGACGGTAATACACCGACATAGTCAAGATGGGTCTTGTTTGATAGAGGACATTTTTCTGAGTCTATGGAGCCCAATATTGCATTTTTCTGAGGCCTGGAGCGGTGTATAAAGCTGATTGAAGATCGATAAGCAAGGTGGCTTATACTTACTTGCTTAACAAGTAAACATCCAAAGGAGTCCATATTTAAGTTAGAATTGAATGAAGCGTTAAATAAAGATATTTTATCATCAATGAAGACTTCTACTCCAAGGAGGACTTAACCTTAGGCCAAGCCCTATATATACCCATGTATGTGAGGGTATAGAGGGATACATAGAGAGAGAGAAGAAGAAAAGGAAAGAGAGTCAGCTAGATCTAATGTTCTAGTTGTCCATAGGGTTTGGGGTTGGTATTGTAAAGTAGTTGTAAGGGTTGTTATGTTCTTAGGATTTTTCTGTTAAATGAATAAAAACTTCAAGTTTTCTTATTCTAGTTTCAACATCTTGCAAGAGTATCGGGAGAGCATTGTAATATTATCTATTTATTTAATATCGGGAGAGTTAAGTATACGAAAGGAGTAAGTACTGGTTCTCCAGTTTATGGTTGAACTATCTCGGACCTAGGGATAGGACGAGGTTAAGTGGCTAAAGAAGAATTCATAAACATCAGTGTTCATACTTCGATTCATGCCGGGAGGTATCATCCAAGACGTGTTCGCTGACAAGCTTGGATCTAGGGATAGAACAAGTCAATCTAGGGATTATTGCCGAACTTGCAAGTACATCAAATGGATGTAAAGACTGTATTTTAGAATGGGGATCTAGATGAGGAGATCTATATGGAGCAACCTCTTGGCTTCGAGGCACCTGGTATGGAAGGCAAAGTTTGTAGACTTAAAAAGTCACTTTATGGCCTGAAGCAAGCTCCTAAACAGTGGTATGAGAAATTTCATAAAACTATCCTTAGTTTTGGTTTTGTTGTGAATGGTTCGGATGCATGCGTGTATTCGAGGATGTTTGGTACTGATTGTGTCATCATTAGCCTATATGTTGACGACATGTTGATTTTCAGTACTAACATTGAGTCCATTAACAAAACAAAGAGTTTCTTGTCCACTAAGTTTGAGATGACTGACTTGGTAGAAGTCGATGTAATCTTAGGAGTCAAAGTAACCAAAACTGAAAAGGGATTTTCGTTAAGTCGGACACACTATATCGAGAAAGTGTTAAAGAAATTTGACAGTTTTGTTGTCATTCCTGTTCGAACTCCTTATAACCCTAGCATACATCTCTTTAAGAATAAAGGAAGTAGCGTTTGTCAAACGGAATATGCCAAGATAATTGGAAGTCTAATGTTCTTAATGAACTATACTCGGCGAGATATTTCCTATGTTGTAACCAGACTTAGTAGATATACTCACAACCCTAGTGGAGAGCATTGAGTTTGTTGGCTTTTCTGCTACTTTAGAAGGATATTGTGACGCCAACTGGGTCTTTGATAGTGATGAAGTAAGCTCTATGAGTAGGTATGTTTTTACTTTGGGAGGAGCAGCAATTTCTTAGAAGTCTTCAAAATAGACTTGTATTGCTCGCTCTACTATGGAGTCATAGTTTATAGCTCTTGACTTAGTTGGGCAAGAAGCTGAGTGGCTAAGGAGTTTGTTAGCCGATATTTCGTTGTGGGGAAGTCCGTGTTGCGTGTAAAAGAGTCTATCGCAATGTAGTGCAAGTGTACACGACGCAAGTAGTAAAATGATACGTAAGTATCAGATATCGTCTCCACAGGGACTGGGCTAATAGCTTTAACCTTGGATTGCTGCACAAGAGGAAAAGAAAGAGTTTAATTGTTTGTCACGAAATAATAAAGTAGACTGAAAATAAAAGATGAAAATATTCAGAGTAAAGAGTAGGCCGATATTGATTTGCTCCGTAGTGCAGGTGTTTGCACTGTCTAAGACTTCTCTGTTCTGTCGTAGCGCCTGTCGCGGCAGCACCTGCTGCGGCAGCGGTCTGTTGTTGTCGCGGCAGCGAACACACAACTCAGTACTTCAAGCTTGACAAGAATCCCTGCTATGCCCTGGCCTATCCCTAGGTCCAAGTCTGTCGATGAACACGTCTTTGATGATACCTCCCGACGTGAATCGAAAGATGAACACCGATGTTGTTGAATTCTTCGTTAGCCACTTAACCTCGTCCTATCCCTAGGTCCGAGATAGTTCAGCCATAAACTGGAGAACCCGTAATTATTCCTTTCGTATACTTAACTCTCCCGATATTAAGTAAATGTGTAATCTCACAATGCTCTCCCGATACTCTTGCAAGATGTTGAAAACCAGAATAAGCAAACTTGAAGTCTATTTTGTTGAACAGAAAAAATTCCTAAAACAATGCAATCCTTGCAACTACTTTACAGAATCAACCCTTAGCCCTAGAGGAAGTTTAGAACATGATGAAAAGGGGGAAACGACTAGGGTTTAGGGGAAGACGGCTAGAGAATAAGATATCCTTCCCTAGGTCGAATTACATGCCTTTATATAGGCCTTGTGTTCAAGTTTTCTAATATGGCAAGAATACAAGTTTAAATTAATGTACAACTTTAATAAAGACTAAATCTTCAAAGTAGATGTCTTTAATTCGTCCTCTCTTCTTGCTTGGAGTTCCTTCCTTGAACTTTGGGCTTGGCCTTCATTCTGATCTAGGGCTCAGAAAAATATAAGAGTGCTCCACGACAGACCGGCTTAATTTCCTCTTTCTGTCGAGCTCCACTTCACTTCTTCCCTTCATTATTGCTGTTGTCATTGGCTGTCACGACAGCGGCCATGGCAGCATCCTTCTTCTCGTCTACAGTCCTGTGTTCCAGCTCTGCTTCTCCACTGCCGAACATCTGCTACAACAGCTATCTGCAAAAGTAACCAATTTCAGTAGAAACTGTGCCATTTAATATAATTGTGATGTATGAATGAAATCTATCCTAAATGAAATGAATTATGCTTGAATGCAGCAGAAATATGGGTTAAATAGGGGGTACAATATAGAACTTTTACACACTCAACACACCCCCAAACTCAAGTTTTTGCTTGCCCTCAAGTAAATATTACCTAACTTAATTTTTTTCTTTGGCTTAAAACAGTGAACTCTACATTACCTACCACTTGTATTCTATCAAGAGTAGTACCTTGTCGGGCATTTCTGGACTCATTTGGAACCATGCTATAATTCTTGTGATGTGTGTGGGTTTTGTGAACACTTATGCATCTACACTACCTTAGTATACCAGAATAGTTATATCTACAACTTGAGGTTTTGCCATTTCAATTTTTTCTGGAGGCAATCTTAGGCTCCTTTAGTTTCTTCTGACTCTTTATTTATCTGCATCTTTTCTGGAGGCAATTCTTAGGCTCCTTTAGTTTTTTCTAACTTAGCTCAAAAAGAAATATGCTAAAATAAGTGCAAGGCAGTTTTGCAAGCTATTGAGTCTGAATATTTTTTTTCTTTCTTGTTTTCCTAGAGCCAGTGATAGGCACCTCTAGGGGCAGTTTCAAGTGGGTAAACATTCCTATTCCAGTGTACTAAAGTAATTTAAAAAACATAAGAGTCACAAAGTGTGTTTTACAGGGTAGAATCATAGCAAGACTCTAAACAGATCCTAAAATTTCCTAAAGGCACTGTCACGACAACATATGTTGTGGCAGGTAAGTGAAGTTCAAAGACTTAAGCCAAATTTTCATCATTTTTTAAGCAAAAATAAACTAAACATTAGACACAATTTCTAAACATAAAGACACTTCATTAATGGAGAGATGCCACCCCCAAACTCAAGGGTTTCATTGCGCTCAATGCATGATGACAAAATGAAAAAAAATAAAAACAACATCACAATTATAACAAAATAACAGACAGTAAATATAAGAAAAGAAACTTAAATTTTAAGCGATGCCGTCGATGCTGCTGTTGATCTGAATCTGCCGGCGGGCAGTGACTTTCCTCGTTGGTGCCGGCAGATGGCTGGGAGAGGCAGAGGTGGTCTTTTTCTTGGCTTCCCTCGGAGGCTGGATACGGGTCGGTGAGATCTGGGGTGGTTTCTCCAGCACCCGAATAAAGCTCATCAGACCTAACTGTCGTTCCTCCATTTCTGCAGGGTGGCAAGGATTTGGGTAGAGGAGTCGAATGTGGGAGCTGCTGCTGTGGGCTGCCTTGATTCTATGGCGGCAGGCTCTGTTTGGGTGGGCTCTGTCGGCTCACCTGCCGCGGCAGACGGGTTGAAGCTGGAGATTGGCGTTGCAGCTTTCAACTCCATCAAGCTAAGGATGTTTCTCTCCGTCCATCCTTTTCCTCGGATTCTCAAATCCTCAGCAACTTCAGGGAAATTGTGGCCACGTCAGAGGGCTTTTATGAGGTAGGGGAAGACAAGTGGTCCCGATGGCCGAAATGCACAATCCAAAATCCCCTCCCGAATGTAGCGGCCAATGTTTATGGATCTCTCGTTTAAGATAGAATGAACAAGAGCTAACTTGGGCTGATCCACTGTGTTATTGTGTGAGGACGACATGATCCTCTTTTTCATGAAGGCGTTCCACAGTTTCGCCTCGGGAGTGAGTTGAACTCGTTTCACCGTCCTTGGGTGTTTGGGATCGGTATTCCACTGGGTTCCTTCTTCGGTGAGTTCTGCCATGACAACATCATAATCTGCTGCCTCCAGGCTTTCTAGGAATCTATGATGCCCATCTTCCCTTCTACCGACGTAGAGTCCATAAAGGGTGTTAATGTACTCTAGCTCAAAAGGGACTTCCTTCCCACGAACTATCACTGTTGTCTTGTCTCTGCTATTGACGGCAACATAAAATTCTATGACCAGGGTGACGTTCATCTATTCAGGTTGCTCAGCAAACATCTCCCAATGTAGAGCTCTGATCTTACAGGCTATGAATGGTTTGAGCCCGATATTCTCCATTCGTTTGCTGTAGATGAAGCCTTTTTCCTCCCACATATCTCTGCCTTGGAAGGAGCTAGGAGTGGTCGCTGCTGGGGCAGAGCCTGAGGCAGCACTGCGTCTAGTGTTTCTGGTACTCATGGTTGCAAGGGACTGTAGAAAAAATGAAAGCAAGTGAAATTCTAGAGAGGAAACAAGTAGAGAGAGTAAAAGTGAAGTGAAAAATGAATAGTAAACGGGGTTTATATAAATGAGGAGTTGCTGCCTGTTGGAGCTGTAACGACAAGCGCGAATAACGGGGCCAACTGTGACGCGGTTTCTGACGCATCTGTCACGCGTTTCCGTGTCTGCTGCGCGTCTATTACGCGTTTCCGTGTCTGCCGCGACAGCGTGTTGACAGGCTGGATTTTCCGCGTCTGTCACAGCAGCTGTAACGACATGCTCCTATTTGGGCTTTTTGGGCTGATGGTGAGATGGTCGGCTGAGTTCACTTCTTCTCCTTGTCTCCTTTATTTCCTAAAAATAATAAAAATAAAAACTTAGTTCCTAAAAATAAAATAATTCTAATTTCCTAATAAATATATATATAAATAAATAATAAATAATAAAAATAAAATTAGGTTAAATTAGGGATGCCAGGAGGGGCATCTCCTAAAGTAACCACTTTCTGCATTCTTGGGGCTTCAGTCCCCTGATAATGATTTAATATCTGTCCGTTGACTTTAAATTGGTGCTCGTCTTTTAAGGATTTGATCGTGATGGCACCATGAGGAAAAACTTGCACCACCTGAAACGGGCCGAACCATCTAGATTTCAACTTTCCTGGGAATAGTTTCAACCTAGAGTTGAATAACAACACAAGTTGCCCTGGGTAGAACTGTCGTGGCAGTAGTTTCTTGTCCTGCCACTTTTTTGTCTTGTCCTTGTAGTTCCTTGTGTTGTCATAGACCATTACTCGAATTTCTTCAATCTCATTTAAGTCAAGTAGCCTTTTCTGTCCTGCCTTTTCTCAAGTCCATATTCACTGCCTTGATGGCCCAGTATGCTCTGTGCTCAATCTCAATAGGTAGATGGCATGTTTTTCCATAAATCAGCTGGTAGGGTGACATTCCCAATGGAGTTTTAAACGTTGTTCTGTAGGCCCAGAGTGCATCATTGAGGTGTAGAGACTAGTCCTTTCGAGTTGGTTTAACCATCTTTTCAAGAATGTTCTTTACCTCTCTGTTTGATATTTCGGCCTGTCCATTGGTTTGAGGGTGGTAAGTTGTTGCGATTCGATGTTTAACGCCATATTTCTTTAAGGCAGCAGCTATTACCCTATTGTCAAAATGTCTCCCTTTATCACTGATGATCGCCTTCGGGATGCCAAATATAGAAAAAAATGTTCTTTTGTAGAAATCTCTGAACGGTCTTGGCGTCATTTTTCTGCGTGGCGATCGCTTCAACCCATTTGGACACGTAGTTCGCTGCCAGGAGGATATAAAGGTTCCCACATGATGCTGGGAATGGTCCCATGAAATCAATCCCCCAAACGTCGAAGATTTCGACTTCAAGGATGTTTTGCAGCGGCATCTCATGTCTCCTTGAGATGTTTCCAGTCCGTTGACACTTGTCACAACTTTTGTAGGATGCTTGGGCATCCTTGAACAGTGAAGGCCAATAAAAACCAGACTACAAAACCTTGGCAGTAGTTTTGTTACCACCTAAGTGTCCTCCATATTGTGAAGCATGGCAGTGATGAAGCACAGCTTCCTGCTCATCATGTGGTACACACCTCCTGATAATCTGATTTGCACAAATTTAGAAAAGAAGAGGTTCATCCCAATAATAATGCTTAACATCATTTTGGAACCTCTTCCTAGCTTGATAGTTAAGATCAGGAGGAAATATTCCGCTAACTAAATAATTAACAAAATCAACATACCATGGGAGTTCAGAAAACTTACCTACCGCCATGGCTGTCGCGGCCGTGCTTGTGGCAGCGAACAGCTGCTCGTCAGGGAAGGTCTCCAATATGTGTCTCTCGTTTGTTGGGAGACTCTTTCCCTTCTATGATATTGACAAGTGATTTGCAACTTGGTTCTATGTCCCCTTTTTATCCTTGATTTCTATGTCGAACTCTTGTAGCAGCAGAATCCAACGAATCAGTCTGGGCTTTGCGTCTTTCTTAGCAAACAGATATTTTAGTGTAGAGTGGTCTATGTGGACCACCACTTTCATTCCAAGTATGTAGGATCGAAACTTGTCAATTGAAAACACCACTGCTAACAGTTCCTTCTGTGTTGTGGTGTAATTTACTTGGGCATCGTTGAGTGTTTTGCTAGCGTAGTAAATTACATGGAATAGCTTGTCTTTTCTCTTCCCAAGTGCTGCCCCTACAGCGTAATCATTGGCATCACACATAATCTCGAATGGCAATTTCCAGTCTGGTGGCTGTACAATCGGGGCTGTTACTAGCTTCTCTTTCAGAATTCTAAATGCCTCAGTACATTCAGTGTTGAAGTCGAAGGGACAATTTTGCTCTAAAAGGTGGCACAATGGCTTGGTGATCTTCGAAAAATTGGCTATAAACCTTCGATAGAAACCAACATGCCCTAGAAAACTTCGAATTCCCTTGACAGTGGTGGGTGGTGGCAGCTTTTCAATTACCTCAATTTTTGCCCTGTCGACCTCTATGTCGCGGCAGCTTACTATGTGGCCTAAGACTATCCCTTCATCCACCATGAAGTGACATTTCTCCCAATTTAATACCAAGTTCGCTTTCTCGCATCTCTCGAGCACTTTCTGCAGGTTGCCTAAGCAGCTTTCAAAATTGTCTCCAAAGACTGAGAAATCGTCCATGAATATCTCTAGGAAATCCTCCACCATGTCGGAGAATATAGCCATCATACACCTCTGAAAGGTTGCTGGTGCGTTGCAAAGTCCATATGGCATTCTCCTAAAAGCGTAAGTACTGTATGGGCAAGTGAAGGTTGTTTTCTCTTGATCCTCCAGTGCGATGGCTATTTGGTTATAACCTGAGTATCCATCAAGAAAACAGTAATAAGGCTTTCCCGCTAACCTATCGAGCATTTGATCAATAAAAGGCAGGGGAAAATGATCCTTCCGGGTAGCTTTGTTAAGCTTCTGGTAGTCCATACAAACCCTCCAACTGATCACAGTCCTGGTTGGGATTAACTTGTTTTCTTCGTTGGTTACCATGGTTATTCCTCCTTTCTTAGGAATGCACTGCACTGGGCTCACCCACTTACTATCCGAGATGGCATAAATTATCCCAACATCTAGCCATTTGATAATTTCTTTTCGGACCACTTCTCGCATAGCATCATTCAAACCTCCTCATGATCTTCAGTATCATATATGTCAGAATCTGAGGAGCTGCTGTCGTCGTCGCTGCCATGACAATCTTCTAAATGGATGTTGGGGCAGTGGCCAAATTTGATGTCATGGCAGTCCGACCTGATGCAGGGTTGGTCAAGGATAACTTCAGTGATAGCCTTGCATTCTTCTTCTGCATCAGCGTGCTTTATTACTTGGAGAACATTCAGCTTGATCTCTTGATCATTCACTCTCATAGTGAGTTCTCCTTTTTCTACATCAATCAGTGATCTTCATGTGGCTAAGAAGGGTCGTCCCAGGATGATTGGTGCATTCTCATCTGCTTCACAATCTAAAACAAGAAAGTCAGCAGGAAAAATAAATTTATCCACTCTTACTAGAATATCTTCAATTTTCCCTTTCGGTTGCACGTAAGAGCGGTTTGCCAGCTGCAGCATAACTGTTGTGGGTCGTGCTCGTCCAATACCTAATTTCTGAAATACAGATTTTGGCATTAAATTAATACTAGCACCTAGATCACAAAGTGCCTTACCCACAAATTTATCTCCGATTATGCACGGTATTATGAAGCTCCCAAGATCCTTCTTTTTCTGGGGTGGATGCTTGTGCAGAATAGTCATGCATCCTTCTGTCAGTTTAACAGTCTCAAATTCCCCAAGTCTGGATTTCTTCGACATAGCATCCTTGAGAAATTTGGCATAACCATGCATCTCCTTGATAGCATCTAACAGCGGAATATTGATGTGGACCTGCTTAAAAATATCATAGATCTTCTTAAGCTGGGATTCATGTTTCAACTTCTGTAACCACTGAGGAAAAGGAGGTGGAGGACGATAATCTTCAATGCGTCCTTCCCATTGCATTCGGATTTGAGGAGGCTTAGGTTCTTCATCCTTCTCCTCTATCCCTTCTGCTGCCGTGATAGGTGCATCGGCAGCTAGCTATTTATCGTCTGCCGGGGCAGCATTCTCGGCAGTCAATTCTAGGGCTGGTTCAGCTTCCTTCTCTGGCCCTGGTAAATTTCTTCCCACTCCTAGTTGTGATAGACTTGCACTGCTCATGTGTGGGTTGTCTAGCGTTCTTAGTATCGGTAGGGAATCCTCCATTCTGCCTCAGTTTGATATGCTGGGAAACCTGACCCATCTGTGTCTCCAGTAATTTCAGAGTAGCTTCATGGTTAGTCATCCGCATCTCTGTTTTATCCATGAATGACTTAGTCTTCTTGACGAAGTGATTCATGTTCTCAATGTAAGTTCCTGTTTGAGACATAAACGTAGCCAAGGTCTGCTCCAATATACTAGTGGTGTCTGCTGGTGGCTGCTGCGGCTGCTATTGCGGTTGCTGTCGAGTCAGAAGTCTAGGTGCCCCCTGATTTTGTGTGTTCTGTACTTGAGGGTTCAGGGTATTGTTTGGGTTGCTCCAAGAGAATTTGGGATCTTTTCTCCAGTTGGGATAGTAGTTGTTGGAATTGTAGTTCTGCTTGTTATAGTTCCCAACGTACATCCCTTCTTCTAGCTGTAGTGGGCAGTCCTCTGAACTATGATTCCCACTGCAAGTTCCACACACCTCTTCTGCAGCGTAGACAGGTTGAGAATCCTTCTTCAACAAGTTTTCTACTGCCTTTGTGAGATATGCAACTTGTGTCTTTAAGGAATTATCAGTTTCATAATCCTTCATAGCTAGTACTCGTTTACCTCTCCTTGATGTGGGGAATTGTTCTTCATTCTTTGCCAAATTCTTTAATACTACCATGGCATCATCCGGATCTTTATCTAACAACAACCCATTGGCTGCTGAATCAATTCTCATACGGGTCTGTGGGTTGGTAGCATTGTAGAATTTGATTACCTGATTCCAAACAGGGAATCCATGCATCGGGCAATTCCTCAGAAGAGTAGTAAACCTATCTCATGCCTCGTGCATTGGCTCGTCGTCTTCATGTTGAAAAGTAGCAATTTCGTTACGTAATCGCTCAGATAAATGGGAAGGGTTAAAACGAGACAAAAATTCACGAGTTAAATCTGCCCAAGTTCGTATTGAACCCATCATTAGTTTGTTCCACCGAGTTTTAGCTCTGTCCCTCAATGAATGAGGAAATAACCGAAGCCGCAGTATCTCTAGATTTACTCCTGATAGTCTAAACGAACCGCAGATTTCCTGGAACATTTTCGGATGTTCCCTAGCATCCTCTGTAGCAGCACCACTAAATTGGCCAGCGGAATTAATCATGTTGAACATGACAGGTTTCAGCTCGAAATTTTCAGCTTCCACATCTGGCAGGGTGGTCTCTAATTCCACATGATCATTGATCATGTAATCTCGGCATGACCGGCGTGCGGCAGCAGCAGGAGGATCGGCAGGCTGTTCGTTTCCTCCATCTCCGATAGGATCTTCAAGACCTCGGGGATTCCCTTGGTTGTTCATGGCCTCTAACTGCTCTTCAAGGTATTCATTTCTGGCTAATACGAGTCGGAGTCGGTTCCTAAGATTGCACAAGCGTTCGATTTCAGGATCTATCTTATACTCGGGTTCCTTTCCTCGTCTCGATCTGCGCATAAATAGAAAACCTTGTGAAAAGCACAGGTTGAACAATCCAAGTAAAAATAGAAAAATTTAAAAAGTGCAGTAAAGTAGGGTAAAGATATGTTGCCAGTTCCCCGGCAACGGCGCCAAAAACTTGTTGCGTGTAAAAGAGTTTATCGCAATGTAGTGCAAGTGTACACGACGCAAGTAGTAAAGTGATACGTAAGTATCAGATATCGTCTCCACAGGGACTGGGCTAATAGCTTTAACCTTGGATTGCTGCACAAGAGGAAAAGAAAGAGTTTAATTGTTTGTCACGAAATAATAAAGAAGACTGAAAATAAAAGATGAAAATATTTAGAGTAAAGAGTAGGCCGGTATTGATTTGCTCTGTAGTACAGGTGTTTGCAATGTCTAACACTTCTTTGTTCTGTCGTAGCGCCTGTCGCGGTAGCACCTACTGAGGCAGCGGTCTGTTGTTGTCGCGGCATCGAACACACAACTCAGTACTTCAAGCTTGGCAATAATCCCTGGTATGCCTTGGCCTATCCCTAGGTTCAAGTCTGCCGATGAACACGTCTTTGATGATACCTCCCGACGTGAATTGAAGGATGAACATCGATGTTATTGAATTCTTCCTTAGCCACTTAACCTCGTCCTATCCCTAGGTCCGAGATAGTTCAACCATAAACTGGAGAACCCGTACTTATTCCTTTCGTATACTTAACTCTCCCGATATTAAGTAAATGTGTAATCTCACAATGCTCTCCCGATACTCTTGCAAGATGTTTAAAACCAGAATAAGCAAACTTGAAGTATATTTTATTGAACAGAAAAAATTCCTAAAACAATGATGAAAAGGGGGGAAACGACTAGGGTTTAGGGGAAGACGGCTAGAGAATAAGATATCCTTCCCTAGGTCGAATTACATGCCTTTATATAGGCCTTGGGTTCAAGTTTTCTAATATGGAAAGAATACATGTTTAAATTAAAGTAACTTTATTAAAGACTAAATCTTCAAAGTAGATGTCTTTATTTCGTCCTCTCTTCTTGCTTGGAGTTCCTTCCTTGAATTTTGGGCTTGGCCTTCATTCTGATCTAGGGCTTAGAAAAATATAAGAGTGCTCCACGACAGACCGGCTTAATTTCCTCTTTCTGTCGAGCTCCACTTCACTTCTTCCCTTCATTGTTGTTGTCGTCATTGGCTGCCATGGTAGCGGCCATGGCAACATCCTTCGTCTCGTCTGCAGTCCTGTGTTCCAGCTCTGCTTCTCCACTGTCGAACATCTGCTACAGCAGCTACCTGCAAAAGTAACCAATTTCGGTAGAAACTGTGCCATTTAATATAATTGTGATGTATGAATGAAATCTATCCTAAATGCAATGAAATATGCTTGAATGCAGCAGAAATATGGGTTAAATAGGGGGTAAAATATAGAACTTTTACACACTCAACAGTCCGACTCCTCCTGTTTCTTTGTTTACAATGGTAAGCTGCGATTTGTGTTTCCAAGAGTTAAGTTTACAATGGTAAAAAGAGGCACATTCGCATAAGACATGAATCTGTTAGACACTTAATAAGGAATGGAGTACTCTCTTTAGAGTATGTGAAGTCATAAAGAAACCTAGCAGATCCGCTTACCATAGGGTTAAGTCGGAAGTTGGTCTAGATTCGTTGAGGGGAATGAGTTTAAAGCCCATTGGTTAAGGAATTCAAGTTAGTGAATTGTTGAAATCCTCAGTAGGGTGCTGAGGTAGTGGATGTAGAGCTTGTTCAAAGCTTGAACCACTCTAAAATTTCCTTGTCTTCATTTTTAACTCATCCATTTGCACCCTTCAATCTTTATTCCACCAATTCACCCCTATTGGTGATTAGCCATCATTTGATCAACTCAACAATTGGTATCATAGCTACACTCATTGGAAGGATTGACAACCTCTTGAGTAGATCTTGTAAGAGTTTGATAAATTGTACTTCAATCAACATCGTGTTATGGCATCCACCTCTGGCCAAAACCTCTACGAGTCTCTATGCATCACCAAACCATCATTCTTCAATGGGGACAAGTATCCTTATTGGAAGAACCGGATACTGCTCTTCATCAAATCAAACGACTACATGGTTTGGGACGTGGTAAAAAACGATCCTACAATTCCAATGAATAGAGATGGTGAAGGGAGGCTTGTTCCTAAGACCAAAACCGAAATGACCGATGAAGATAGAAGATGTTTGCAAGTCAACGACAAAGCCTTGCACATAATCTTTTGTGTTCTCGATCCCGACATATACTCAAAGGTGTCTTCAATCGAAAGTGCTAAAGATGTGTGGGACAACCTAAAGACTGTATATGAAGGAACAAGTGACGTCAACGAGACAAAGATCGGGTTGCTCAATTTAAGTTATGAAAACTTCAAAATGGAAGCCGACGAAAGTGTCTCCAACATGTTTAATCGGTTCTCGGTCATTGTCAATGGACTAAAGGGCTTCGGTGAAGTTATTCCTGAAGGTAAGCTAGTCTGGAAGCTACTCCACTCTTTTTCGGAGTCTTGGGATGGCAAAAGGACGACCATCATTGAAGCTCGAGATTTAAATAATCTCATGCTAGACGCCCTTGTTGGATCTCTACTCACTCATGAGATCATGAAGCAAGGGAGAGAAGAAGAGAAGAAGAAGGAAGAGAAAAAGGTAGAGAAGAAAGAGGTTGAAAAGAAGAAGCTAGGAATCGCACTCAAAGCGTCATACAACGAAAGTTATTCTAGTGAGGAGGAGGACGAAGAGATGGCCATGTTGGCCAAACGATTCACTCGATTCATGAAGTCCAATCGAGGAATAAAATTCAATAGAAGAAGGGACTTCAAGAATAAAGGAAAAAAGGAAGAAAAGGATCAACTCACTTGTTATGAGTGCAAGAAGTCTGGCCATATCTGAACCAATTGCCCTCAATTGAGGAAGAAGAGCTTTGGGAAGAAGAACAAGCTCAAGGCTCAAATGGCAATTTGAGTTATGAAAACTTTAAAATGGAAGCTGACGAAAGTGTCTCCAAGATGTTTCATTGGTTCTCAGCCATTGTCAATGGACTAAAGGGCTTCAGTGAAGTTATTCCCGAAGATAAGCTAGCCCGGAAGCTACTCTACTCTCTTCCGGAGTCTTGGGAAGGCAAGAGGACGGCCATCATTGAAGCTCGAGATTTGAAGACTCTCAAGCTAGATGCCCTTGTTGGATCTCTACTCACTCATGAGATCATGAAGCAAGGGAAAGAAGAAGACAAGAAGAAGGAAGAGAAAAAGGTAGAGAAGAAAGAAGTTGAAAAGAAGAAGCTAGGAATCGCACTCAAAGCGTCATACAATGAAATCGATTCTATTCAGGAGGACGACAAAGAGATGGCCATGTTGGCCAAACGATTCACTCGATTCATGAAGTCCAATCAGGGAAGAAAATTCAATAGAAGAGTGGACTTCAAGAATAAAGGAAAAGAAGAAAAAGATCAACTCACTTGTTATGAGTGCAAGAAGTCTGGCCATATCTGAACCAATTGCCCTCAATTGAGGAAGAAGAGCTTTGGGAAGAAGAACAAGCTCAAGGCTCAAATGGCAATTTGAGTTGTGAAAACTTCAAAATGGAAGCTGACGAAAGTGTCTCCAAGATGTTTCATTGGTTCTCGGCCATTGTCAATGGACTAAAAGGCTTCAGTGAAGTTATTCCCGAAGATAAGCTAGCCCGGAAGCTACTCTACTCTCTTCCGGAGTCTTGGGAAGGCAAGAGGACGGCCATCATTGAAGCTCGAGATTTGAAGACTCTCAAGCTAGATGCCCTTGTTGGATCTCTACTCACTCATGAGATCATGAAGCAAGGGAGAGAAGAAGACAAGAAGAAGGAAGAGAAAAAGGTAGAGAAGAAAGAAGTTGAAAAGAAGAAGCTAGGAATCGCACTCAAAGCGTCATACAATGAAATCGATTCTATTCAGGAGGAGGACAAAGAGATGGCCATGTTGGCCAAACGATTCACTCGATTCATGAAGTCCAATCAGGGAAGAAAATTCAATAGAAGAGTGGACTTCAAGAATAAAGGAAAAGAAGAAAAAGATCAACTCACTTGTTATGAGTGCAAGAAGTCTGGCCATATCTGAACCAATTGCCCTCAATTGAGGAAGAAGAGCTTTGGGAAGAAGAACAAGCTCAAGGCTCAAATGGCAATTTGAGTTGTGAAAACTTCAAAATGGAAGCTGACGAAAGTGTCTCCAAGATGTTTCATTGGTTCTCGGCCATTGTCAATGGACTAAAAGGCTTCAGTGAAGTTATTCCCGAAGATAAGCTAGCCCGGAAGCTACTCTACTCTCTTCCGGAGTCTTGGGATGGCAAGAGGACGGCCATCATTGAAGCTCGAGATTTGAAGACTCTCAAGCTAGATGCCCTTGTTGGATCTCTACTCACTCATAAGATCATGAAGCAAGGGAGAGAAGAAGACAAGAAGAAGGAAGAGAAAAAGGTAGAGAAGAAAGAAGTTGAAAAGAAGAAGCTAGGAATCGCACTCAAAGCGTCATACAATGAAATCGATTCTATTCAGGAGGAGGACGAAGAGATGGCCATGTTGGCCAAACGATTAACTCGATTCATGAAGTCCAATCAGGGAAGAAAATTCAATAGAAGAGTGGACTTCAAGAATAAAGGAAAAGAAGAAAAATATCAACTCACTTGTTATGAGTGCAAGAAGCCCATCCATATCCGAACTGATTGCTTTCAATTGAGGAAAAAGAGCTTTGGGAAGAAGAACAAGCTCAAGGCTCAAATGGAAACTTGGAGTAACAAGGAGTCATCCGAGGAAGAGGAGGAAGTGGTCAATCTTTGCCTCATGGCCTTTGAGGAGGATCACATGGTAAACTCTAACTCATCTCTTACTTATGATGAATTATATGATGAATATAATGAGTTACAAAATATTTATGATGAATTGGTTGAGAAATACAAAGAGTCTATTTTGAAAAACAAGAAAACTATTTCTGATTTAAAATCTCAAAATGAGTCTCTTTCGAAAACCAATTCAAAATTGGAAAAGAAAGTTTTATATTTGATAAATCTTCAAATGAGCTTAAAAAGTAAAATCTTAATGTTGAAAAAATTCTTTTCGATTTCCAAGATTATCACACTAAGGTAGTGGATAATCTTAAAACATCTCTTGTTATTGGGAAAAATAGTTTTAACAAGGCTAGTTCTTAAAAAACTCAATATGTAAAGAGAAAGGATTTTAACTACAAACAAAGTGGCTCTTAAAGGCATCCTAGAGCAAAGAGGATTAGAAGTGTATGGGTTCCTAAGGAGCTTGTAACTTCTAACAATATTATTGCTATTTCATCTTGGATTCCTAAGAGAACCAAGTTTTGGGGGCTAATGCTTATGGACCCAAAATGGTTTGGGTACCGAAATCAAAGAACCATTCTTTGTTTGTAGGGGGAGCATTGCTACAAGGCCAAAGCTTCAAGCCAAAACACATGGTGCCTTGATAGTGGATGCTCAAGACACGTGACCAGAGACAAGAGTAGGTTCATAGAGCTCAAGCCAAAGTATGATGGAGTGGTAAGTTTCGGTGACAACTCCAAAGCCCACATTGAGGGTATTGGCTCTATTGGTAATCTCTCATCTATTCTTATTGAAAATTTTTTACTTGTCAATGGTCTAAAACATAATATTTTGAGAATTAGTCAACATTGTGATAAAGGTTTTGATGTTCATTTCGATAAAAATGGGTGCAAAATTGTGAACATTAAAACAAATAAAATAATTCTCATTGGTCATCGCATAGAAAATATTTATATGGTGCATTTATATGACATACATTCATCCCATGCATGTTTAGTTGCACATGATGAGAATGATGCATGGTTGTGGCATAGGAAACTTGGGCATTCTATAATAAGTGTTTTAGAAAAATTGGCTTCCCAAAATCTAGTTAGAGGTTTACCCAAACTAAAATTTTCATTAGATAAAATATGTGATGCTTGTGCTAAGGGTAAACAAAAGAGAACCTCATTTAAACCCATTAATGATGTTTCAACTAGTAGAGTGTTACAACTAATCCACATGGATTTATTTGGGCCTATTAGAACTATGAGCTTGGGTGGTAAGTCATATGCATTTGTATTGGTAAATGACTTTTCTAGATACACTTGGGTTCTATTCTCAAGTACTAAGGATGAGGCTTTAGAAAATTTTATTACATTTACAAAAATTACCCAAAATGATCTTGATCTTAAAATTTCACATATTAGAAGTGATCATGGAATCGAGTTTCAAAATATGGGTTTTGAAGATTTTTGTAATGATAACGATATTAGCCATATTTTTTTGGCTCCTTGCACTCCTCAACAAAATGGGGGTAGTTGAGAGGAAAAATAGAACTTTAGAAGAGATGGCTAGGACAATGCTTTGTGAAAACAACTTACCTAAGTATTTTTGGGCGGAAGCTAGTAATATGACTTGTTATATTATTAATAGAGTAATGATTAGGCCTATTTTAAAGAAAACACCTTATGAGATTTTAAAATCCAAAAAGCCTAACATTAGCTATTTACACCCTTTTGGCTGTAAATGTTTTGTTCTAATCAATGGAAAAGACAACTTAGGTAAATTTGATGCTAAAAGTGATGAAGCAATATTTTTGGGTTATTCCCTAAATTCTAAAGCCTACCAAGTATTTAATAAAAGAATTTGGTTGTTGAAGAGTCTATACATGTTTTTTTCGATGATAACCTCCTTCCGAGGAAGGAATCTTGTGATGATGATGATGTAGGGAACATTGAAGCCGTTGATGGAGGACAAAGATCAAAGGTGGATGAGATTCCAATTAAAGAAGAAGAAGCACAAGATCCACCTCTTAAGGCCTTGAAAGACTTGGCTCTTGAGGAAAGGGAGGTGACATACCCAAGGGAGTTCAACTATGCCAAAGGTGGTGAAATCTTGGGTGATCCATCCAAGGGGGTAACTACTAGATCCTCTCTCAAACTTATGAATCATGTTGCATTTATCTCATGCATAGAGACTAAAAATATCAAAGAAGCATTAAAAGATGATTTTTGGATATGGGCTATGCAAGAAAAACTTAATCAATTTGAGTGGAGTAAAGTATGGACATTAGTTGATAGGCCTAGTAATCAATCTACTATAGGAATTAAGTGGGTATTTAGAAACAAACTGGATGAAAGTGGTAACATAGTGAGAAATAAGGCTAGGCTTGTTGCTCAAGGTTACACTTAAGAAGAGGGAATTGATTTTGATGAAACATATGCACCTGTAGCTAGAATGGAAGCTATTAGGATGCTTCTTGCATTTGCATTCTATTATGATTTCAAGCTTTTTCAAATGGATGTAAAAAGTGCTTTTCTAAATGGTTTTATAAATAAAGAACTGTATGTTGAACAACCACCCGGTTTTGAAGATCCAAACTTTCTAAACCATGTTTTTAAACTATCAAAAGCTTTATACGGTTTGAAACAAGCACCTAGAGCTTGGTATGAAAGACTTTCAAACTTTTTAATTGAAAAAGGTTTTGAAAAAGGCAAGGTGGATACTACACTTTTCATTAAAAGGTATGAAAATGGCATTGTAGTAGTTCAAATATATGTTGATGATATTATCTTTGGTTCTACTAATGAGTTTTATTGCCAAGAATTTTCTAAGTTAATACAAGGTGAATTTGAGATGAGCATGATGAGAGAACTCTCATTTTTCTGGGGCTCTAAATCAAGCAAAGGAAAGATGGTACCTTCATTAATCAAGGTAAATACATCAATGATATGCTCAAGAAGTTTGGCTTTGAGAATGTGAAGCCTAAAGCCACTCCTATGAGCTCATCAATTAAGCTTGACAAGGATGAAGGAGGTAAGTGTGTTGATTCTAAGCTTTATCGTTCTATGATTGGATTTTTGCTTTACCTTACCGCAAGTAGACCCGATATCATGTTTAGTGTTTGCTTGTGTGCTAGGTTTCAAGCTAGTCTTAGAGAATCACACCTAGTTGCCATTAAGAGAATATTTAGATACCTTAGAGATACGCCTTGTTTAGGTCTTTGGTATCCTAGAGACTCTTCCTTTGACCTTCATGCCTTCTCCGATGCAGATTATGGGGGGTGTAAGATAGATAGGAAAAGTACCTCTGGCACATTTCAATTCTTAGGTAATATGCTCGTATCTTGGTTCTCTAAGAAACAAAATAGCGTAGCTTTATCTACCACCGAAGCGAAGTACATATCCTTAGGGAGTTGTTGTGCTCAAGTCCTTTGGATGAAGCAACAACTCTTAGATTATGGTGTTCAAGTAGATACCATACCCTTAAAGTGTGACAACACTAGTGCCATTTGTCTCACTAAGAACCTCATCCAACACTCTAGAACCAATTATATAGAAATTAGACATCATTTCATTAGAGATCGTGTCTTAAAAATGATGTAGTTCTAGAATATGTTGATACCTTGAACCAATTAGCAGATATATTTACCAAACCTTTAGATAAAGAGCGTTTTTGGACCCTTAGGAGAGAGTTAGGTTTAACCAGCCTTCCTTGACCCTTTTAGGTCCCAAAAGGCCAAAATTTGCTTGAACTTTGAATGATGATCATGCTTATGTGATTTTGCTTCTTAATGCATCTATGCTTGTTGCTAGGGGGAGTATGCATCAGGTTTTGTCATTAAAACTTGCTCGTATATCATTCACATGCATTTAGGCTCGATCTATGTTGGCTCTTTAGACATGAAACTGCCCAAAATGCATTTTCTGGCAAGGGACGGGCTTAATCTATGATGATTCTAGTAGTGAATCGTAGCGAAACTCGAAGAGTGCATTTTGATACAGGTTCGTGGTTTGTTTTGAAACAGGGTTAACCTGTATTGAAATGAGTCTTGTACCGAAACATCTTGATAGCGTTTCGAAACGACCATTCTGATACGCCAAGTGGCGTATCGAAACGTGATCGCGCAGAATTGCTTTAAATGGCATTAAAAGGCAATAGACTTTAATTAAATCACCAACTCTCCTTTTCTCTCAAACCCTATCTGTAAACCCTTATATAAACTCATCAAATCCCTTATTTTTTTCACATCAAAACCTAAATTTTTTTAGGGTTTTCAAACTACATATCAAGGCTAGAGCTTTGCAAGGAATTTGGTGCATCAATCATCCCTCATTCATCCATTATCCCATATCAATGTATAAAACCTTTTTTTATTTTAAATTTTTGTTTAATTTTATAGGTTGTTTTTAATTCCTTTTTGTTTAAAACATATACATATTGTATGGGTTTTCAAGTTTTTGCAAAAAAAAATCAAAGTCTGAAATTCTTTGATTCGAATATAAAATTATACCTTATATTTTTAATCTATTATTTTTTGAAATTCTCTTTACCAATTTTTTTTAGATTTATATATGTTTCTTAAACTATATTGTATAGTTTTTATCAACACCTTGACTATCAGATTTCATATTGGATTGAATTTGGTTGATTTACGCATACATATGTTTTGTGTCTTGATTTCATTCCAGATTTCGAATATGAGTTCTAGGAAGGGAGTACGAACCAATGAGGCTGGTGGAAGCTCCAACATCGATAACGATTCTACTTGTCCCAACCTCACTTTACTTTACCAAAAGTCTCTTCGAAAATAAGATGCCTATACCAACTTCAAGCTTTTTCAAGATCACGCTATCCGTCGTGAGCGTATCGTTTCTATACACTTTTTGGATTCCAAACGTTTTCAATTTCGCTATCTTGATTTATTGAGGCGTTGGAATTTCATATCTTTTTTGGGCTTACCCGGTACTTTGTACCGTAACATGATTCTTCTCTTCTATGCCAATGCTCGTTGCATCTTCAATGCCAATCAAGTGGTTGCTATTGAGTCCTATCTAATGGGGAAGAAGTTTAGGGTTGATTCGGAAACCTTGGTCAATGTTTTTGAGTTTGAAGATGAGAGAATTTCGGATGAGAACTCGTTGGGACATACCCTTGGTGGCTCCGTCACGGTCCTTATCCTCATGATAGCATCCTTCATCTCATGGTCTCGTGGTGGTTTCGTCATTCCGTAGGAAAATTCTCCCATATTCGGCAAGTGGACGATTTTTGGATTCGATGCTTTCGTGAGGGATTTTGTCCAAATCTTTGTCAAATCATGTTTGCCGAGATGGTATATCTTGTCCAAAACCGCAACTCGGATCCTGTCACCTCCTTCACCTATGGTACCGCCTTGAGCTATTTGTTCTCAAAGTTGGTGATCGACTACTCTCTTGACTATCTGAAACCTCTCAAAGATCCCACCAATGAGAGATTAATTCTGAAATTTCATCTTATTTATTTTAATCACTTGTCAAAATTTGGGGTATTACAATTCTCCCTCATAAGAAAATTCTTCCTTGAATTTTAATACGTACATGTCTTAAATAAATGTGGGTACTACTCCATCATCTTCTCTTCAGTCTCCCAGGTGGCTTCATGTACTTTTTGATTCCTCCAAAGGATCTTCACTAGTGGAATCTTCTTGTTTCTTAATTCTTTAACTCCACGAGCCAAAATTTTTAATGGCTTTTCTTCATATGCCAAATCCGGTTGAATTTCAATTTCTTTTAGTGATATGACATGTGAAGGATCAGATAGTTACCTTAGAAGCATCGACACATGGAAGGCATCATGAATCTTGCTCATTTCTGGTGGAAAAGCTAGTTGATATGCCACTGGACCAACTTTCCTTAAAATCTCATAGGGGCCAATGTATCTTGGACTAAGCTTTCCTTTTCGGCTAAATCGTAACACCTTTTTTTCCAAGGTAAAACTTCAAGGAATACTTTACCTCCAACCTCGTACTGAACATATTTTCATTTTTGATATGTATATGTTTTATGTCGATCTAAAGCTACCATGAGGTTGTCTTGAATAATTCTTACTCTATCCTCTACATCTTGAACCAAGTCAGGTCAAATCACCTTTTGATCTTCGAGTTCAAACTAATTTAATGGTGTTCGACATTTTTTCCATACAATGCTTCGTAAGGAGCCATTTTAGTACTAGACTGATAGCTATTATTATAAGCAAATTCAACCAACGACAAATATTTCTCCCACGAGCCTGCAAACTCAATTACACAAGCGTTGAGCATATCTTCTAAAATCTGAATAGTTCTCTCAGACTGTTCATCTATCTATGTATGAAAAAAATACTAAAATTAAGATGAGTCCCCAATGCCTTATGTAATGAACCCCAAAATTTCGAGGTAAACCTCTGATCTCTATCAGACACAATAGAAACATGAACATTGTGTAACCTTACTATTTCTTGGACATACAACTCTACAAACTTATTCATCGAGTAATCAGTTCGAACTGAATGAAATGAGCAGATTTAGTCAACTGGTCCACAATCACCTAGATCGAATCTTTCTCACTCGGAGTTACTGGTAACTCTGTTACGATATCCATTGTACCCTTTCCCATTTCCACATAGGAATAAAAATTGGTTGTAATAATCTGGAAGGTGCCTGGTTTTCTACTTTCACTTGTTGGCATGTTAAACATTTAGATACAAATTTAGTTACTGCTCTCTTCATCCCTGGCCACCAATATCTACTTTTCAGATCTTGATACATTTTATTAGCTCTTGGATGCATTTTCAAAGGGCTGCAACGTGCTTCCGTGTGAAGTTCCTTTTTCAACTCATTATCATCATGAACATAGATTTTCTCTCGATAATACAAGCACCCATTAGATTTAATTTCCAAGCCTCCAAGTTCACCCTTTTCAACTTGTAGGATACTTTCCAAGCATTCCTTATCTTTCCTCTATAAATCTTTAATTCGATCTGCCAAGGTAGGATTGAGCTGAAACTCTGCAATTAATGCACCATTCTCTCCCAAAGATAATTGCCCATCTATTGCTCGTAATGAAGAGAATGCCTTTCTGCTAAAAGCATTGGCTACCACATTAGCCTTTCTTGGGTGATAGTCAATGGCAATATCATAGTCCTTCAGCAATTCAATCCATCTCCTTTGCCGTAAATTTAAATCTTTTTTACGTCATCAAATATTTTTAACTTTTATGATCAATGAAGATATAACATCTTTCACCATACAAATAATGACACCAGATCTTTAGAGCAAAAACCACATGAGCCAACTCAAGATCATGAGTTGGATAGTTCCTCTCATGAGTCTTTAGTTGTCTCGATGCATGGGCTACCACTTTATTGTCCTACATCAAAACACATCCTAACCCATTTTGGGACGCATCACTGAACAGGGTGAAATCCTTACTAGATTCAGGCTGCACTAACATTGGTGCCTCTGTTAGAATATTCTTCAATTGGTAAAAGCTCTCTTGACACTTTTCAGTCCAAACAAAAGGTACATCCTTATGTAGCAATTTAGTAATCGGAGAATCTATAATAGAGAAAATTTTCACGAACTTACGATAATAGACGGCCAATCCCAAGAAACTTCGAACTTCAGAGACATTCTTCGAGGCTTTACATTCAATAATAGCCTAATTTTACTTTGGGTCTGCTCGAATTTCTGATACAGAAACAATATGGCCCAAGAAAGCCACCTCAGATAACCAAAACTTCACATTTAAATAGCTTTACATTATAATTTCCTTTCTCAAAGAGTCTATAGTACCACCCGAAGATGCTTGTCATGATCTTATTTAGTTTTGGAATATACCAAAATATCATCAATGAACACCACCACAAATTGATCCAAGTACGGTTGGAACACTCTATTCATTAAGTCCATAAATGATGCTGGAGCATTTGTAAGGCCAAACGACATTACAACAAATTCATAGTGCCTGTAATGTGTCTTGAATACAGTTTTTCTTTTTTTTTTTCAGGAAGTTGAGGAGTTCTCTCATCATTTTCTCTCTCTCTTTTTGACAAATCCTAAATCTAATACTAATCCTAACTAGAGGGGAGGGGAAGGGGGACTCAAGGGGAAGGAAAGGGAGTGCTCATTTTTCAATTATGGAATTGCTTAAATTATTGATCCTCTTTCTCCCATCAATGACGATTGGGATGACTTTTTAAATTTAAAAATATGTCAGATGATGTATTTCATCCAGGTGACCCGAGTTCGAGCACCATGTGTGCATGGTATGTTTGTGTTATTAAAGGGCTAAAAAACAAACAAATACTACCTTGTAATCACACCAGCATATTCAAAAAAATTAAGTCAAATGACAGCAAACAGTAGCATCAAGAGAAATTGGAATTGAAAATTTGAAATAGTTTGTCATAAAGAGATATACATAATTTTGTAGTACTTATCACAAAGTTATCTTTGGCCTACTGACAAAGTTATCTCCAAGCTTACCTTGGTTTGAATTCCTCCAAAGTCAAGTATTTTTGCATCTATTTTCTTTCTCCAGTCATGTGACACGTGTCACCACCTAATTGAATAATTAATTAATTTTATTAAATTAAAGTTTAGACCAAATTGATAGATTGTGTAAATAACAAGACCAAATGTGTAATCATACCAGTTTTATTTAACAACCATGTAAGCCTCTTCGTTAGGTTTTAACGACGGGTGGCTTGATTGGAACCACTTAAATAGTTGCGTGGTATAATTGCCAAATTTGAAAATATAGTGATCAAATTGACACTAGGCTCATAGTTAAGTGGTCATTTGTGTAGTTTCCCCTAAAACGATGTAAACGTAAGTCATTTTGTGACGTCATTTTATATGTACTACCTAAATAAACAAACAATTATATTTATCTAATCTGAAAATAATTACTGTATATTTTTTAAAAGGATAAACATTTCTCATCGTCACTATCTATTCCGGACGTTGTGTGATTAATCACCCATGAATATGTTTAAATTATAAGGGTAATCTTCACTGATGGTCACTTTTGTTTTGGGTTTGTTTTATTATGGTTACCCGAATTCAAAAAAGATTATTCTGGCCACTTATGTTCGAAACCGTTTCTGTTTTAGTCACTGGACCGTTAACCTCCGTTAGTTAATAATAATAATTTCTAATTTGACCCCCAAACTTTCAAAACTTCATTTTTCACCATCTTCCCCAAAACTCAATGAACTTCCCACTGCAGGGAAATCTAATTCTGGATCAAACAGTCAACAAATCAAGGTTAATTGACATGATTTACTTGCAAGTAGATCTTAGTGATTTCTCTGAATTTTTCTTTAACTGCTATACCGATAATCCGCTATGGTTATGCATGCACCATTGAAAAATATATGTATTATAAAGTCACAAGATAAAAGAAGAGTGCCGTGAACCTAACCTCCATTGATAATGTATTAACATTATCCGAGTTGTTGATGGTCATCTCCTTCTTCATAGATGAGCTTGGAACATCTTTATTAGCATGCAGTCCCCTGGTTGTGTCTTGATCAACACCAAACAGGTCCTCAAAGTTGCGGAAAGATAGATCAATATCATGCATGTTGAAATCATCTTGGAAAAATGTGTCTTCACAAACTCCAAGATCTTGCATATTTTGAGACCATAACTGCGAAATTCAATTAAGAAAAACACTTAACAAAAATATCAGAATATTGGTATTTCAAAGAAAAATGAAAAGTTGTATCAATTATGCATATGATCTATTTCGATGACTTTGCGATCAGTGGAACAGACCTGAATATTACGGATTAGACTTTTGCATAGCCAAATAGATTCTCCGTAAAAAGGCACCCTGGTAGTTGAAGATGACAATAAGTTGTCCAAATCCGTATTCAGATCCTCAAGCAGATTGGTACGTCGGTGGATATTGGTACCGATATCTTGGACTAGATCACTATCAACATTTTTTGAAGAGGTGCATATTGAAGAAGATGTGTCAGCTTGTTCTAGGCCACCAATATAAGGTAAATGACCATCTCCCTCAGTAAGCTGAAGCTTTTTCAGGTTAAGAATCTGTTGCAGAATCAATGGAGTATTTTTCATCTGCTGAACTTTGTTAACAACCTGCAATAACAAGAGCACGGTAAAAAAAAGTTTACCTGGCTCTTTATTCCAAGTTTTGAATGATCAAATTTAATAACTTGCAATAATTAGAGTAACTAAGAAGCAAATGAAAATCCCTTCATGCTAGAGGCAAGTCAGAATCCTTATCATCCATCAAATCATTCTATTTTTAGATGATAGATTTGTCTTATTTAGGCAAAACTCTACTACAATTGAACTTCTACTAATTATAATTCTTAAACATATGAACCTTAACAGTTAGAAACTTTCCAAAATCTTGTATCTTTTACCAATATTTAGTATCTATATCACTCGAACTCGAATGTGAGTATCAAATCCAGATATGTTCTCAATAAGGGTATGATAAGATTTTCCCAAGTCTTCTGTTTGTAGATACCTAGAGGTCGTATAAAAATACCCATGTTCAAATATGTGCCAGACATAAGCACTTCAAGAAAAATGAGGAGTACAAGAGATGTACTTAAGGGTAGTTAACTGTAGATTGCATATGTTTGCTGCATATTAGGGGGATTCTCATGTAGGCAAAAGAAATGTCAATGGTGCATGCATAACCATAGCGGATTATCGGTATAGCAGTTAAAGAAAAATTCTGAGAAATCACTAAGATCAACTTGCAAGTAAATCCTGTCAATAATCCTGTAGCCACTGCAGTGGGAAGTTCATTGAGTTTTGGGGAAGATGGTAAAAAATGAAGTTTTAAAAGTTTAGGGGTCAAATTAGAAATTTTTATTTTTAATTAACGGAGGTTAACGGTCCAGTGACCAAAACAGAAACGGTTTCGAACGTAAGTGGCCAAAATAATCTTTTTTGAATTCGGGTGACCATAATAAAACAAACCCAAAACAAAAGTGACCATCAGTGAAGATTACCCAAATTATAATCGAGGTGGTGCGAAGCTTGAATTAAGCTGGTTCGGATGGGCAACTTCGCCAATCAACCAAATGTGTTTGCTCATTATTTTCTTTTTTCAATTTTTGTTATTGTTGATTATGGATACTTTCATGTTTGACTCTTTGTTAACTCTATTTCGAAGTAATAAAGTTATCCGGTATTATCTTTAAAAAAAATTAACATGCAAAATAAAATAAAAATATCCGAAATCAAACTCTTAAAATAATTAAGACAAAACAAATATTAAACATGCTCCTAAAATACACAAACAAATAAGCCCAACAAAACTTAGAACATGCATTTTGTCGTAACAAATAAGCCCAATAATCTAAGTTTCCTAAACCGCCACAAAACAAGTAATTAAAATTCGGAGGTTTATTTTTTAAAACGTGTTTCTTGAACTCTACTAAAACCCTTATTATCATCAAAATCATTCACACTCATAAACCCATGCAAAAGATGAAAGCTAGGGTTGATACACAAAGTTTCGACTTAAAGGATTCAGTAGGTTCCAAGCGCAGACTAAAGGCGGTGGAACACGTTGTTGATTTGTCCAAGAAGACACAGAAGGTGGTGGTGCACACTACTTCAACACCACGGTGTCCGACGAAACACAAAGAACAGATGAGGATTGTGGGTACGTATTATTTTCGGTTCAATATCCAACCTGTGAATCCTACTTGATTGTTTTAATTTACTGTATTTAATAGAATGCATAGATTTAGATGCACTTAAGGTGATAGATTGTAGTGTTATTGCTACGTAAACAAGATTATATATGATTCTTGATTATTAATTTTCTTTGTGATCTTAGTTTTCATGGCTGCTGATTTTCGAACAAAATAATAATGTGTTTATGTGCAACTAACGACACTATTTTGAACTCTTGCAGAAGGGTTTTCAGCCTCTGACAAAGATCTCTGTGCTGCGATGTTGAAAAGCCGATTTGCGGACAGCATCATCAAAGCCCAACAACAGATAAAGTCAGTGAAAAAAAATTCCTTCTTCCCTGATAATAAATGAATGAAATAATATGTAGTAAAAGAGAAGTAAGGGTCGATCCCACAAGGACTCAGAAAACTTCATGATTAATGTATGTTCTATCGTTGAGCCAAGAAGAGAGTTGAATGATATTTCAGTAAAAGGGGGTTTGCGAAATAACAAGAACACAAAGAAATTAAAGCGAGATTTTAAAAGAAATAGATTCAGTATTTATGAATAAGCCTTAGGCATTGGCTCTGACTCAGTTTCCTCGGATCATCAGAAAATAATTTTTACTTTAGGATTCACGTCGGTTAATTGCCTACAAAGGTCAATCCTTGAGACTACGCTTTTGTAACTGAATACCCAAGTTCTATCTTTGATATTGATTTACGAAGTTGATCTAGTTAACAACAATGTTGTAGATCAAAATCGTTTAAGTTCAGTAAAAACCGACTCGGATTATGTTGTTTCAATAACAACGGTTCCGATCTCAATTTTCTTCTTAGTAATCAATTTACTAAGTGTGTTCCCAGGAAGTCGAATGTGCTTCAATAGCGATTTTCAGTCCTCTCGTTAGAATTGAGTCATTGTTGTAGCCATCGGCTTTAAAGAAAATTAGCTAAGCATGATAATGGAAGAAATCACGCTTAGCATATTTTAAAATAAAAAAAAAAAGAAAACTTTAAAAAGAAAGTAAGAACGAAGAAGATAAAGGAAATTAATAGATTCAAAGTAAAAATGAAACAATGAACAAGAGATGGTTTGAGTTTTACCCTAAATGGGTATTTATAGCATCCTAAAACCCTAAAAATGCTCATAAATGATAAGAGATAATCCTAAAATATCTAAAATACAAAAGATAAATGCTAAGCGATAATAATTAAATCCCAAATGTTTAAAATTCAAAAATAAAAGATAAATCCCAAGCTTTGATCCTAATCTCGGCTGATAAGAGCTCGGACGCGGCTGATAGCCTATCACACGTTGCTGACATCATCTTCTAGAAGCCTGCTGACGTGGCGTCGAGTCAGCGCATTCATGCCCCAATTCATGCTCACTAATCTAGCCGTGAATCCAGAAAACTTGCAAAATCCAGCCTTTTCTAGTCTGTTTTCCAGCCATGAAGTCCTGCACAGAAAAGCACACAATAGACCATGATTCAGCACCACAAAGCAACCATTTAAGCGTAATTAGCACTAAAATATTGACCAAACTAGCTACTCATTTATTGCGACAATTTATCTGCAATTAAAATTGCAAAAAATTCAGTCCAATATAAGAGAACCAAACACATCGAAAATGACTATCATTTGATACGGGAAAAGCTTCAACAAGGACTTCTACACTTATTGTCTGTTTCTTCATCGAATCAACTTGCTGATTGCTTTATGAAGGCACTTTCACCTGCTTCGTTTAGAGGGTCCATATCCAAGTTGTGCGTACAAGATTTGTATGCTCCAACTTGAAAGGTGTTAAGATATAATATTTGTAATTAGTAATTAGCTGTCATTAGTTATAATAGTTAGTTAGGTAGTTTTATTTCTTTAATTTCTTTTATCTTTTCTTTATTACTATATATTAGACACTTTGGATAATGTAATCACAATTTGGAATAATAATAAACATTTCAGTTTTCTTAACCGATCTTCTACTCAAAATCTCTAAACCAGAAAATCCCAAATCAAGAAATTTGATATTCAACATATATTGAAGCTCATGGTTTGAGGATGAAATTGGAATGCTTAAAAGTTTAGGGACCAATTTAAAATAAGTGTCATAGTTTAGGGACGCATGGTGCAATTAACTCTTATTTTTTAAAAGGGTGAACATTTTCCCGAAAGGGATGTTGCTTCCAGCTTTGCTTTGCCTCGATTTGTCTTGATCACTGAAAGGGGTGTTGCTTCGAGTTCTTGTAGGTTACAGTCTACAAGGTCTAACCCTTGTAACTTGCTTTTCTATGGTAAGCTAAATCCCAAGGCCAATCCTTGAAATCTAGTTTTTGTTTGATTAGCTTCGTCAATCGATGCTAATGCAAATTCTCTGCTTAACGCTGGAAAAGCTCGTGCTCGGATGATTATCTCATCGAGAGTTGTATCCGATCTTAATTTTTCTTAGTGGACCACCACTAAGTTTGTTCTTAGGGAGTTGATTCCGCTACAAGCCCAATCTCGTCCCCAACAATGGATCAAAATAACATCAACCCGGCGTGCACTTTTCAGAATGAAGTAATTGTGATGCCTAAAGGAAAGGCCGATTGCCAATCCAATTTTGCCGAAAATCAAGAAAGAAATCGAAGGGGTTGAAGCGCTTTGTCTATTCTTACAAGGTCAATCGGGTTTAGCTTAGCTTTTGGCTAAAAGGGAATTTAGCTAAGCATAGTTTGCGAAGAAACCATACTTAGTTTTTTAGCAAGGGAAAGCAAAAGAATAATGGAGAGAAAAGAAATTTAATAAACTTCAAAGCAAAATGAGAATGAGAACAATTGATGGTTTGAATCTCACCCCAATCTAATAATGTACTGAATGCGAATTTAGCGATCTAACACAAAAATTCTTATCTTGTCGTCACTACTTAATTCAAACGGTGTGCAATTAATCACCTACAAATATTTTCAAATTATGATTTTTACTTAAGTGAAAACTAAATAAAACTTAAAGCGAACATACTCGATCTTTTTATTAGACCTGAATTCAAAAATTAAGTTAGCACCTCATGTCAACGCATTAAAATTTCAACATGCAAAAGAAAAAAATATCCAAAATCAAGATCCTAAAATAATTATGACAAAATAAATCTTAAACATCTCTTAATATACACAAACAAATAAGCCCAATTAAACTTTGAACATACTTTCGTCGTAACATTTGTTATAGCTAGACTTATGATTTCGTTCTTTTAATGCGCGCATTATCAAAATCCTAACGATTTTAGTTTCTTAAACCGCCTAAAAACAAGTTATAAAAGGCTAGATCTGTTTCTTGAACTATACGATACCCTTATTTTCATCCCACTATCACTCAAACTCAGAAACCCCTTACTTAAAAAATCAGTAGTCTCCAAGCGCAGACCAGAGGCAGTTGATAGCGTTTCTGATTCGTCCAAGAAGAGACCAAAGGTGGCGGTGCACACTACTTCGACTCCACCGTGTCCGACCATACCAAATGAACCAATGACAATTGTGGGTAAGTATTGCTTTTCTGTTCAATATTCAACCTGTGTTTTTTCTGTTTTGATGTTCGTTTGATGGGGTTCATATACTGTTTTCAGTTCCTATATTGTGGGTACGTATTGTTTTTGCAAAGAAAGCGCTGGTTTAGATGCACTTAAGTTGATAGATTGCAGTGTTATATATGTAAACACGAGTGTATATGATTCTTGATTGTTTCCTTTGTGATCTTAGGGTTCATGGCAGCTGATTTTCGAACGTAAAATAATGTGTTTATGTGCAACTAACCACACTATTTTGAACTCTTGCAGAAGGGTTTTCAAACTCAGACAAAGATCTCCGTGCTGCGATGTTGAAAAGCCGATTTGCGGACACCATCTTCAAAGCCCAACAGCAGATAAAGTCAGTGAAAACGGACTTGAAGAATTCAGTAGGCTCCAAGCGCAGACCAGAGGCGGTGGATTGCGTTGGTGATTTGCTGAAGAAAAGACTGAAGGTGATAGTGGACACTACTTCGACTCCACGGTGTCCGACAAGGCCTAAAGAACCGATGACAACTTTGGGTACGTAATGTTTTCAGTTCAATGTTCAACCTATGTATCCTTCTTGAATGTTTACTGTAATTAAAAGAATGCGTAGATTTAGATGCACTGAAGTTGATAGATTTCAGTGTTATGTGAACACGATTGTATATGATTATTGAATTTTTTTTTTTGTGATCTTAGCGTTCACGGCTGCTGATTTTAATAACATGTTTATGCATAACTAACGACTTAATCTTCAACTCTTGCAACAGAAGGGGCTCCAAGCCTCCAACATCAGACAAGTATCGTCGTGCTGCGATCTTGATGCACCAACGTGACAGTGAAAGAAGAGCTGCTCGGATCGCATTAGAAGAAATGATAAACACCGCGGGAATTGAACTCAATACTGAGGTTCAAAGGGAGTTCGATAATTTGATAGGATGTTCTTCGTCATTTTGGCGTTAGTGAACATTTATAAATTGTATACGTTTTTCTTCCAATTCAGTTGTTTGTTTCAGTTTGTCTTAGTTGTGTTGTACTATTTTCTTCCATTTAAGATTAGGGAGATTTTTAATGAGATGCACAACTATGATTTAGGGCTTGTATGATTATCATGAATAAAATCATATTTACCGACTGTTGTATACTGTAAACCCATTGAGTCTCTCTATACCTATTATAACATTAGGGATTGAAAAATATGGTTGTTTGTTAAACATAAAGCTTGAATGGAAGCACACGAATGATGATAGAAACGTGAATGCTAATGGCCTATGATGCTAATTAAAAATACGAGAATGATATCCTTGAAATAAAAAATATGGCTGTTCATTTTAAGTAGCGAAATTCACTTAAAATTTTAGAATGGTATTCTTTTATTGGAATAATTTTTAAAGGATTATTATCCAATAACTGGCGGTGGAAACTAAAAGTTCTCACAAACGCCTTAGTTTTAGGGTTTAGGGGCTTAGTTTAGGGTGTAGGGTTTAGGGGTTTAAGTGTAGGGATTTAGAATTAAGGGATAGTGGTTAGAACATAGGGTCTATGATTAGAATTTAGAGTTTAGAGGTTATGATTTATTTTTTAAGGTAATATTGTGAGGATTTAGGTTTTAATCTATAAACCATAAACTATTAATTTCAACCACTATCCCTAAATTTAAAACCCATACACCTAACCCCTAAACTATACACCCTAAACTATACACCCTAAATTAAGTCTCTGACTTTAAAACTAAGACGCTTGTGAAAAGTTTTAATTTCTATCCCTAATGTATCAATTAAATAATTGCCTTTTTTTAATATACTCCAAAACTTTAGGACACTACATCGTGAATCAATCTCATACAAGGATATTGCTTCGATTTTGTTTGGCAGCAATATATTAAAAAATAGTAATAATAGCTATAAAAATGGATTTAAAAAGTTTATATCAATGTTACTATGTTTTAACTTTTATGCAAATATAATGAATACATATTATGGATATATTATGATACATAAATTATATAAAAATAATTACATAACTCTTATTTGAAATCTAAATTCTAAATGATTAAACCTAAAACCTTAAAACTTAAACTTTAAATGTTAACCATAAATCTTATACTTTAACCCTAAATTCTACAACTTAAATTCCTAAAGTCTAAACTTAATCTAACAAACTTATGTAAACTTTAGTTTAAACAACCTTAATTTTTTATATTTTTTAAAGGTTTTAATTTAAAGTTCTAAAAAAAGTTGGGGTCTAACTAAAATTTATATAAATTTTGTGAATTACGGAGACTTTTAAAAATTTTAGAAAGTGATTCAATTAAAAAAGGGAAAACTACCCCAGTGACCGCTCAACTATTAGTCACGACCTGTTTTGATCACTGAACTAAAAAAATTTAAAATTCGACCACTCAACTATTTAAATAGACCTATTTTGACCACCGACCGTTAAATCCAACGGAATGGGGTGACGTGGCTGTTAATAAAATTTTATATAATTACAAATTTAGTCCTTGATAGTCACTTGTTCTATCAATTTCATCCTAATTTTAATTTAATTAAATATATTAATCATTCAATTAGGTGTCACGTGTCACCTGATTGGATGAGAAAAATAAAACAAACACAACAATTAGCTTAACTAGAATTCAAACCTATGTCCCCTTAGATAGAGAATGTGCAAGTCTACCTCTAAACCAAGTGTTTAGTTGTGATATAAAGTACACAATGTAATATATGTTTTTAATTTGTTGTTAATGCAATGAAGTTGTAGGCGATATCAAGAATCAGAGCTCTCTGAGATGGATTTTGAAAGAAGCTTGAAACGCAAAACAAAAGAAATCGAAATGGATGACAAATCCAAAAGTAGGGTTGATAATTGTAGTGACAGGAGCAGGGACCGAGAAGGTTCAAAGGAAAATTAGAAAAGGAGGCAATCGAGTAATACTGATAAAGAGTTCAAAGATGGGGATCTTGCATATGATCGTGGTAGAGAATGAGATTTTCCAAGGCATGGCCGGGAAAGGAATAAAAATGAAAGGTCTCATGGTAGGCCAGGCAATAAAAAAGATGGAAATTGAGGTGAAGCTGTGAAAACATCATCAAATTATGGAATCTCAAATTATAATTATGATGTTATAGAGATCCAAACCAAGCCTCTTAATTATGGAAGAACTGATTTTGGATCCAACTTTCCACGGAAAACTGAAAGTGGTCAGCAATATGATATGAAGTTAGCCCTAAATGAGAAAGAGTGGGGATATATGCAAGAAAATAGAGGAAGGAGGACTGATGCATATGGTTATGGACCCTTGGATGAAGATTCAAGGGTCAAATTTACAGAGGAAAGTAATTCAACAAGAGATCCAAATGTACTGAATGACGAACTTGATTACAGTGGAGGGAAAGGGCGAGGCCAGAAGCTTTCTTGATCTGGCCGTGTGTTTGGTGGCCAAAATTCTGGTGCAGCATCTCAACCACCTTATGAGAACCAAGATGTAGGAACTTTTGGCCGTGCTCCTCCTCAACAAATTAAAACATATTTTACATTGTGTAATTATACAAATTTTTATTAACAGCCACGTCACCCCATTTCGTTAGATTTAACGGCCGGTGGTTAAAATAGGTCTATTTAAATAGTTGGATGGTCGAATTTTGAATTTTTTTAGTTCGGTGGTCAAAACAGGTCGCGACCAATAGTTGGGTGGTCATTGGAGTAGTTTTCCCTTAGAAATATTCAAAAAATTAAAATATAATAAAAATTTAAAACTTTTGGAGGGTCAAAATTATTTTTAAAAAAATTTAAAGGTTTTTTTGAACCAAAAGCGAGATTTCATTAATAGAATGAGAAGAAATACATAAATAAGAATACCCTAAAATACAAAATTAAACCTTAAAAAACAAAGAGTATGAAAACGTGAATAGAAAATACAAATCTTCTCATAAATCTTCATTAGTGTTCTTCAAATGTTACACCATCGCCAAACCTTGGAGTGCTTACTGGAAGAATGGAGATCATTGAACTACTCTAACCAACAAAAAAGAGAAAACGTCTTGGTTAACTCCACGAACAACCAACCCACGCAATGTTGTGTGACAAGATTCAATTGAGCATGCACCATGTTGTAAACGTCTTCAATATTAACATGTTATATGGGCAGACAAAGAACGTGCCATAACGACAGACGAAAAATAGGTCAAATAGCCGACGAAAGACATGAAATTAAAACAAAGAAACAAACAAAATTAAGAAATAAAGAAAATCACTGTCAGTAGACGGCCAAAACCGCCACCATTCACTTGAAAACACCAAAAAATCTCTTAGAAACTTTCAACCAAAAGTTGTAACGCTGTAGAGTTTAGGGTTTATGTTTTTGGGTTAGATATTTAAGGTTGTAGGATTAGAAATTTAGATTTTAGATTTAGCTTGAAAATAGGTATGCTTGCGTAATTGTTTTTACACTAACATTGTATTGCCACGTCCGTTTTTGAGACCCGTTTGTGTAAAAATAGCCTGGCGATTAGGGTTTTGGAAATCGATATTTTTCATTTTAATTTGGTCTTGAAATTAGGGGTTTTTCCAATTTTAATCAAATTTCATTTATTTGCTTAAAAATCATTTTGGAGTCGCCACCGATCACTTTGGTAGACTGGACACCACAAAAAGCAGACCAAAGATTCTTTTAATAAAATTCGGGTTCAGGAATCAGTTACGTGTAGGGAAGCGTTAGAACACCTACAAACGCCTATTATCTGTACATTATTAATTCCATGTGGTATTTTGGCATTTCGAACATTAATCTGAATTTAATTAAATCTTTTAATTGTTAAATGGATTCCATTCCAAATGGGAATATCATTTTGCAAGAAAAACATTTTGGACGAATATAATTATGAAACGTCCAATTACATTAGGACACTTCAATTTATATTCAAAACATATCTCAACACAAAATGTTTGATGCATGTCAAATTATTGTCTTGTCCTTTTTAAAGTAAGACCTAATTAGGGATCCATTAATTAATTAATTAAAATTCTACGAATATTATTATTTTTTGGGCTTTTATGGTAACACCCAAATAATTGGACACTACACATATTAGGCCCAAAAGTAATAATATTCCTATTATTAATGTCACTAATCATTTAATACTAATTCCAATTTTATTAAACTAACTATATGTGTGATTTCCATTTTCTATATTCAAATGAAGTATTGAATCTTTTACTAAAATATCCCATTGATTAACATCACATTGCAATGTGACACTAAACAACTTAGGACATTAAAGCTTTCATTCAATATTCATTTATTTTCTAAAATGTCATATGCTATCAAATTAATTAAATTTAATTAAATAACTTAATCATAAAAGGATCTAATTTAATTACACTAGGTGAATTAAATTCTCTTAAACAAATATACTACGTGCTTATTTAAAATCATGCAAGCATACAAATAATTTAATTGCATTTAAATTAAACAATTAGAACTGAAATAAGGATTACAATGAATTAAAGTGGAAACTGTAGGCTCAAATTTCATTTAAAATGATCAAATTACAAAAGATTAAGAACGTAGGGCCAAAATTAGAAGAATCGAGAAAGAAGGGTGCGGGTCACAGCCCGACCCATTTAACCCACGTGGGTTAACCATTAACCCAATGCCAAGACGACGTAGTTTTGGACTAAGTAAAAAGCCCCTAAACTGAGTTAACTCAATCATTTTTCCTTATGCTCTCTCTCTCCTCACTCATTTTCTCTCCTCCTCTCTCACTAAACAAGTAAACCGGCCACCCTAACTCCGTTCGCCGCCGTTGATCCTTGGCCGGCCGACACATGCGATTTCTGACCAGTGGCTGAAACCCTAAAATACCCCCAAAACTCCCCTTTTTTTAGTCCTAGAACCTAATCTAAGCCTGAATTTGATTGAATCCACCTTGTTACACCCAAATCTAAACCCTAAGCTACCCAAAACCCTTATTTTCGTTGTCGTCTCCCTTCTCTGACAACGTGCAATCTCCTCCGACCGACAAGGATAATTGTTTTGGTTTAAACTCCCTTTTAGATCTGATTTTATTTTGGTTTTCATACAATTATTCACTAATTTTGTGTTTTCGTAGAGAAATAGAGAGAGAAGAGTGTTTTACCTCAACGGCGGTGATCAGGACGGCTTTCACAACGTTCGATTTGCCCATCAACGATCTTTCGGCTTTGGTGACAGTGTTCTAGGTGTTTCCAGCGGTGTCGGTTTGGCTTTAGGCGATGGTTCGACTTCGCAGCAACGATTCGACTTCGCGGCATCGGCTTCACGATTAGGATTCATGCGATATTCTGTGTAACAGAGACAGTTCGTGGTCCTCGCAGCGTTCGAATTCTCAGGCGACTTCTCAAATTTCAGCGATTCGATTCTCGAGCAAGTAAATTCCAAAAATACCCCTCTTTCGCTCTCTGATTATTATTATTATTATTATTATTATTATTATTATTATTATTATTATTATTATTAATCGTAAGTAATTATGGTATCATTAGTGCTGCTGAATTTTCTCTCTCCTCTATTTATAGGGGTGTTAGTTTATGACGTCAGTAGATAGGGGATGAGGATCTGAATTCGCGTGGAGGGTAATTGGACCAATGCCTGGTCGACATGTGGGCTATTTAGGCGGGGAAAAGAAACACACAATGGATTTTGTGTTTGTTTTGTTGGTTTTAGCTTGTAGATTAGGGATGTGGGCTTTTATCGGACTTTTGAGATTTTTTGTGTGATGTAAAAGGGCACAATTTGTATAAATGGCCATTATTTTTATGAACAATACTATAATATGGGCTTATTATTTTATTTTGGTATTACTTATAGTGAAATATATATATATATATATATATACGACTATATATAAGTATATCCGGACAAATTTTGGGTCTTACAGCTGCCACTCTTTGCTCATTGTTGTGGAACAGGAATAGGGAAAAGAATGAAAAGACACAGATTTTGTCTAAACTGTCTGACCATCGAAGATTGAAGTTGTTCTTCTTATTATGAAATTCTACAATCTTCCGTCAAACCGTAGAGTCTGAAGCTGTTTTTCTCATTATGAAATTCTTCATCTTCTAAGGTCTGGTATTGCTCCTTGAAATTCTTAATATCCTGAGGTTTGAAGTTGTTCTTCTTATTATGAAATTCGTCATTCCCCATTCTTTGCTAGTCCACATTTCTATAAAGGGACCAAACAAGAAAGCTCTTCTCATTAGGAACTTTTTTATTCTCAAAAGGGTGGACTCTTCTCATTAGGAGCTCTTCATTCTTCTGGAAAGCATGGATTTGTCTCTTTGCAAAAGACGTCGAATAAGCAAGCTCTTCTCATTAGGAACTTCCTCATTCTTCAAACAACGAACTCTTCTCATTAGGAGACATGTCTTTGCTGAGTGAACTCTTCTCACTTGGAATTCTTTCTTTGTCAGGGCGGACTCTTCTCATTAGGAATTTTTCTTTACTGGGCGAACTCTTCTCATTAGGAGCTCTTCTTTGCTGGCGAACTCTTCTCATTAGGAGTTCTTCTTTGCTGGGGTGAACTCTTCTCATTAGGAATCCTTCTTTGTTGGGGCGAACTCTTCTCATTAGGAATCCTTCTTTGCTGGGCGAACTCTTCTCATTAGGAGTTCTGTCTTTGCTGGGTGAACTCTTCTCATTAGGAGCTCACCATTCCTGCAAATAGAAACATTTTCAATTAATAAGGATTCTTCTTGGTGAAATATGAGATATCTTCATTTTTCCGCTTGAAACACTGAAATTTTTAAAGTCACTGATTCTCTGCTTATGGTGTCTTGATCTTTCAATCTAAAACTCGCGTATCATATCTTGTTGCATTCCCTATTGGTCTATATCTTTCTACACTCAGAAATTGCATGACCAGTTAAACTGCGAATCTTCTTCATTTGAGCTCAAAGTCGATCCATCTTGTTTTTCTGTTTTCTCTTTCTTTTAACTGGTAACCCAAGAGGTTAATATCTTTGCCTGGATCCACCACTTCTTCAAACATGTTGAAATCTTTACCGAGATCCATATTTGTAAACGAAATGTCTATGCACTATAAACGAAGTGTCCTGAGATGCGTCTCAATAAACGGTATGTCTTTAAGGTCCGCCTCTATAAACGGAATATCTTGAAATCTGTCTCTGCAAATGGTATATTTCTGCCCCTATAAACGGTATGTCTCCACCTTTGTAAACGAAATGACTTGAGACCGGTCTCTGTAAACGGAATGTCTTGAAATCCGCCTCTATATACAGAATGTCTTGAGATCCTCCTCTATAAGCAAATTGTCTATGTCTCTAGGAAGAAGAACTGAAACCTGTAAAAAGAAATATTACTAATTAATTAGAGTTCAAATTGGAGTAGTATGAAACATCTTCAATTCCCATCTTGAAGGGCTGAGATCTTTAGACGCACTGCTTTCTCTCAAAGGTATCTCCATCTTCCAATCTGAAACTCATATCAAATCTCTAGTTTCCTTCTATATAAATCCATCTATTTCCACTGTATGTGACTTTTTAAGTGCTCCAACGAGAAACTCTGAAATTTTGAACGTGTATATTGTGCATCTTTCTTATTTGATCCTAAGGTTCATCTTTCTCGTGCTTCCCTTCTAATAGCATGAATCATTTTGTTTTTCTTTCTCTTCTCTCGCTTCTTCTTTCTTCTTTTTTCACGTACCAATGTCCCAAAAGATCGTTGTCAATGCCATACCCCAAATGTCTTACTGTGACGCCATCCAGAAATTTCTCATAATTTTTGTGCAAACAATCGAATATCTCTTCAGAGACCCGTCTCTTCAAATGTGTTAAAATCTTTGTTGAAATCTTTGCAATTCTTTGTTGGATCTTCTTTCTGAATCATGAAGCTGTAGATTGAAAAATGTCTTGTTTCTTGTTGATTTCTGTAAATTCTTGCAAAAATGTAAAATGCTTGAATTGTATGAGTTAGGATGAACTATCTTATGGATGCCTAGCTATGAATGGTGCATGAATATTGTCAATTGAGGACCACTTGGGTGAGCTTTCATTTTCAGGGAAGCTCAAAAATATCTTGCTTCATTTTTCATTAAAACTCTTTTGCAGCCAATGCAACCCATCTCACACTCAATTTCAGCCTTCAGGATCTCTGCATTATTTGCTCTAAAGCGCCTTTCAGGTTTTCACTTTAGATTGCTTTTCTCAAAGCGCATTTTTAGGTTTTCACATTGGTTTTTTTCTTTTTCCTCTTTTTCTCAAGGCGTCCTTTCGGGTTTTCACGTTAGTTTTTCTTTTTCTCAAGACGCTCTTTCGGATTTTCACATTGGCTTTTCTTTTTCTCTTTTTTCTTTCTTTTTCCTTTTTTCTTTTTTTTTTTGTTTCTCCTTTTTCCTTTTCTTTTCCTTACCAAGTTGATCATATTATTGGTATGACAACAGCAACTCAAATTTCTTTTCTCAACAGAAGAACATGGAGCTCCAAACATTCTCGTTCGAATCTAGGAGGCTAACAAACAACAATGGTTCTAGGTGCAGTAATACTATCGTGGCTCGATGATGTCTCAAAAGCGTTTCCGAACTTCATGAACTGTCCCAACTGAGATATTGCCAGGTGATCATAGCAAATTTGAGCAACAACAGAGACGACAATGGTGCTTCTTTGATCTAAGAGTCCATGATAATGTGATGGTCTTGTGGTTCCAAACATCCCAGCATGAGCACAGAGATAAAAATCATTATTCCTTGGCTAGCAGACTTTTTTAATAACAGTTCCTAGTTGTACATTGTTCGAAGATCCCTTGGGTACCAACTCTCATCAGAGAACTTGCAAGCCTCTATAGCTTGATCTAATGTTTCATCATTTTTTCATTTCTGTGTAATTGCTGGCGTGGGATTTAACATTATCTACACCCTTTTCACTCTCCTTTAATATTCATGGGTCATGGTTCTAAAAGAGTTCATCATTTTTGGGACGACATACATTCTTCTGTAATGTTCTCTGTAGTATTGCCTCACTCTTGAATTCAACCATCATCTTTGCTCGTTCTAACATTCGCAAAGCTTTCCTGTCTTGCAATGCCTTAGAAGTAACAATCTTTCGACGTAATGATCTTTGCTATTGAACCTTTGGTGGATCAATCCTGCTACAACTTTTCTCCAAAAGATGGATCATGTTCTCTCTTTGCCCCAAGGTTGTCTATGTTACTTTCTTGTAGCTTTGTTTAAATTTTTCTGACACTCTAAGTTGCGTTATTTTCCTCATCATACTTTTCATCATTAATCAAGTATTGAGGCCACCTCCTGTTCCGCCTACACCTAAAGGATTAGTACATAATAATAATACCCATAAAATCCTTTGTTTTTATTGTATCTAATCGATTTATATGCAAGATGCTTGTTGAAACGATAAGTGAAAAGGATCAAATATTATTTTAATAAGTTGGAATAATTTGATAAGTCATGACAAACATGATAAATTTAATGCAATGCCCCAGGTACCCACTGTCTGAAGGTGCGAGACCCTTTCAACCGAAATAGAGCCTTTCAAACTTGAATTTACTCAATATTGCAGATTCCGAGAAAGTTTCTTGCATAATGCCTAATCTCAAATGCTTTTGAACTGCCCTTTCAGGTTTTTAGCTCAAACCTTCTTTGGTTTCAAGACTCTTTTTGCGGATTTTCATCTTGAACCCCCCTTTCTTTTTATTTTTCTCTTCTTTTTTGGTTCTTTTTCTTTTGTTTTTTTTTATATCTAAGGCGCCCTTTTTGGGTTTTCACCATATATATTTTCATTTTACGAAGCGTCCTTTTTGGGTTTTCACTCCGTTGTTTCTTTATTTTCCTTTTTTCAATCTCTTTTTTAATTCTTTGAGCGTAACACTTCTTGACCGAGTCTGAGTTTATCAAATTACTTGGCTCATCTATAATCATCTTTGGTTAAAATCAATGCTCCTCCGGAAAGATGTCTCCTTGATGTACAACCCTTTCCAGTTAGGCATCCATTTCCCACAAAAATCTTTATGAATTGGCAAGATCTTTTCAAGCACTAGATCCCCATCTCGAAATTCCTTTGGACAAACTTTCGTTGTTGTGAGCTCTCATCGTACATCTAATCGTGTCAAATTACTTTTAGTCTCCTCTCTTTAATGAGATTCAACTAACCTTATCGAGCTTTTACTTATTCTGCATCGTCCAATTTCATATCTACCAATACTCGACGACATAATCTGAACCCCAATTAGTCATGCTGCTTCTATCCATATACCAAAGAATACAATGTTGCCCCTGTTGAGGTGCACACTGTTGATTGAAATACATTCAAGGTCAAAGATAATTTCTTATTTCAGTCTTTCCAAGTCTTTGAGATAGTCCTTTTGTGTTTATGTTTGCTGAATCTATTGCGCCATTCATCTCTGAGTAATTAATCACATAATTATGATGATTTGTCTTGAACCGTTCACCAATCTTCTAATATTAACTTGTTTTTCATATTAGATGCGCCATCAAAGACAACTCTCTCTGGGAAACTAGATCGACAAATAATCTCTATTCAGCATCCTGCATGTTGTTACTCTTATAATATCGTCATAGGAAGCAGCTTTCATCCACTTAGTAAGGTGATCAATCTCGACTAGGATAACATGGTGTCTTTGGTGGTTTTTTAATAAATCTGCCTTATACAACAAAAGGCATTGTATGGTCTCTCAAGCATAACCTTCCCAGGGTTCACTTTCTTTTCCCTTCTGTTATGCACATCATATCCTCATTTGGGAGATTAATGTTCAAGGACTCTTGATCATCTGAAGCACATCTTGCCAAGAAACCCAATATCGAACTCTAATAATAATATTTGCCAACGATTCGTTTTCTAGTCAATGCTAGTGTTTTCATCAAGAGTTTCAAAGGATCAGTTCTTGAGAACGAGCAGGCAGAATGATACAACATATTTTTTCTAAGCCCTTAAGCTACCGAGGAAACACGACTTTTGAATTAGTGGATGCCGCATTTTGCAACTGATAATTCTTGCCTTAGATAATAAATGGCTCTTTCCTTCATATCTCACCATGTTGGCCCAATGCACCCCATTGAGTTTTATAAGCTGCTAAAGAATCAATGACCAAAATGGAACTGGTGTTGTCATAATTGTGCACTTTTAAAAAAATGCTTCTTGTTGCGTGTAAAATAGTCTATCGCAATGGTAGTGCAAGTGTACACGTCGCAAGTAATAAAGTGATTCTAGAGTATCGGATATCGTCTCCACAGGGACTGGGCTAACCCATTCCTTCGCTATCTGCACAAGGGGAAAAAATAGATTAAGATATTGTCACGAAAATAATAAAGAATATTGTAAAATAAAAGTAGAGAAATCAAGATAGAGAGAATGGGATGGTATTGAATTGCTCAGTAGTGCAGGTATTGCAGATTTTAGGAAATCCAGTTCTGTCGTCATCACCCGTCACGGCAGCATCTGTCACGACGGCAGTCCGTTGATCGTCGCGTCAGCAAACACACCAACTCAGTACTTCAAGTTTGGCAAGAATCCCAGATCTGCCTTGGCTTATCCCTAGGTCCAACTCTGTCGATGATCACATCTTGATGATACCTCCCGGCGTGAATCGAAGGATGAACACCGATGTGTATGAATTCTTCTTTAGCCACTTAACCTCGCCCTATCCCTAGGCACGAGATAGTTCAACTATAAACTAGAGAACTTGCTCTTATTTCTTTCGTATACTTAACTCTCCCGATGCTAAGTAAATAGATAACCTCACAATGCTCTCCCGATGCTCTTGCAAGATATTAATAACCAAAATAAGAGAACTTGAAGTTTATTTTATTGAACTGAAAATTCCTAAAACAAAACAACCCTTACAACTACTTTACAAATCAACCTGTGGCCCTAGAGGGAATTTAGAACATGTCGAGGGCACGAAAATGACAGGGGTTTTTGGTTATCGGTTATGGGGTTTTTCGATATGGGATGTACGCTAGGTTATAATACATGCCCTTATATAAGCTTTGGGCTCAAGTTATTTAAGTTAACAAGGATTACAACTTTAATTAAAAGTATGATTCTAATAAAGTCTAAATCTTCAAGGAATCTACTTTCCAGCCGTCCTCCTTGTTTCTTGGGATTTTCTCTCCTTGAGCTTTGGGCTTGACATATCTTTTGATCCGGGGCTTGGAAAAGTATAAGGTTTTCACACGACAGACGAGCAGAATTTTCTCTATCTATCGAGGTCCACTTTGCTTTTTCTCCACTAACTTGCTGTCGTCCTCTGCTGTCATGGCAGCACCATGGCAGCATCGTCCTCTTTGTCTGCTTGTCCAGTTCAGCTCTTCTGCTTCTCTACCCAGCGCCTGCCTTCACCGTCTACGACGGCGGCAACCTGCCAAAAATAGCCATTTTTAGTAGATTTTGTGCCTTTTATATATTTGTGATGTTTTGCTGTAAACTAACCTAAATGCAATGAAATGATGCTTGAATGCAGCAGAAATATGAGTTAAAAAGGGTGTAAATAATAGAACTTTTACACACTCAACACACCCTCAAACTCAAGTTTTTGCTTGCCCTCAAGCAACTAAGACCTAAAAGAAAAATGAAATATTTTTGTTTTGGCTTTCAAACAGTGAACTTTCCCTTACCCGTCGTTCGTTCCCAGTGGCGGCAGTAACCTGTTGGATAATTTAGGATCTGTCCGGACACTCACTATAGTTCTCGTGCAGTGTGTGCATGCTTGTGAACAGTTATATGCTAAGACTCTTTTAGTTTCACTAGAATATTCAACTCTTAACTTGAAATTTTATGCCAAAGTTTATCTTTTTGAAGGCACATTTTCATGCTTCTTTTGTTTTGACTCGATTTCTCTATTTTTCAAGCTAAAGTTTTACTAGAGCCAGTTTTAGGCACCTCTAGTTAACTTCCTAGAGCCAGTTTCGGGCACCTCTAGGATTTTTGAGTCTCTTTTTCTAAACTTCTTTCCTAGAGCCAGTGTTAGGCACCTCTAGGGGCTATTCAAGTGCTAAGCTTCCTATTCTAGTTGGCTAAAAGAAGTCTAAGCAGTATAACAGTCACAATGGTGTTTAAGTTTTCAGAACTATAGAAAGGCTCTAAACTTCTCCTTAAACTATCCTAAAGATGCTGCCACGACAGAGTTGTCACGACAGGCAAGTTCAATTCAAAGTTTTAAGCCAAAATTTTCAAGATTTTTGTTTTTGTTTTTTTGAAAAGTACTAAGTAAAAGACAACAAATTTAACTAAGATGTACTCCATGAATATGGAGGGTTGCCACCCCCAAACTCGAGGGTTGCATTGCCCTCAATGCAAAGGACAAAATAAAAATGAAAACATATGAAGGCAGTCATCACAAAATATATATGGCAGGCAGCAATAAGAAGATAAGAAACTTAAATTTTAATCATTGTCTTCACTGCTGCTGCTGAGGCGGATCTGCGGCGGGTTCTGGTTCGCGGGGTGGGCTGGGGTGTTTGCTGTACAACCTGAATATCAGAGCTGATGTCGCTGCTGTCACTGTTGTTGTTGGCCCTTGGCAGAGTTTTCTTAGCTGCCATTCTTTTCTGCCTCTTTACCGGTGTAAATTCCTTCGACAGGTTCCTCTGAATAGAGGGTTCAACGTCACTGTCTGCCCAGACGGAGGAGGAAGAGAACCCAGCAACAAAGGCAACAAGGTCATCCGAGGGCACTGGTCGTTTTGTTCCTCGAGCAGATGTTTCGGCATGGGTGCTGCCGGCTGCCATCAGGCCAGGTGATGGTATAGAGGCGGCAGATGGTGTTTGTGGGGTTGCAGCATGTGTAGGTGTGTGGACAGGGGTGGGGACAGTGAAGTAGTGGGCAGGGAAGGTGGGGAAAACAACATCAGGGCTGATGTGCATCATCATTGGGGCCTATGCAGAGGTCATTTAAAGAGTTGATGTGCTCGACTGTGAACGGTACTTATGTCCCTCTAACACTTACTGTTGTCGCTGTTTTTCTGTTGATGGCAGCATAAAATTCTTTCACCAGCGTTTCGTTCATTTCCTCTGGTTGCTCCGCAAATGATTACCATAATAGAGCTCTAATATTCCTAGTGATGAAAGGCTTGAGGCCCAGATTCTTTGCCTTTGGAGTATAAATGAAGCCTCGTTCTTCCCACAGATCTCTGGTTGCAAAGGACTGTGGGGGAGTTGCTGCCGGTGAGGAAGTAGAGGCAGCATTGCGGCGGGTTTTTCTGGAAGACATGTTAGTGCAAGGGTTGTGAAAAGTAATTGAAAGCAAATGAAAACTAAAGATGGAGAGCAAGTAAGAAAAGCAGAAGTGAGTGAAAATGAAAATGAAACGGGGTTTTATAGAAAAGGAATTGCTGCCCGTTGAAGCTGTAACGGCAGGCGCGAATAACGGGGCGACTGTCGAGCTTTAGCGTGTCTGACGCGTCTGACACACGTTTCTGCGTCTGTTACGCGTCTGTCACACGTTTCCGCGTCTGTCGTGACAGCATAGTGACAGCCTGTCTTTTCCGCGTCTGTCATGGCGGCTGTAACGACAGGCTTCAATATTGGGCTTTGTTGGGCTGATGGATGGGTGGTGGGTTGAGTTCACTTCTCATGTTCTTCTTGGCTCCTTTATTTCCTAAAAACAATAAATATAAAAAAACATTATTCGAATAAAATAAACCTTATTTCCTAATAAATAATAATAAAAATAAAAATAAAATTTAGGTTAAATTAGGGATGCCAGGTAGGACATCTCCTAAGGTAACCATTTCCTGCATTCCTAGGGCTTCAGTCCCCTGATAATGCTTGAGGCGTCGTTTCCGGTACTTCTTGAAGTCTATATGTACCCTTCATCTGGTCATTATTCTCATGGTGGGGGCTCCTTTCTTTCTCTTCCCTTTGTAGTCCATGAAGTCCTCCCTTCTTGGTAATGTTTCTGAGGGCATGAATATATGATTAGAAAATATCAAATTGACATTTGACCATAAACTTACCTTGTTTTCGTTGAATGTTGTTGTGGTTGAATGTATCCCTTGCTGCCGTGCTTGCTGCTGCGGCAGGCAGTTATTTTGACAGTTCTTTATCAGGTTACTTTACAGGTCAATGGGACATTGGTAAGTGCCATCACTCTCTATATCAAATTCTGTTGACCACTCGTAGATCTCTATCAGTAGAGACTTTGATAATTCTGAGTCCACCGGTGTTGGTTCCTCTAATATATGCAATGGAATCAGTGAGTTTTCAAAGAATTCAAAAGGTTCGTTTATTACCTGTTCATATTCTATTGGTGAGACATTGTCTTTGGGTAGCTCTTCTAGGTGGTCGTGCGAGTGCCATGACGGGGATGGGTGTGTGCAATCTTGGTCAAGCATAATCGAGGTAGTGGGTTGAGAATTTGCCTCTGATGTGGTTGCTGCTTCAGTATCAGTTGCTGTCGAGGCGGCAGTTTCTGCCGAGGCGGCAGTTTCTGCCGAGGCGGTAGTTTCTGCTTTGGCTGGGGTTTCTGCCTCGAAAGTGGTTGCTGCCGTGACATTCTCTTGAATTTCACTCAGCGTTGTCTCGGTGTTTCTCCATTCCGGCTCCTCGATCATTGACATGGCAAGTTGTTGCTCAGACTCATCATATGTTGGGTATTCCTTCACATGGGCGTCCTCGTTATCTTGCCTTGGGATTTCAGGTTCAGTCGTGGCATGAATGAGGATCGGTCTACTCAAGAGTGCATCCATCTTGGCGATACTTGCGTCCATAGAAACCGACACTTCTTGAGTGAGTGCCATGAAGGCTTGCAGTGTGTCTTCTAAGGATTTTGACTGCTCTTGAGGATGATGACATTGCCAGGGCAGGTCGTGTTCTGCAGCAAAACTGTTATGGTATAAAAAATTTTGTGGGTTTTGATCGTACCATAAAAATTTTTGCTGCTGCGGCATCGGCATTTGCTGCCCCTGTTGTTGTCTGGGCAGCATATCTTTACGGTAATTGCAAGAACTTTCCCACATCAACTCTCGAATGGTTTTTCATGGCATGTTGATGCCCTTGAACCTGTATTTTCACCTGAGTTTTTTTTGTTAAAAAATAATAAAAAAATAAAAATAAAAATAAAAGAGAAATGCAGAAGCTAGGGTAAGAGTGTGTTGCCAGTCCCCGGCAACGGCGCCAAAAACTTGTTGCGTGTAAAATAGTCTATCGCAATGGTAGTGCAAGTGTACACGTCGCAAGTAATAAAGTGATTCTAGAGTATCGGATATCGTCTCCACAGGGACTGGGGTAACCCTTTCCTTCGCTATCTGCACAAGGGGAAAAATAGATTAAGATATTGTCACGAAAATAATAAAGAATACTGTAAAATAAAAGTAGAGAAATCAAGATAGAGAGAATGGGCTGGTATTGAATTGTTCAGTAGTGCAGGTATTGCAGATTTTAGGAAATCCAGTTCTGTCGTTGTCACCCGTCACGGCAGCACCTGTCACGGCGGCAGTCCGTTAATCGTCGCGGCAGCAAACACACCAACTCAGTACTTCAAGTTTGGCAAGAATCCTAGATCTGCCTTGGCCTATCCCTAGGTCCAAGTCTGTCGATGATCACGTCTTGATGATACCTCCCGGCGTGAATCGAAGGATGAACACCGATGTGTATGAATTCTTCTTTAGCCACTTAACCTCGCCCTATCCCTAGGCACGAGATAGTTCAACTATAAACTAGAGAACTTGCTCTTATTTCTTTCGTATACTTAACTCTCCCGATGCTAAGTAAATAGATAACCTCACAATGCTCTCCCGATGCTCTTGCAAGATATTAATAACCAAAATAAGAGAACTTGAAGTTTATTTTATTGAACTGAAAATTCCTAAAACAAAACAACCCATGCAACTACTTTACAAATCAACCCGTGGCCCTAGGGGCAATTTAGAACATGTCGAGGGCAGGAAAACGACAGGGGTTTTTGGTTATCGGTTATGGGGTTTTTCGATATGAGATGTACCCTAGGTTAAAATACATGCCCTTATATAAGCTTTGGGCTCAAGTTATTTAAGTTAACAAGGATTACAACTTTAATTAAAAGTATGATTCTAATAAAGACTAAATCTTCAAGGAATCTACTTTCCAGCCGTCCTTCTTGTTTCTTGGGATTTTCTCTCCTTGAGCTTTGGGCTTGACATATCTTTTGATCCGGGGCTTGGAAAAGTATAAGGTTTTCACACGACAGACGAGCAGAATTTTCTCTATCTATCGAGGTCCACTTTGCTTTTTCTCTACTAACTTGCTGTCGTCCTCTGCTATCACGGCAGCACCATGGCAGCATCGTCCTCTTTGTCTGCTTGTCCAGTTCAGCTCTTCTGCTTCTCTGCCCAGCGCCTGCCTTCACCGTCTACGATGGCGGCAACCTGCCAAAAACAACCATTTTTAGTAGATTCTGTGCCTTTTATATATTTGTGATGTTTTGCTGTAAACTAACCTAAATGCAATGAAATGATGCTTGAATGCAGCAGAAATATGAGTTAAAAAGGGTGTAAATAATAGAACTTTTACACACTCAACACTTCTTGAACTTTCAAGGGTTTCTTGGTATTCTTAATCTCATACTCTTGGATCAGTCTGTATCAGCGACTTGGACTTTGAATCACATTTTCTCTATTTGTTACGATGAATAATTCAATATCTCTGAGCTTCTTCCTTTTTCACTTTTCACTTTTTCTTTCTTTCATTGCTTTCTTTCTTTCCTTCTTTCTTTTTTTACTTGCTTGTTTTTTTGTCCGAAGGAAGAAGATTTTGAACAACTTTTACTCTGTCAGGATAAATTTGTGTTCGACTTTTGCTGACCCATTAGTTTCCAAAATGTGACTTCCAAAAGTATGTTTCGACGAATTGAACCTCAACTTATAACTATGCAATCTTGGAGAATCGGTCTTGAATTTTGTACACATCCTTATTTTGGTTACCATGGCCCTCTGATATATTGCTAGTGACGTTAGCTTGTAATGAAATGAATCTCATATGATTGTAAATGTTTTTTTCTCTGCCTCATTTGGATCAAAAGAAGATCGCCTTTCTGGACCGTTATAATGTCTCAGCCATCTTGAAGAAGTTATCATCAAATTGCCTTTGCAACATTTCTGAACTCATTCTTTCAGGCTTTTGCTGAACAATTTTTCATTCAAGCCTTATGAGTAATTTGTGCATAACATTGTCTGGATCCAACCCCCAGTATATATTGGTATAACCACGCGAAGATGTCTTTGAATTCTTGCAGCCATTCAAATCACACTTGGCTTTCGCTGAGGAAGTTGAACGAATCTTTGTTACACACTTTTCGTCTCAAGCCCCTAAATTTAGAACCTCAATTTCTCGCTTGTGAGACATAATCTATTTTCTTCATTTCTGATCAGTCTTGAAAATTTCTCAGAGACATCAGCTTCCTCTTCCTCTTCGCATTTACTTACCTCCGTCAATCTTATGGACTGCTCTATTTCAGAATTAGGGACTAATTCATTCATATGATGAGTAGTACAGGCCTTACAAAGAAATTAGGAATATGTACATATACTTGAAGAGAATGAATATTTTAGGATGCATGTTTGCCATTTGAGAAAAATCATGTAAGAAACAAAAATCTAATACAAATAAACCGATTAACATCCATTACAAAGGACCCCCAATGCGGGAAAAAGTGATTGGGATGATTAAAGGTATTATTCTGTAACAGTCATAGAGTAACAACCAAATCTCATGTAGTCTAACTGTGAATCTTTATTCAATGAAAACTCGAGTGGATTTCAACATCAGCAGTCTTTCATTTCCCTTTGCCAGCACAGAGACATGCCCCTTCTAATTATGTTCTGATGCACACATCGAACCTTGGAGTATGATCATTCTGCTTATGAGTTTCCTTGTTTCTTCAATCATTTGATTACCCTTTTCCATGGAATGTTCAATGATCTGCATGTGGAAATTAACAACCTCCTCTGGTCTGCATATAGATGAACTTTGCTTTTCAACATGTTGGTTGGAAGTGTTGAAACTTTTAATGGGCATGTTTGTTTGAGGTTTCTTCATTGTCTGTTGTTGCTTTTCAATTAGTTTTGCTTTGCTCTTGCTCCTCTTTCTTTTCTTAACATCTTTATGCATTTTATTTTTGTGAAAATAGTTACACTGGCACCGATCGGGTGATTTCCTCCAAGATTGCAAATCTTTATGGAATGGCCATCAGTTTCGACCTCTAAAATCCCCAGATTCAAAAGGTTTTGAACTTGACGTCGGAAAGTGTAACAGTCCTCAATATCATGATTATGAGATCCGTTATGAGAATCACAATAATTCTCGATGATGTAACAACTTGAATGATGGACGAATCCTAGGTTAATCACTTTGTTCTGCTTCTGAGTCAGCGTCTGTCCTAGCTTGGTGCTGATGTCAAGGTGTTGTTTCAGGTTCATGGCTTCAATGGATAAAATCTGCATGCATCAGGCGACTCCCCATATATAGCTTCTAAACTTGTTCATTTCATGACTCTGCCTTTGGATAATCTGGAAAGCAACTTCAATCTCGCCTTTCAGTATCTTTTTCTTCATTTTTAGTGCTCGTTCTGAAACTTTCAAGTTAATCTTTCAAATGTTGTATAACACTTTCTAGCTATGTCGTCTTCTTTTTATGCTCTTTATCTTTGAGTTAAAGATTGACTTTCCTCGTTATTGTATCCCTTTGATGGCCTTCACCAACTTTGGAACTTGTGATGTCAATTATGGGCTCAAAGCTTGCTCTCCCTTTAATTCATGTTTGATCCGGTCGTTCAAATCCAATAATTCTTGAATCTCCTCTTTCACTGCGCTTTTAACCTCTTCACACGGCTTCTTGTGGTTACTTGCACCCTAACACGTCATTCATAGATACTAATCTTTTCTCGAATTGAGTCTTCTCTAACTGGGTCCACACCGTCATATTACCTTCTTCTTGTCTATCGAACTCATTGGTCACTAAGAACACTACCTAATTTGAATGATCCTTGAATCGATACCCATAATGAATGTAAAATGATGCTTGGTAAAAAACAAGAAAACAAAACAAAACAAAAAGAAACAATATCAGTATTATGAAAAGCAAATAAACAAACTATTAATTCAGAGAAACACATTATATAGCAAGGAAAATAACCAGAGAAATGTATTTAAACCGACAACATTTGTCATAAGTCCCTGTCTGGCTCTAGCGAGATGGGCTTCTAAAATAGAATGTGGGCTTTGTTCTAGACTCTCGGTTCCCGAACTGTCGTTACCGTCTACTGCAATAGTAAGACATCGATTCGGTAGTATAGGTCCCTTATAACGGAGGCGTGGGCCCCATGACGCATAAGGTTAGTATACTGGAAGAAGACAAAAATCCGAACTTGGAGCTGGAGAGCATCACGTCGGATATTGTCTTACTCCCACTTAGGGGTGAAAAACCCGGGTCGAGGTTTTATGCATGAATGACAGATATACCATACACAAAAACTACCCCCCATTTTTCTTGAAAATCCATCGAACAATTCTTCAAAAAAAATTCATATTAATGTTCGAAATGCCAAAATGCCACGTAGAATTAATTAATAGGCCTGACTCTCATATAGATCCCCAAGAGAGTCGCCAAGTTGTCGTGACCGTTTTTGAGATCCGTTTGTGGAAAAATATCCTAACGATTAGAGTTTTGGAAATCAAGATTTTTCATTTTAATTTTGTCTTGAAATCAGGGGTTATCCAATTTTAATCAAATTTCCTTTATTTTCTTAAAAATCATTTTGGAGTCGCCATCGATTACTTTGGTAGACTAGACACCATAAAAAGCAGACCATAGATTCTTTTAATAAAATTCGAGTTCGGGAGTCGGTTACGTGTAGGGAAGGGTTAGCACCCCTACAAATGCCCGTTATCGGTACCTTATTAATTCCACGTGGCATTTCGAACATTAATCTGAATTTAATTAAATCTTTTAATTGTTAAATGGATTCCATTCCAAATGGGAATATCCTTTTTGTAAGAAAATACATTTTGGACAAATATAATTATGAAACGTCCAATTACATTAGGACACTTCAATTTATATTCAAAACATATCTGAACACAAAAGGTTCGATGCATGTCAAATTATTGTCTTGTCCTTTTTAAAGTAAGACCTAATTATGGCTCCATTAATTAATTAATTAATTAATTAATTAAAATTCTACGAATATTATTAATTTTTGGGCTTTTATGGTAACACTCAAATAATTAGACACTACACATATTAGGCCCAAAAGTAATAATATTCCATTTTCTAATGTCACTAATCATTTAATACTAATTCAAATTTTATTATACTAACTATACGTGTGATTTCCATTTTCTATATTCAAATCAAGTATTGAATCTCTTACTAAAATATCCAATTGATTAACATCACATTGCAATGTGATACTAAACAATTTAGGACATTAAATCTTTCATTCAATATTCATTTATTTCCTAAAGTGTCTTCTCCTATCAAATTAATTAAATTTAATTAAAGAACTTAATCCTAAAAGGCTCTAATTTAATTACACTAGGTGAATTAAATTCTCTTAAACAAATATACTACACGCTTATTTAAAATCACGCAAGCATACAAATAGGTTAATTGCATTTAAATTAAACCATTAGAATTGAAATAAGGATTAAAATGAATTAAATTGCAAATTGTAGGCTCAAATTTAGTTTAAAAGGGATCAAATTACCAAAGATTGAGAACATAAGGCCAAAATAAGAAGAATCTGGAAAGAAGGGTGCGAGTCACAGCCCGACCCGTTTAACCCGCGCGGGTCAACCATTAACCCAGTTCCATAACGACGTAGTTTTGTGCTCAGTATAAAGCCCCCTAAACCGAGTTAACTCAATCATTTTTTTACTTCTGCTCTCTCTCTCTCCTCACTCATATTCTCACCTCCTCTCTCACTAAACAAATAAACTGGCCACCCCCTAACTTCGTTCGCCGCGGTTGATCCCCAGTCGGCCACCGCGCCGGCCGAAACCCTAAAATACTCCAAATTCCCTTTTTTAGTCCTAAAACCTAATCTAAGCCCAGATTCGATCGAATCAACCCTGTTACACCCAAATCTAAACCATAAGCTACCAGAAACCTTTATTTTCGTCGTCGTCTCCCTTCTCCAACAACGCACAATCTCCTTCGGCAAAAAAGGACAAGTATTTTTGTTTAAACTCCCTTTCATATTTGATTTTATTTTGGTTTTGATACAATTATTCACTAATTTTGTGTTTTCGCGGAGAAAAGAGTGTTTTACCTCAACGACGGTGATCGAGACTGCTTTTCACGACGTCTGATTTGGCCATCAACGATCTTATGGCTTCGACGACAGCATTCCAGGTGTTTCCAATGATGTCAGTTCGGCTTCGGGGCGACAGTTCGACTTCGCAACAATGCATCGGCTTCGCGATTCGAATTCTGGCGACACACTACGTAATGGAGACAGTTCGTGGTCCCGGCGGCATTCAAATTCTCATGTGACTTCTCAAATTCTAACGATTCGATTCTCATGTAGGTAAATTCTGAAAATACCCCTCTCTCTGATTATTAATAATTATTATTTTTATTAGTATTAATGGTAAGTAATTATGGTGTCATTAATTATGATGACTTTTCTCTCTCCCTTATTTATAGGGGTGTCAGTTGACGACGTCAGCAGATACGGGATGAGGATCTGAAACCACACGGAGGGTAATTGGACCAATACTTGGTCGTCGCGTGGGCTGTTTAGGCAGGAAAAAGAAGCACACAATGAATTTTGTGTTTGTTTGGCTGGTTTTAGGGTGTAGATTAGAAGTTTGGGCTTTTATTGGACTTTTAGGATTTTTTTTAGTGATGTAAAGGGGCTCAATTTGTATAAATGGCCATTATTTTTATGGACCATACTGTAATGTGAGTTTATTATTTTATTTTGGTATTACTTATAGTGAAATATATATATATATATATATATATATATATATATAGGGATAGGATCAAATTACACTGTGTAAAACTCTTTAAGTTTTACACCTTTTTTGGATCGTTGGATGAGTGAAACGGATGAATGAGATTAACAGTAAATTAGGTGAAGATTATCACTTGGGAATTAAAAACACGGAGTTAATCTGAACCATTCATTTCCCCCATCCAACGATCCAAAAAAGGTGTAAAACTTAAAGAGTTTTACACAGTGTAACTTGATCCTAACCCATATATATATATATATATATATACACACGACTATATATAAGTATACTCGGACAAATTTCGGGTCTTACATGTATCAAATATTAACCCTTTAGGAAAATGTGAAACTACGTAATAAACGTATTTTTTGTTACAAATTCTATCTAATCCTAATCCTACCTAGAGGGGAGGGAAAATGAGAACTTTAGAAGAAGAAATGTAGTGTTCCTAGTGGATCTAGAACCCATGATCTAAGAAAAATGAGAGTAGCTTGGAAAACCGGTCAAATGTGCTTGCTCTGTAATAAACGTATTTGATATAGATTATAATGTATAAAAACCACATGTTAAAATAAAAGTACGAATGTGTGTATATATATATATATTATAGCATTGTTATGTAGATTACAAAAATCCTTACAAGACCATGAGCTATTTTGGTCTTTAGAAACATTTGGTAAGAAATTCGGTATAAACCTTACTTTATTACAAAGTGGTAACAAACTGTGTACATTTTAGTAATAAGTTCGGTACATACAAAAATCCTTACATAACTTGTAAGAAATTTTGTTTTACTGTAACCTATTATAATTTTCTTTTCAAACGTTCATTATTTCTTTTTAGAATAATAAATTTATCTCTCCAATAAATATTGTATTAATTTTTTTAAAAAAAAACTTAAATAGACAGATTTTATAAACAAACTTCATACTTAGTTAAAAAGAGTACCTATATGTTTACCATTAACCGTCTTTTTAGCAGTTCAATTAGCCGAAACCGTTTAACTTTAACGATTAAGTTAATTAAGCTATAAAATGAACGGTTATACCTGCTAACGATTACGATTAACGGTTACAGTTTATTTTGCACACTCCTAACGGATATCGAGTTGCCACAATTTAATTTTAACAATGTATGAATAATAACCTATGAATATATTAAAATTACGACCTAAGTGAAAACTAAAAAAACTAAAGTCAACATTCTCAGTCTTTTATCATATCTATGTTTTAGAGTTAAGCTACGTGATTGATATCACCCCGTATCAACCCTTTAAATTTTCATCACGTTGAATAAAAAAATTTATCTAAATCAAGCTCCTAAAATAATTAAGACAAAATATTAAACATGCTGTTAAAAAACACAAACAAAAAAGCCCAAGAAAACTTAAAAGATGACAAATAAGCCCAATAATCTTAGTTTACTAAACCGCCACAAAACAAGAAATTAAAACCATAGGTTTATTTTTTAAAACGCAATTCTTGAACTCTAAAACCCTTACTATCGTCGAAATCATTCAAACTCAGAAACCAGTCAATTGCCATGCAAAAGATGAAAGAAAACGTTGATGCACAAGGTTTCGACTTAAAGAAATCAGTAGGTTCCAAGCGTAGATTAGAGGCCGTGGATCGCGTTGTTGATTCGTCCAAGAAGAGACTGAAGGAGGCGGAGCACACTACTTCGACTCCACGGTGTCCAACGATACGAAAAGTACCGATGAGAACTGTGGGTACGTATTGTTTTCAGTTCAATATTCAACTTGTGAATCCTTCTTCATTGTTTTAATTCACTGTAATCAAAAGAATGCATAGAGTTAGATGCACTAAAGTTGATAGATTGCAGTGTTAATGTAAACACGATTATATAATATTCTTGATTATTTTCTTTGTCATCTTAGAGTTCATGGCTGCTGGTTTTCGAACAACCTAAGTAACAATAACATGTTTATGTACAACTAACGATACTATCTTCAACTCTTGCAACAGATGCCGCTCGATTTTCAACTTCGGACAGAGATCTCCGTGTTGCGTTGTTGAAAAGTCGATTTGCAGACACCATCTCCAAAGCCCAACGGGAGATGAAGGAAGTGAAAACTGATTATCCAACACCAACAAAACCACATATGACAACCGCTGAACCAAAGACAGACGTTGAGTTGAAACATCAACGGGACATAGATCGAAGAGCTGCTAGGATTGCTTTGGAAAAGATGACAAACACCGCAGGAATTGAACTCAATCTAGAGGTCCAAAGGGAATTCGATACTCTCATAGGATGTTCTTCGCCATTAAGTTGTTAGTGGACACTTGCACATTATATTTGTTTACTCAAAATTGATGAATTATATGAATATTTCAATTTTCTTACACAGTCAATATGATTATTTCAAAAAAAAAATTCAATCAATTAATCCCCAAGTGTAACAAGTTTATAATTCTTCTAGTCCCAAAAACGGGTGTGACATGAAAGGGCGAGGACCCCAATCAAACAAAGCCGACATCGATATAATATGTTTATGATATGAGATTGTTCTTGAAAGACCTTGTTGAGAAATTGAAATTAGTAAATGTTCTATAAGATTTATTATCTACTATTACATTTTATAAGTTGAACATTCATTTGAAATTAAAGATTTTTTAACCATTATTAAATTGCATTTGATTTTTTTTCAAGCCGATCGACAAATGTTTATTAATAAGGATAAGTATCATATACGATGCATGTTTGATAATGATATGGTATTAACTGAATTTTGTGATTGTTGGTTCGATATTTCTTGATATATTCAAGGTAGGGTGGTTCGATTGTTGGGCATAGAGGTACTATTAAATTTCAGTGATTCAATTCACATTGTTGGTGATTTGTTTTTTTTTTTTTTGAAAATAAGCCACTAGTTTTATTAATGAGAAAATACCCAAAATTACAATAAGAGTTTACAAACTATCATTATAAACTAAATACATAATTTGGACTTCCTCCTAAAACTAGTCACTCTGGATCAGATATGAACCATACATGAAAAGGTTATAAACCCATCCAAATACTCGATCGAAAATAGATACGAAACCTGACTGCATCGGCAAAACGAACCACAAAAGGGGATGAAGCTATTGATAGACCACCGAGAAAACGCAAATCAGAGTCGAGCACCTAAAAACTCATCACAAGCGCAAACCGCATATCCAAATTCAAACCGAATGTCCATAGCAGGGAAGATCAACATGATTACAAATAATCGTCATCTTGATCAGTCGTGGCGTCGTCAAACCAACCCTCATAGAAAACAAATAATGGAAAAACGTGCCAAGAGACAGAAAAACATGCTAAAAAACAGAAAAACGTACCAAACGGTAGAGAAAAGCGTGTCATAAAGACAGATTTATTGAATCAAAAGGATTGAAAATCAAAAGAAACGAAACAAATAAATAAAAGAGGGTGACCGGCGGTCGACAAATAGCCCGAAAGCTATTGCCGCCGCCGGCCTAAATTCAAACCAAAGAGAAGGAGAGTGGCGGCACTGAGAAAAAGTGAAAACCCCTAAGGGTAGCTTGACTTTCTACGCTTCTAAATTGACATTTTGTTGGTGATTTGTTGGTTCAACTCAAAGCAAGGAAAATTTGGGAGAGCTTGAGTCATATGTAGACCACATATTTGTGCCTTTTGACTTAATAATCTGCTTAGACTTAGGAAATTTGACAAATATTTGCATTTTTCTCTTGGCAAATAAGATTTATTGTGAGATTCCTACATGCCTGCACCTAAATTGTGTGTCTCTTTAAAAGTCCGCACATATATGATCCTCATACTTGAGATCATCATAATCTCAACATCGTGAGTCACATATTTTGATATAGTTAAACATGTGTTGTAACCTCATGAAATCCATGGGGCCATGGCCTCCCAAAATTTGAGAATATTTATAATTTAGTCCTTTCAAATTTTCAAAAAATATAATTCGATCCTCACAAACTTTTAGAAAAATTGGAATCTTCAAAGATGGTGCATATTTTGCCTCTTCTCTGGGCGCACGTTAGCTAGACTATTGTGGACTAAGTATTACTTACTTGTGTTGTTGATTTTGCTCCGATTATTGTTTCTGATCTTGATTGGATTATTTTTTCTTCAAAGATTGATTGGAAAAATTGTTTACTGGAGCAGAGGAGCACACGTTAGGGTTCTTCCATGTTCAGTCGCAGGATGAGCCAGCTTTGGCGAAGCCATCTAAAGAGGTCTTTGCTGCTGAAATTGAGGACTGGAAACATGCTCTAGTAGGGTAGTTCATAGGCTCGGCCCCAAATTTCGGTGTTATGCAGAAACTAATTGCGATGCTTTTGCGGGAATTTTGCAGTTTTGAAAATCAGTTTGGCATGCCTTAATTTGTATATGTTTAAGTTTGAGTATTGAGTTACGTGAATGATGGCACATCCTGTAAGCACATTAAAATTTTAACATGCTAACCAGTGCTGCGTCGCTTCTACTTTTTAAATTTTTTATTTAGCTGACGATAGCATTAGATTTTGTGCTGGTCGCTAATCGTCGGTATTTTTTTACCTTACTGTCTTATACCTCCTTTTTACTTTTACATTTAATTGCCTTTTTTTCTTCTAGATTTTCATTTAGAATCTAGTTGTTTCGAATTCCTACTTCTCGCACATATTGTTGTGCTTATTTTCTATCTTTGTGGTACATTATCCTTCTGCCTTATGGCACGTCTCTGCCTTATGGCACATTATTTGCGTACAATTTCAGTAGATTTACGTTTGTGTATAATTTCACATGATGCTCGGTTCTAATGTGAAATTGTCGGTGCCATTCAGTAGCTTGATCTCCTATTGTGGTTGTTTGTCGATGCATTCAGATTTACTCAACGAAGTAGCCTGCAAGACTGTTGGTTTCGCTCGCCACTCCTTTATCATTTATGAAGCGTCTAGGGGATTAACTTATATCTTGTGTGTTGACAACTCATCTGGCCTTTTACCGTTCAATTGAGCCTATGCTTATCCATTTGAAAAATGGTGAGAGCATCCCTTACTGACGTGGTTGAGTTTTTCTTTTTTCGGGAAGTAGAAGAGTTCTCTCATCATTTTCTCTCTTTTTTAAAAATAAATCCTAAATCTAATCCTAATCCTAACTAGAGGAGAGGGGAAGGGGGACTCTAGGAGAAGGAAAGGGTGTGCTCTTAGGGTCTAGAACCCATGACTTAAGGAAATATGATGGAACAATGATGAGCAACTTCGCCAACTGACCAAATATTTGCTACACCATTCGAGCTCTTAAAACTATCTTCAACCACATTCGAACTCGACGTCCCTCAAAATCTCAAATTCTAGGATATGCGAATACCTTCATTTAACCACAATCTAAAATCAGTCCTTAGCTTGATTGCATAACTCTTAAACTAAAAAGCTAAACACATACATTCTCAGGTTCAAGGTCAGATTCAGAGGCGTTCGGGTTAGAATTTCGCAAAACGAGCTTCAAAAATGAACCCAGGACGACAAAAAACATAAAATAAGGATTTTTGATAATTTTGACTTTTTGGTCAAGGTAAACGGTTAACGGGCAGATCAACGGTGAAAGCAAAAGTCAACAATGACATCATGCTGACATCATCATTTAACTGGGTTGACTCGGTCGAGTTCACTCGTACGGGTTGACTTGCTAAGTTGACTCAGACAGGTTGACGCGCTGGGTTGACTCGGATGGGTTAGCTCACTGAGTTGACTCAGACGAGTTGACTCACTGAGTTGTCTCAAACAAGCTAACTCGGCGGGTCAGGTCAAAGAGAAACGGGTCGGGTCATACTTTGGTCGGGTTTGGGCCGAATACAACCCGACCCACTAATCTGAACCTAAGCTCACCAGTGACCCCAAATGACATTTTTTTGCCAGAATACGTATGAAAATCAACCACGAAAAACAACTATTATGTTTGTAAATCGAAATCAAGCTGGAAACTTACCAAATCTTACCTGAAGGGAGGGTGAACAGCCAGACTCGACGAAGCCTCTACCGGTGCCGAAACAATGATTTGTCATAGGTGTTTTTCTCGACTTGAGACAGAGAGTTAAACGATGGCCTTGGCATGGGGAACGAACGGTGGTAGTAGCCGTCATCGATGGATAATCGAAAGGGTTCAAACGCTTCATTTGACATACCTATAATCGGATTTTTTACAGCGAACGAAACGTCGATTCTGAGCATGGAGGCCAAGGGTTTGTTCAGAGTACGGTGGTGGTCGCGAGAGTGATGAAGGTGCACGACACGGAGTGGCAGTGGCTGAGATTGAACATGGACAACGATTTTTAGGGAGATGAAATCTCTGGATGCTTCCTCTCGATTTTCAGACAAGGCAGGGGAAAATAGGTAGGTGGGGAATTTTTGGAGGTTTTAATTATTGTTGAATCAAAGAAAAACACTAGATTAAAAAGGAAGCTGGTGCAAGATTTATCCAAGAGTAGACCTTAGTTCAAACTGTTAAAGCTTGGCTTTACCATGCATGGTTCACAAGTTCAAACCTTTAATGCTGTAATTCTCTTTTCATTTTTTTCATTCATCCTTTTTACTTCATTTCTCTTTGTATGGTTCTCTTATGATCTCGAGACGTTAGTTTTGTTTACTAGGGATATGTCTGGATTTAGGTGTTTTGTTTACTAAGTTGTGAACTTTCATTGTAATTTTAGATATATCATCGTTTAATAAAATTAGTGGATTTCAATTCAAAAAATTCTTATAATTTAAGTTTCCTAAACCGCCACAAAAAAAGTAATTAAAATCCAGAGGTTTATTTTTTAAAACACGTTTCTTGAACTCTACTAAAACCCTTATTATCATCAAAATCATTCAAACTCATAAACCCATGCAAAAGATGAAAGCTAGTATTTATACACAAAGTTTCGACTTAAAGGATTCAATATTTTTTTTACTTCATCAACACCAAAGGATGAAGCCGAACACCCCAAATCGTATCATCTCGATCTACGATAAGGCAAGTAACTTCTCTGTCAAGTCTCTGACTAACCTCCTTTTGAATGTTGGGATTGCAGACCCTCCCTTCAATTTTGATAAAATATGGAGTCTAAAGGTCCCCCCGTAAAGTAAAGCATCTCATGTGGTTACTTAAACTGAATCGGATTCCTACTGGGGATTTTCTTAAACCCCGTGGAGTCCTAGTAGAAGATTCTCATTGTTTCTGCGCTTGGTGTGGCTCTAAAATAGAAATTGCAGACCATCTTTTTGTCAACTGTCATTTTGTGGTTTACTTCTGAAAATTAATTTGCAAATGGTGGAATATTAAATGGGATAATCCAATCAATGTGGATGATCTTTTGTATTTTTGTTACGCTTTTATTGGTTCTGGTATTATCAAATATTTCTGGCTCATCTCGACAGCTGCTGCTTTTTGGGAATATGACTAGCAAGAAACGAAAAAATCTTCAGTAATAAAAGCACTAGTTTCAAGAATCTAGCTTTCCTTACCAAGATGCGAACACTCATTTGGTGTAAGGCAATCAACGAAGATGGCTTTTCGGACGAGAGCAAATGATGGGAGAATCCTCGCGATTTTATCACATCTTGTAAATTAAAGACTAGAGTTATCATTCCTTGGATTCCACCAACACATGGTTAGGTGAAATTCTCTGTAGATGGAGCGTTCGTGGCAAATGTTGCTGGCTGTGGAGGAATCCTTAGAGTTGAATCTTGTGAAATTAAAGAAAATTTGTCGGGTCCTGTTTCTGGCCTAGGTGCTGACTTTGTTGAACTAATAGCCATCAAAACTGCTTTAGAAGTTTTTATTGAGGCAAACCGGCTGGGCTTAGCTGATTTAATAATGGATTCAGATTCTCAAGTGGTGCTTAATTGGATGTCTTCTGTTACCTTTCGACCTGGGCAGTGGTGGACCACCTTTAAAAAAATTTATAAAATGGTTGCTTCAATTGAAAATGTCCAATTCAACTACATTCTTAGAGACAATAATTTGTTGGCTGGCTTCTTGGCCAAAGCTGGCCTTTCAAGGCAGAGCACCTTTAAAGCTTGGTGGTGATTTTAGAATCCCTTTTCCTTAGCTTTCTTTTTGGGAGCTTATTAGATAGATGACAGGCTTCTAGGTCATTTGGGTAACTCACTCTTTTTGGTTTTTTTAGTATCATTGTATGACAGTGTTGTCAAGTTTCATGGATTGTTCCAGGTGCTGCTAATTTTCATGGATTGTATCTGTTTTGTTAACCTCTGTATGTGTAGTACTCTTTTAATCCACGTAGGCTTAGGGAGGTTTTTAACGAGGCTCACATACAGGGTCAAGGCGTGTTTGATTCCTTTATTAAATAAATATTTTTTTCACCTAGCCAAAAAAGAGTATAGGTTAGATCCATATTCAACATTGTACATTAAATATTAAGTAATTATAAAATTCTCGCAGTGTACTAATACAAATACAAGATTATATACACCTTAATTCAACCTTGAATTAACAACTAAAATGTTAGAGATTTAACAACTAAAATGGTAACTTTCATCTTTCAACACCACTCAACCATTTTACCACCAAAATGTATCCTAGTGATGGTAAACAACATAATCAATTCAATTTCTAAATTTAACATTTTAGTTCATAATTTCTCAAGTATGCCGAAATAGTCCCTTAAGCTTTCTAAGCTTGCATTTTGATTCGAATCACATTTCATAACATATAGAGTAATCTATTATTCAAGGTAAACCCCAAATTCATATTCAATATATAACCCCTAAACGTCCCTTGTTGGTATTCTCTCGATACCTATTAAAGCTTGCGGCAGTGATTGGAAAAGACGAGCAAAATATTTGCTCACTTTTCATCCATGTGGCATTTATAACAACCATAAGGTATGTTTAATCATTTTAATGAAAAATAACCATTTTGCCCTTAAATCCAATGATTTCATACCATGCCACATGTCTTCATCTAACATTTAATGGTCTAGATTTTGGCTTTGTTTAGCATTGCTTTTCAAACCAGCTTTTAGTTCCAAAAGCTGGTTTGGGGCCAAAAGCTGTGCTAAACAGCTAGCTTTTGGAGGAAAACAGCTTTTGAAAAGTGCTTTTCAACCCAAACGCAAAAGCTAAAATTTTTAGCTTTTGCGGCTGTAAAAGTGATTTTGAGAGGCAAATTACAATTTTAACCCCCATTTGCTATTGTGTTTATTTATAATTTATAAATTTATAATTCTTTACGAAGATATAGTTATATAATTAATAATTATTTTTTAATTTTAAATTATATATATTTATTTATGTCAAGTTTTAAAAATAAAATATGTCAATTTTGTTATATTTTCATAGAACACGTATAATTGTTAAAAAATATATTTATTAATAAAAATATTTATATAATAATTTAAGCTGATATATTTCATATATTATAACATTAGAAAATTTGAATATCATTTTTATATATCTATACATACAAATACATATAACTAACAATACTATGTCCAAAATGGTCATTTATCTTCTTAAAAGCACTTTTTGACAGCAATGATAAACACTAAAATCTTACAACAAACTTTTTAAAATTCCTTTTCAAAATCTCTTTCTAACAGCAATTTTAAAAATCACTTTTTAAAAGCAATGCTAAACTAGCCTTTAATCTTCTATTAGTAGTTTACAACTTTGCCCTTGCCACAATTCTAAATTCCAATCTTATCCTAATTTGACCCAAGGGCTAGGATTTTACATGAAAAGTTATTTAAATCCAATGGTCCATATTAATCCTACCAATATAATAATGTGAAGTGACATTTATACCCTTCACTTCATTGGCTAACATCATTTTCTTGAATTTTATATTCGATCCAGTTATCTGAAAATTTCCCAAGACTAAATCATTTAATTCCTTTCAATCAAAATCTCAGAATAATTCTGAAATTTCATCTTATTTATTTTAATCACTTTTCAAAGTTTGGGGCTTCAATTGAAAATGTCCAATTCAACTACATTCTTAGAGACAATAATTTGATGGCTGACTTCTTGGCCAAAGCTGGCCTTTCAAGGCAGAGCACCTTTAAAGCTTGGTGGTGATTTTAGAATCCCTTTTCCTTAGTTTTCTTTTTGGGAGCTTATTGGATAGATGACAGGCTGCTAAGTCATTTGGGTAACTCACTCTTTTTGGTTTTTTAGTATCAATGTATGACAGTGTTGTCAAGTTTCATGGATTGTTCCATGTGATGTTAAGTTTCATGGATTGTATCTGTTTTGTTTACCTCTGTATGTGTAGTACTATTTTCATCCACGTAGGCTTAGGGAGGTTTTTAACGAGGCTCACATACAGGGTCAAGGCGTGTTTGATTATTCCTTTATTAAATAAATAATTTTATTCACCTAGCGAAAAAATAGTATATGTTAGATCCATATTCAACCTTGTACATTAAATATTAAGAATTTATAAAATTCTCGCAATGTACTAATACAAATACAAGATTATATACACCTTAATTCAACCTTGAATTGTCTATTCTCATCAACCCCAATTTTTACATGTTAGAGATTTAACAACTAAAATGGTAACTTTCATCTTTCAACACCACTCAAAACCATTTTACCACCAAAATGTATCCTAGTGATGGTAAACAACATAAACAATTCAATTTCTAAAGTTGACATTTTAGTTCATAATTTCTCAAGTATGCCGAAATTGTCCCTTAAGCTTTCTAAGCTTGCATTTGATTCGAATCACATTTCATAGCATATAGAGTAATCTATTATTCAAGGAAAACCCCAAATTCAAATTCAATATATAATCCCTAAACATCCCTTGTTGGTATTCTCTTGAATACCTATTAAAGCTTGCAGCAGTGATTGGAAAAGATGAGCAAAATATTTGCTCACTTTTCATCCATATGGCATTTATAACAACCATAAGGTATTTTTAATTATTTTAATGAAAATAACCATTTTGCCCTTAAATCCAATGATTCCATAGCATGCCACATGTCTTCATCTTACATACAATGATCCAGATTTAATCTTCTATTAGTAGTTTACAACTTTGCCCTTGCCACAACTCTAAATTCCAATCTTATCCTAATTTGACCCAAGGGTTAGGATTTTACATGGAAAGTTATTTAAATCCAATGGTACATATTAATCCTACCAATATAATCATGTGAAGTGACATTTATACCCTTCACTTCATTGGCTAACATCATTTTCTTGAATTTTATATTTGATCCAGTTATCTGAAAATTTCCCAAGACTAAATCATTTAATTCCTTTCAATCAAAATCTCAGAATAATTCTGAAATTTCATCTTATTTGTTTTAATCACTTTTCAAAGTTTGGGGGTATTACAATTCTCCCCATAAGAAAATCTATCCTCGAATTTTAATACATACATGTCTTAAACAAATGTGGGTACTGCTCCGTCATCTTCTCTTTAGTTTTCTAGGTGGCTTCCTCCGCTTTATGATTCCTCCAAAGGATCTTCACTAGTGGAATCTTTTGTTTCTTAATTTTTTAACTCCACAAGCTAAAAAAATTTCTAGTTCTTCTTCATATGCCAAATCAGATTGAATTTCAATTTCTTCCAGTGATATGACATGTGAAGGATCAGATCGATACTTTCGAAGCATCGAAACATGAAAGACATCATGAATCTTCCTCATTTTCGGTGGCAAAGCTAGTTGATATTCCACTAGACCAACTTTCTTTAAAATCTCATAGGGGCTAATGTATCTTGGATTAAGCTTTCCCTTTCGGCAAAATCGTAACACTTTTTTTCCAAGGTAAAACTTTAAGGAATACTTTATCTCCAACCTCGTACTGAACATTTTTTCTTTTTTGATTGGCATATATTTTCTGTCGATCTAAAGCTGCCTTGAGGTTGTCTCAAATAATTCTTACTTTATCCTCTACATCTTGACCAAGTCAAGTCAAATCACCTTTCGATATTCGAGTTCAAACCAATTTAATGGTGCTCGAAATTTTCTTCCATACAGTGTTTCATAAGGAGCCATTTTTGTCAAACTAATATTTGATTTTGATCTAAAAAATAATCTAAGGACTAAATTGCAAAGTAAATAATTTTTTAAGTAATCAAAATACTTGATTTTGACAAGTAAAATTTATACTTAAATTGTTTTGAAGTCAAAACTTAAACCCAATAAATTTTTCGAAGTGTTTCAAAGCCAAAATATACAAAATTACCCAGGCGTTTCGAAACACCCTCAAAGTGTTTCTATACATTTCTCCACTGGAAACATCTGTTTCGAACAGCTCACACCCGTTTCGATACAACCTTCATCTGGGTTTTTTGATTTTTTAAGTATTGTTTCGAAACGGCTCATACCCGTTTTGATACAGAGGTTAAGTAATTTTAAAATTGGGCATTAAATGAACTAGTTGTTACTTGTCAGAAACTAATTTTTGATGATTTTTTAAGTGTTTCGATACACCCTTAGGGTGTTTCGAAACACCCATTTACAGTTTCAAAATGTTTCGATACAGCCCTTATCCGTTTCGATACGGCCCTCTTTTTACATTTTATAGTTTCAAACTGTTTCGATAGGGCATATAGCCATTTCGATATGGGCCCTTTTTACACACAATGACTCTTACTTTTTTCGTGTTCGTTTCGATACATGAGCCTCGTTTTCCGATACGAGTAGTTGCAGAACAACATTTATGGAGGGAAGAGAGATCCCCAATGGCTCTATTGATGATCTCAACCACCCAAACGGGTAGAAATAAATGAGAAGGTATAAAAACAAGTCTCCAAAGCTACAACAACAACTATTAAACCTTAAAGCAACATCAAAGCATTAAATGCAAACCCTTGTGCATTTAGAGTCAAATTCTTGTACCTAACTCATTTGAAAAATTTTATTGTAAACCTTTTTAGAGTTTTGGGAGTGTTTATGTGTAATTGGGTAAAAAATTAGCCTTTGAGAGGTATACACAAAGTTTTCCTATCTTCCTTTGTAAAAGAGTGATATTGGGTCAATCCTTGGGTAGAGAAATTGATCGATTTGTAAGGTTTCCTCTTAAGTCGAGAAAAGGGGACGAATTCAAGTTAGTGAATTGTTGAAATCCTCAATAGGGTGCTGAGGTAGTGCATGTAGAGCTTGTTCAAAGCTTGAACCACTCTAAAATTTCATTGTCTTCATTTTTAAATTATCCATTTGCACCCTTCAATCTTTATTCCACCAATTCACCCCCTCTTGTTGATTAGCCATCATTTGATCAACTCAACAATTGATATCAGAGCTACACTCATTGGAAGGATTAACACCCTCTTGAGTAAATCTTGGAAGAGTTTGATCAATTGTACTTCAATCAACATCGTGCTATGGCATCCACCTCCAGCCAAAACCTCTACGAGTCTCTATGCATCACCAAACCACCATTCTTCAATGCGGGCAAGTATCCTTATTGGAAGAATCGGATGCCGCTCTTCATCAAATCAAACGACTACATGGTGTGGGACGTGGTAGAAAACGGTCCTACAATTCCAATGAAGAGAGATGGTGAAGGGAGGCTTGTTCCGAAGACCAAAACCAAAATGATCGATGAAGATAGAAGATGTTTGCAAGTCAACGACAAAGCCTTGCACATAATATTTTGTGTTCTCGGTCCCGACATATACTCAAAGGTGTCTTCAATAGAAAGTGCTAAAGATGTGTGGGACAACTTAAAGACTACATATGAAGGAACAAGTGACGTCAAGGAGACAAAGATCGGGTTGCTCAATTTAAGTTATGAAAACTTCAAAATGGAAGCCGACGAAAGTGTCTCCAAGATGTTTGATCGATTCTCGGTCATTGTCAATGGACTAAGAGCTTCGGTGAAGTTATTCATGAAGATAAGCTAGTCCGAAAGATACTCTACTCTCTTTTGGAGTGTTGGGATGGCAAGAGGACGACCATCATTGAAGCTCGAGATTTAAAGACTCTCAAGCTAGATGCCCTTGTTGGATCTCTACTCACTCATAAGATCATGAAGCAAGGGAGAGAAGAAGAGAATAACAAGGAAGAGAAAAAGGTAGAGAAGAAAGAGGTTGAAAATAAGACGCTAGGAATCGCACTCAAAGCGTCATACAACAAAAGTGATTCTAGTGTGGAGGAGGACGAAGAGATGGCCATGTTCGCCAAACGATTCACTTGATTCATTAAGTCCAATCGAGGGAGAAAATTCAATAGAAGAGAGGATTTCAAGAATAAAGGGAAAAGGAAGAAAAGGATCAACTCACTTGTTATGAGTGCAAGAATTCTGGCCATATCAGAACCAATTGCCCTCAATTGAGGAAGGAGAGCTTTGGGAAGAAGAACAAGCTCAAGGCTCCAATGGCAATTTGAGTTATTAAAACATCAAAAAGGAAGCTGACGAAAGTGTCTCCAGGATGTTTCATTGGTTCTCGGCCATTGTCAATGGACTAAAGGGTTTCATTGATGTTATTCCCGAAGATAAGCTAGCCCGGAAGCTACTCTACTCTCTTATGGAGTCTTGGGCTGGCAAGTGGACAGCCATCATTGAAGCTCGAGATTTTAAGACTCTCAAGCTAGATGCCCTTGTTGGATCTCTACTCACTCATGAGATCATGAAGCAAGGGAGAAAAGAAGAGAAGAAGGAAGAGAGAAAGGTAGAAAAGAAAGAGGTTGAAAAGAAGAAGCTTGGAATCACACTCAAAGCGTCATACAACGAAAGTGATTCTAGTGAGGAGGACGTAAAAGAGATGGCCATGTTGGCCAAATGATTCACTCGATTCATGAAGTCCAATCGGGGAAGAAAATTCAATAGAAGAGGGGACTTCAAGAATAAAGAAAAAGAAGAAGAAAAAGATCAACTCACTTGTTATGAGTGCAAGAAGCCCATCCATATCCGAACCGATTGTCCTCAATTGAGGAAGAAGAGCTTTGGGAAGAAGAACAAGCTCAAGGCTCAAATGGCAACTTGGAGTGACGATGAGTCATCCGAAGAAGAGGAGGAAGTTGCCAATCTTTGCCTCATGGCCTTTGAGGTGGATGACATGGTAAACTCTAACTCATCTCTTATATATAATGAATTATATGATGAATATAATGAGTTACAAAATATTTATGATAAATTGGTTGAGAAATACAAAGAATCTATTTTAAAAAACAAGAAAACTATTTCCGATTTAAAATCTCAAAATGAGTCTCTTTCAAAAACCAATTACAAATTGGAAAAGAAAATTATATATTTGATAAATCTTTCAAATGAGCTTAAAAAGAAAAATCTTGATGTTGAAAATTTTCTTTTCGATTTCCAAGATTATCACACTAAGGAAGTGGATAATCTTAAAACCTCTCTTGTTATTGGGGGAAATAGTTTTAACAATGCTAGTTCTTAAAAAACCCAATATGTAAAGAGAAAGGATTTTAACTACAAACAAAGTGCTCTTAAAGGCATCCTAGAGCTAAGAGGATTAGAAGTGTATGTGTTCCTAAGGAACTTGTAACTTCTAACAATATTATTGCTATTTCATCTTGGATTCCTAAGGGAACCAAGTTTTTGGGAGCTAACGCTTATGGACCCAAAATGGTTTGAGTACCGAAATCAAAGAACTATTCTTTGTTTGTAGGGGGAGCATTGCTACAAGGCCAAAGCTTCAAGCCAAAACATATGGTTCCTTGATAGTGGATGCTCAAGACACATGACTAGAGACAAGAGTGGTTTCATAGAGCTCAAGCCAAAGTATGGTGGAGTGGTAAGTTTCGGTGACAACACCAAAGGCCACATTGAGGGTATTGGCTTTATTGGTAATCTCTCATCTATTCTTATTGAAAATGTTTTACTTGTCAATGGTCTAAAACATCAAAACCTTTATCACAAACCTTTATCACAATTAGCTTAACTAGGATTCAAACCTATGTCCCCTTAGATAGAGAATGTGCAAGTCTACCACTAAACCAAGTGTTTAGTTGTGATATAAAGTACACATTGTAATATATGTTTTAATTTGTTGTTAATGCAATGAAGTAGTAGGCAATATCAAGAATCAGAGCTCTTTGAGATGGATTTTGAAAGAAGCTTGAAACGCAAAACAAAAGAAATCGAAATGGATGACAAATCCAAAAGCAGGATTGATAATTGGAGTGACATGAGCAGGGACCGAGAAGGTTCAAAGGAAAATTAGAAAAGGAGGCAAACGAGTAATACTGATAAAGAGTTCAAAGATGGGGATCTTGCATATGATCGTGGTAGAGAATGAGATTTTCCAAGGCATGGCCGGGAAAGGAATAAAAATGAAAGGTTTCATGGTAGGCCAGGCAATAGAAAAAATGGAAATTGAGGTGAAGCTGTGAAAACATCATCAAATTATGGAATCTCAAATTATAATTATGATGTTATAGAGATCCAAACGAAGCCTCTTAATTATGGAAGAACTGATTTTGGATCCAACTTTCCACGGAAAACTGAAAGCGGTCAGCAGTATGATATGAAGTTAGCCCTAAATGAGAAAGAGTGGGGATATATGCAAGAAATAGATGGAGGAGTGATGCATATGGTTATGGACCCTTGGATGAAGATTCAAGGGTCAAATTTACAGAGGAAAGTAATTCAACAAGAGATCCAAATGTACTGAATGACGAACTTGATCTGGCCGTGTTTTTGGTGGCCAAAAGTCTGGTGCAGCATCTCAACCACCTTATGAGAACCAAGATGTGGGAACTTTTGGCCGTGTTCCTCCTCAACAAATTAAAACATATTTTACATTGTGTATTTTATATCACAACGAAACCCTTGGTTCAGTGCTAAACCTACACATTCTTTATCCAAGAGGATGAGGGATTGAATCCTAGTCAAGCTAATTTGTTGTGTTTGTTTTATTTTCCTTATCCAATAAGGTGATGACACGTGTCGACACCTAATTGAATGATTAATATATTTAATTAAATTAAAATTAAGATCAAATTGATAGAACATGTGACTAGCAGGGACTAAATGTGTAATTATAAAAATTTAACCAAACGCGAGATTTCATTAATAGAATGAGAAGATATACATAAATAAGAATACCCTAAAATACAAAATTAAACCTTAAAAAACAAAGAGTATGCAAACGTGAATAGAAAACACAAATCTTCTCATAAATCTTCACCAGTGTTCTTCAAATGTTACAACACCATAGCCAAATCTTGGAGTGCTTACTGGAAGAACGGAGATCATTGAACTACCCCAACAAATAGAAAAGAGAAAACGTCTTGGTTAACTCCACGAACAACCAACCCACGCAATGTTGTGCGGCAAGATTCAATTGAGCATGCACCATGTTGTAAACATCTTCAATATTAACATGTCATATGGGCAAACAAAGAACGTGTCATAACGACTGACGAAAAATAGGCCAGATAGCCGACGAAAGACATGAAATTAAAACAAAGAAACCAAAAAAATTAAGAAATAAAGAAAATCACCATCAGTAGACGGCCAAAACCGCGACCATTCACTTGAAAACACCAAAAAATCTCTTAGAAACTTTCAACCAAAAGTTGTAACGCTGTAGAGAAAAAAGTAATAAAATGCTATGTCTTATGTATATTAATATAATTATTATATATAGTATATATTGTAATTTAAGAAAGGGTTATTATCCAATACACTAGCGATGAAAAACAAAGTTACTAAAAGAGGTTATTTATGGTTTAAGGTTTTTAGTTTAGAGGTTTAAATTGTAGGGTTTAAAATATATGGTTCATTGTTAGACTTTAGAGTTTAGGGTTTATGTTTTTTGGTTAGATTTTTAAGGTTGCAGGATTAGAAATTTAGATTTAGCTTGAAAATAGGTATGCTTGCGTAATTGTTTTTACACTAACATTGTATTGTTGCAAGCGTTTTTTAGACCCGTTTGTGTAAAAATATCCTGACGGTTAGGGTTTTGGAAATCAATATTTTTCATTTTAATTTAATCTTGAAATTAGGGGTTTTCCCAATTTTAATCAAATTTCATTTGTTTGCTTAAAAATCATTTTGGAGTCGCCACCGATCACTTTGGTAGACTGGACACCATAAAAAGCAGACCAGAGATTCTTTTAATAAAATTTGGGTTCGGGAGTCAGTTACGTGTAGGGAAGTGTTAGCACCCCTACAAACACCCGTTATCGGTACATTATTAATTCCATGTGGCATTTTGGCATTTCAAACATTAGGACACTTCAAGAAAATATCCTTTTGCAAGAAAATACATTTTGGACGAATATAAATATGAAACGTCCAATTACATTAGGACACTTTAATTTATATTCAAAACATATCTCAACACAAAATGTTTGATGCATGTCAAATTATTGTCTTGTCCTTTTTAAAGTAAGACCTAATTTGGGATCCATTAATTAATTAATTAAAATTCTACGAATATTATTATTTTTTGGGCTTTTATGGTAACACCTAAATAATTGGACACTACACATATTAGGCTCAAAAGTAATAATATTCCTATTATTAATGTCACTAATCATTTAATACTAATTCCAATTTTATTAAACTAACTATATGTGTGATTTCCATTTTCTATATTCAAATGAAGTATTGAATTTCTTACTAAAATATTCCCTTGATTAACATCACATCGCAACGTGACACTAAAAAACTTAGGATATTAAACCTTTCATTCAATATTTATTTATTTCCTAAAATGTCATCTCCTATCAAATTAATTAAATTTAATTAAAGAACTTCATCCTAAAAGGATCTAATTTAGTTACACTAGGTGAATTAAATTCTCTTAAACAAATATACTACATGTTTATTTAAAATCATGCAAGCATACAAATAAGTTAATTGCATTTAAATTACACAATTAGAAATGAAATAAGGATTAAAATGAATTAAACTGGAAGCTGTAAGCTCAAATTTCATTTAAAAAGGATCAAATTACAAAAGATTAAGAACATAGGGCAAAAATCAGAAGAATCGGGAAAGAAGGGCGCGGGTCACAGCCCGACCCGTTTAACCCGCTTGGGTTAACCATTAACCTAGTTCCAACACGACGTAATTTTGGACTCAGTAAAAAGCCCCCTAAATCGAGTTAACTCAATCATTTTTTACTTATGCTCTCTCTCCTCACTCATTTTCTCCCCTCCTCTCTCACTAAACAAGTAAACCGGCCACCCCTAACTCCGTTCGCCGCCGTTGATCCTCAGTCGGCCGGCACAGGCGATTTCTAACCAGTGGCTAAAACCCTAAAATACCCCAAAAATCCCCTTTTTTAGTCCTAAAACCTAATCCAAGCCTGAATTCGATCAAATCCACCCTATTACACCCAAATCTAAACCCAAGCTACCTGAAACCCTTATTTTCATTGTCGTCTCTCTTCTCTGGCAACGCGCAATCTCCTCCGACCGACAAGGATAATTGTTTTGGTTTAAAATCCCTTTTAGATTTGATTTTATTTCGGTTTCCATACAATTATTCACTAATTTTGTATTTTCGTAGAGAAATAGAGAGAAAAGAGCGTTTTACCTCAACAGTGGTGATCGGGACGGCTTTCACAGTGATTGATTTTCCCATCAACGATCTTCCGGCTTCGGCGGCATTGTTCTAAGTGTTTCCAGAGACATCATTTTGGCTTCGGGCGGCGATTAGACTTCGCAGCAATGGTTCGACTTCGCGGCATCAGCTTCACGATTAGGATTTAGGCGACAGTCTGTGTAACGGGGACAATTCGTGGTCCTGGTAGCATTTGAATTCTCAGGTGACTTCTCAAATTTCGGCAATTCGATTCTCGGGCAGGTAAATTCCAAAAATACCCCTCTTTCGCTCTCTGATTATTATTATTATTATTATTATTATTATTATTATTATTATTATTATTAATGGTAAGTAATTATGGTATCATTAATTCTGCTGACTTTTCTCTCTCCCCTATTTATAGAGGTGTCAGTTGATGACATCAGTAGATAGGGGATGAGGATTTGAATCCGTGTGGAGGGTAATTGGATCAATGCTTGGTCGGCACGTGGGCTATTTAGGCGGGGGAAAGAAACACACGATGGATTTTTTGTTTGTTTGGCTAGTTTTTGCATGTAGATTAGGGATTTGGGCTTTTATCGGACTTTTGGGATTTTTTTGTGATGTAAAGGGGCTCAACTTGTATAAATGGCCATTATTTTTATGAACCATACTATAATATGTGTAACGCCCTGGTTTTGGACCTAGATGTTTTAGACGTTGAATCGGGCCGGTCGGGAACGGTTCGCACCCTTGAGGGAGGTTTAGGGAACACTTAGTTCGGGATGTTTTAAAAATATGTAAAAATAGCTAAAAATCCACATTTATTATACAAATGATTATGGTAAAAACAATTTTACAAAATTAGCTTTGGAAATATTACATTTTGGTATAGTGACCAAAATGCAGTTTTTGCAAAAGTTGACTAGTGACTGTTTTGTAAAGGATTGAAACTTTGAATCTTTAAGGAGCTAATTCTACCATTTGTTTTCATCATATTTATCTTTAATTTGGCAGCTTTTAATAATGATTTATTCAAGAAATAAAAGGTAATTAAAAAGGAAATCAAAGGTTGACTTTTCATAACCAACTTTACGGTAGATTTTCTCTTTTCATTTTTCTCTCAACTTCCAATCAGCCAAACACTTTTCTCTCATCAAAGAACCTCTGATTTTTATCTTGTTTGCTGAGATTTCATCTTTCAAAAGATTTCCTATCTTTGTTTCATCAAATCCTTTTGTTTTTGCTTTGGATTTTCAAGGAAACTTGCCCAAATTAAGGAGAAATCATCCATTAGAGTTAAGCTTCGTCCTTATCCAATAATGATCAGTTCTTTACTGAAATTCCCAAGTTATCAATCCTTTGTTAATGGTTTTGAGTTGTTTTAATGTTATAACCATGAAATAGTTGTTAAATTCAAGATTCTTGATGAGATCTTGATGGTTTTCGTATTTCTATGGTAATCTCTGTTTGAGGTTGATTTCTAACATATTTTGGATGTTAATTGATGTTGAGAATGAGGTTTTAACAAATAAATCCCGAATAGGTTTGGGTTCCTAAGTTTTAGATGCTAGATTTGTGGTTTTTGAGGTGTTCTTGGTGATCTACTATTTCTGGAGATATAAGACCGTGTTTATGTTGATTTTTTATGTTGATTGAGGTTTAAGAAAGGTTAGAAGTGATAGATCTTGGCTGGGCTTTGATTTGAGAAAGTTTGGTGGTGATTTCGGTTATTTTGGATGGCCGAAATGTTGATTTTGAGTAGTGCAGCGAGTTAGAATGAGTGACTGGTGATTTTAATGCATTATGATGCATTAATCCTATGCTCTTATGTGTAATGAACATGGGAGACTTCATCGGACGCAATTGGTGTTGACCTGGAAGCCTAGAAATCGTTTCGGCAAGCAAGCGAAACGTTATCGGTGAATGCGAATGGTTTTAGAAGTCCTTGAGGGACAAGGAAACAAGTTTTGGGGATTTAGGATTGGTTTGAAACACCATCCTTAGTCCGGAAGTAAGTATGTTTTGATTTGCTCTCGAAATATGGATGATGCCCCTAAATGCTTTTGAGATGCTCTTGATTTGAGATAGACAAATTCCTAGTATTTTATGCATGATTTGTGACATGGAATGATGTTTCATATTGATCCCATGAGATAGAATAACATTGCAAAGAGTTTTGAGGTTTTGATTAAATGCTATGCATGAATTGTGGTTTTGAAATGGGATGAGATTGATTTTAGAAACGTTGCATCAAAATAGTAGGTGAGATGATGATTTTAATGTAATATATTGGCATAAATGATGAGATGGTTACCGGATATAATTGGTCGACCAATAGGAGGTAAAGTGCACTATAAACTAAAATCCGTACGTGCTCTTTGGAGTCGGGCAATGGGGGTATTGCCATCACAATCCAAAGTGAGAGTCCGATGATGAGAGATACCATCGGGGTAGGTTGTAACCCCCTAAACCCGGCCTAGAAGAAAAGACCGAATTTAGGAAGTCACAATTGAAAACTTTACCCTCAAGAAACTAATTTGAATTATAATATATTAAAATAACGTAAAATAAATTATTAAAAATAATAATATATAGTGTCTCGATATTTATAAAATTCAAACGTTAAAATTAATAATCGTATAATTTAAATAAAACTTTCAAATTTAAATTATGAAAATGCATGCTAAAAATAATAAGCTCCAAATCTGAAATTACATCAATATCCCAAAACAATAAATATTAATATGAATAAGTAAAAACAATTTCGTACTGAATAATAAAATAACCAAATAGAATCTGAGATCCTCCAAGTACCATGTCGTCTAAAGCCCAAAGATATCTGTAAGAGAAAACTATGGGGGAGTAAGCTAAAGAGCTTAGTGTGTCTCTAAAGTGCAAGAAAAACCATAATTATAAAACATAATATTATTTTGAATAAAATCTTTTAAAATATAACACAAATCACAAGCGCAATGCAATGCAATGCACCCAACTACATCACCGTCCGAAGAGTAAAGTTCCCCAGAACCACTCTCTACATCGTCACCAATCCGAAGTGGAACTCAGCCCGAAGGGTGGAACCACTGATCCGAAGTGGAATTCAGCCCGAAGGATGAAACCACTGAACTTCCTCCGTACAAATCCCAACCCATGCTCATACATATATGATGTTTAAAAAAATCAAATTCCATAAACACAATTCCATAAATCCGATATTCCGTAAAAATACTTCATAAACCATAGTCCATAAATTCATAAATCATAGTTCCGAAAATCGTAGTCCATAAATCACGGTTCGTAAATCGTAGTAAAAACATATTCTGAAAACTTATGCATGTCATGTCAACCATAAAATCATAATACATATAAATAATTATATAAAGGGTAAAACAACAACACATAGAAAAATACATATAATTTAATTATAGCACCGGAAGAAAACACACCTTAGCCGCAATAGCTCTAACGTTAGGAAGAGTGCCCCTCACACACAAATCTAATATTAGGTTCGGCTGGATCTAAACATGAGTAGCACGTATATGGATCGTGGCTAACAACCGACTAATGGAAGCATACAAGTGAATTAAAGGAGATTGAAAAGATACTCGGTGTCGGGTTAAAATTCTCATCTATGGGAGTGATCCACGACAGACCGGCTTAAAATTCTCTATCTATCGGGTTCCATTTTACTTTTCCACCTCAGTGTTCCACTGTCGTCATTGCTGCCACGGCAGATGTCACGACAGGCGGTGTTCTGTGTCCTTCAACTCCAGCTCTGCAACTCGCCTTTGCTCATTTTCTCCTCTAGATGTTGCCGTAGCAAATACCTGCAAAAGTGACCAAAATCAGCAGCGTCTGTGCAGTTTTATTTAATTGTGATGTGTATGCAAAAATCTATCCTAAATGCAATTAATAATGCTTGAGTGCAACAAAAATATGGGTAAATGAGGGGTAAAATATAGAACTTTTATGCACTCAACATCCGCCTCTATAAACAGAATGTCTTGTGATCCTCCTCTATAAGCGAAATGTCTCTGTCTCTAGGAAGAAGAACTGAAACTAGTAAAAAGAAATATTACTAATTAATTAGAGTTCAAATTGGAGTAGTATGAAACATCTTCAATTCCCATCTTGAAGCGCTGAGATCTTTAGACTCACTGCTTTCTGTCCAAGGTATCTCCATCTTCCAATCTGAAACTCATATCAAATCTCTTGTTTCCTTCTATATAAGTCCATCTCTTTCCACCGTATGTGACTTTTTATGTGCTCCAACGAAAAACTCTTAAATTTTGAACGTGTATATTGTGCATCATTCTTATTTCATCCTATGGTTGATCTTTCTCGTGCTTCCTTCCTGGTAGCATGAATCATTTTGTTTTTCTTTCTCTTCTCTCGCTTCTTCTTTCTTCTTTTTCATGTACCAAGGTCCCAAAAGATCCTTGTCAACACCATGCCCCAAATGTGTTGAAATCTTTACAATTCTTTATTTGATCTTCTTTCTAAATCCTGAAGCTGTAGATTGAAATATGTCTTGTTTCTTGTTGATTTTTGTAAATTCCTGCAAAAATGTAAAATGCTTCAAATGTACGAGTTAGCATGCTCTATCTTATGTATGCCTAGCTATGAAAGATTCGCGAATATTGTCAATTGAGGACCACTTGGGTGAGCTTTCATTTTCAGGGAAGCTCAATAATTTCTTGCTTCATTTTTCATTAAAACTCTTTTGCATCCAATGCAACCCATCTCACACTCAATTTCAGCCTTCAGGATCTCTGCATTATTTACTCTAAAGCGCCTTTTCAGGTTTTCACTTTAGATTGCTTTTCTCAAAGCGCCTTTTCAAGTTTTTCAGTTTAGTTTTTTTTCTTTTTCCTCTTTTTCTCAAGGCGCCCTTTCGGGTTTTTACCTCGATTTTTCTTTTTCTCAAGGCGCTCTTTCGGATTTTCACCTTGGCTTTTCTTTTTTCTTTTTTTTTTCTTTTTTCCTTTTTCTTCTTTTTGTTTCTCCTTTTTCCTTTTCTTTTCCTTATCAAGCCGATCATATTATTGGCCTGACAACAGCAACTCAAATTTCTTTTCTCAACAAAAGAACATGGAGCTCCAAACATTCTCGTTCGAATCTAGGAGGCTAACAAACAACAATGGTTCTAGGTGCAGCAATACTATCGTGGCTCGATGATGTGTCAAAAGCATTTTCGAACTTCATAAACTGTTCCAACTAAGATATTTCCAGGTGAGCATAGCAAATTTGAGCAACAACAGAGACGACAATGGTGCTCCTTTGATCCAAGAGTCCATGATAATGTGATGGTCTTGTGGTTCCAAACATCCTAGCATGAGCACAAAGATAAAAATCATTATTCCTCAGCTAGCAGACTTTCTTAATAACAGTTCCTAGTTGTACATTGTCTGAAGATCCCTTGGGTACCAACTCTCATCAGAGAACTTGCAAGGCTTTATAGCTTGATCTAATGTTTCATCATTCTTTCATTTCTGTGTAATTGCTGGCGTGGGATTCAACATTATCTACACCCTTTTCACTCTCCTTTAATATTCATGGGTCATGGTTCTAAAAGAGTTCATCATTTGTGGTACGACATACATTCTTTTGTAATGTTCTCTATAGTATTGCCTCACTCTTGAATTCAACCATCATCTTTGTCCGTTCTAACATTCGCAAAGCTTTCCTATCTTGCAATGCCTTAGAAGTAACAATCTTTCGACGTAATGATATTTGCTTTTGAACCTTTGGTGGATCAATCCTGCTATAGCTTTTCTCCAAAAGATGGGTCATGTTCTCTCTTTGCCCCAGGGTTGTCTATGTTACTTTCTTGCAGCTTTGTTTAAATGTTTCTGACACTCTAAGTTAGGTCATTTTCCTCATCATACTTTTCATCATTAATCAAGTATTGAGGCCACCTCATGTTCTGCCTGCACCTAAAGAATTAGTATATCATAATAATACCCACGAAATCCTTTGCTTTTCTTGTATCTAATCGATTTATATGCAAGATGCTTGTTGAAACGATAAGTGAAAGGATCAAATATTATTTTAATAAGTTGGAACAATTTGATAAGTCATGACAAACATGATAAATTCAATGCAATGCCCCAGGTACCCACTGTATGAAGGTGCGAGACCCTTTCAACTGAAATAGAGCCTTCCAAACTTGAATTTACTCAATATTGCAGATTCTGAGAAAGTTTCTCGCCGAATGCCTAATCTCAAATGCTTTTGAACTGCCCTTTCAGGTTTTCAGCTCAAATCCCCCTTCGGTTTCAAGACTCCTTTTGCGGATTTTCATCTTGAACCCCCCCTTTTCTTTTTATTTTTCTCTTCTTTTTTTTATTCTCTTTCTTTTGTTTTTTTATATCTAAGGCACCCTTTTTGGGTTTTCACCATAGACATTTTCATTTTGCGAAGCGCCCTTTTTGGGTTTTCACTCCTCTTTTTCTTTATTTTCCTTTTTTCAATCTCTTTTTTAATTCTCTGAGCGTAACACTTCTTGACCGAGTCTGATTTTATCGAATTACTTGGCTCATCTCTAATCATCTTTGGTTAAAATCAATGCTCCTCCAGAAAGAGGTCTCCTTGATGTTCAACCCTTTCCAATTAGGCATCCATTTCCCACAAAAATCTTTATGAATTGGCAAGATCTTTTCAAGCACTAGATCCCCATCTTGAAATTCCTTTCGGCAAACTTTCGTTGTTGTGAGCTCGCATCGTACATCTAACCATGTCAAATTACTTTTAGTCTCCTCTCTTTAATGAGATTCAACTGACCTTATCAAGCTTTTACTTATTCTGCATCGTCCAATTTCACATCTACCAATACTCGATGACAAAATCTAAACCCCAATTAGTCATGTTGCTTCTATCCATAGACCAAAGAATACAATGATGCCCCTGTTGAGGTGCACACTGTTGATCGAAATACATTCAAGGTCAACGATGATTTCTTATTTCGTTCTTTCCAAGTCTTTGAGATAGTCCTTTTGTGTTTACATTTGCCGAATCTATTGCCCCATTCATCTCTGAGTAATTAATCACAGAATTATGATGATTTATCTTGAATTGTTCACCAATCTTCTGATATCATCTTGTTTTTCAGATTAGAGGCGCCATCAATGACAACTCTCTCTGGGAAACCAGATCGACAAATAATCTCTATTCAGCATCCTGCAAGTTGTTACTCTTATAATATCTTCATAGGAAGCAGCTTTCATCCCCTTAGTAAGGTGATCAATCTCGACCAGGATAACATGGTGTCTTTGCTGGGTTTTTTTTGAATAAATCTGCCTTATACAATAAAAGGCATTGTATGGTCTCTCAAGCATAACCTTCCCAGGGGTTCACTTTCTTTTCCCTTCTGTTATGCACATCATATCCTCATTTGGGAGATTAAAGTTCAAGGACTCTTGATCATCTGAAGTACATCTCGCCAAGAAACCCAATATCAAACTCTAATAATAATATTTTCCAACGAGCCGTTTTCTAGTCAATGCTAGTGTTTCCATCAAGACTTTCAAAGGATCAGTTCTTGAGAACGACCAGGCGGAATGATACAACATTTTTTTGAGCCCTTAAGCTACCGAGGCAACACGGCTTTTGAATTAGTGGATACCACATTTTGCAACTGATAATTCTTGGCTTAGATAATAAATGGCTATTTCCTTCATATCTCATCATGCTGGCCCAATGCACCCCATCTAGTTTTATAAGTTGTTAATGAATCAATGACCAAAATGGAACTGGTGATGTCATAATTGTGCACTTTTAAAAAAATGCTTCTTGAACTTTCTAGGGTTTCTTGGTATTCTTCATCTCATACTCTTGGATCAGTCTGTATCAGTGACTTGGACTTTGAATCACATTTTCTCTGTTTTTTACGATGAATAATTCAATATCTTTGAGCTTCTTCCCCTTTTCACTTTTTCTTTCTTTCTTTGCTTTCTTTCTTTCCTTCTTTCTTTTTTTTACTTGCTTGTTTTTTTTTTTGTCCGGAGTAAGAAGATTTTGAACAACTCTCACTCTGTCAGGATAAATTTCAGTTCCACTTTTGTTGACCCATTACTTTCCAAAATGTGACTTCCAAAAGTATGTTTTGACGAATTGAACCTCAACTTATAACTTTTCAATCTTGGGAGAACCAGTCTTGAATTTTGCACACATCCTTATTTTGGTTACCATGGCCCTCTGATATATTGCCCAATGACATTAGCTTGTAATGAAATGAATCTCATATGATTGTAAATGTTGTTTTATCTGCCTCGTTTGGATCAAAAGAATACCGCCTTTATGGACCACTATAATGTCTCGGCCATCTTGAAGAAGTTATCATCAAATTTCCTTTGCAACATTTCTGAACTCATTCTTTCAGGCTTTTGCTGAACAATTTTGCATTCAGGCCTTATTAGTAACTTGTGCATAACATTGTCTAGATCCAACCCCGGTATATCCTGGTATAACCACGCGAAGATGTCTTTGAATTCTTGCAGCCATTCAAATCAAACTTGGCTTTCGCTGAGGAAGTTGAACGAATCTTTGTTACTCACTTTTCGTCTCAAGTCCCTAGATTTAGAATCTCAATTTCTCGCTTGCGATACAAAATCTATTTTCTTCATTTCTGATCAGTCTTGAAAATTTCTCAGAGACATCTGCTTCCTCTTCATCTTCGCAATTACTTACCACCGTCAATCATATGGACTGCTCTATTTCGAAATTAGGGACTGATTCATTCATATTATGAGTACTAGAGGCCTTGTAAAGAAATTAGGAATATGTACATATACTTGAAGAGAATGAATATTTTAGGATGCGTGTTTGCCATTTGAGAAAAATCATGTAAGAAACAAACATCTAATACAAATAAACCGATTAACATCCCTTACAAAGGACCCCCAATGCTCGCGGGCAAAAGCGATTGGGATGATTCAAGGTATTATTCTGTAACGGTCCTAGAGTTACAAGCAGATCTCCTGTAGTCTAACTGTGAATCTTTAATCAATGAAAACTCGAGTGGATTTCAACATCAGCATTTTTTCATTTCCCTTTTCCAGCACAGAGACATGCCCCTTCTAATTATGTTCTGATGCACACATCGAACCTTGGAGTAGGATCATTCTGCTTATGAGTTTCCTTGTTTCTTCAATCATTTGCTTGCCCTTTTCCATGGAATGTTCAATGATCTGCATGTGGAAATTAACAACCTCCTCTAGTCTGCATATAGATGAACTTTGCTTTTCAACATGTTGGTTGGAAGTGTTAAAACTTTTAACGAGCATGTCTGTTTGAGGTTTCTTCGTTGTTGGTTGTTTCTTTTCAATTAGTTTTGCTTCACTCTTGCTCCTCTTTCTTTTCTTGACATCTTTATTTATTTGATTTTCGTGAATATGGTTACACTAGCACCGATCAGGTGATTTCCTCCTGGATTGCAAATCCTTATGGAATGGCCATCAGTGTCGACCTCTAAAATCCCCTGATTTAAAAGGTTTTGAACTTGATGCCAGAAAGTGTAACAGTTCTCAATATCATGATTATGAGATCCATTATGATAATTACAATAATTCTCGATGATGTAACAACTTGAATTACGGGTGACTCATAGGTTAATAACTTTGTTATGCTTCCGAGTCAGCGTCTGTCCTAGCTTGGTGCTGATGTCAAGGTGTTGTTTCAGGTTCATGGCTTCAATGGATAAAATCTGCATGAATCAGGCGACTCCTCGTATATAGCTTTTGGACTTGTTCATTTCATGACTCTGTCTTTGGATAATCTAGAAAGCCACTTCAATCTCGCCTTTCAGTACCTTATTCTTCGTTTATAGTGCTTATTTTGAAACTTCCGAGTTAATCTTTCAAATGTTGTATAACACTTTCTAGTTATGTCATCTTCTTTTTCTGATCTTTGTCTTTGAGTTAAACATTGCCTTTCCTCGTTATTGTATCCCTTTGATGACCTTCACCAACTTTGAAACTTGTGATGTCAATTCTAGGCTCAAAGCTTGTTCTCCCTTTAATTCATGTTCAATCCGGTCGTTCAAATCCACTAATTCTTGAATCTCCTCTTTCACTGCGCTTTTAACCTCTTCACGCGACTTCTTGCGGTTACTTGCACCTTGACACGTCATTCATAAATACTAATCTTTTCTCGAATTGAGTCTTCTCTAACTGGGTCCACACTGTTATATTACCTTCTTCTTGTCTATCGAACTCATTGGTCACTAAGAACACTACCTAATTTGAATGATCCTAGAATCGATACCCCTAATGAATGTAAAATGATGCTTGGTAAAAAAATAAGAAAACAAAACAAAAAGAAACAGTGTCAGTACTATGAATTATTATGAAAAGCAAATAAACAAACTATTAATTCAGAGAAACACATTATATAGCAAGGAAAATAAGTAGAGAAATGTATTTAAACCGGCTGCACCTGACCTAGGTCCCTGTCTGGCTCTAGTGGGATGGGCTTCTAAAATAGAATGTAGTCTTTGTTCTAGACTCTCGATTCCTGGACTGTCGTTACTGTCTACTGCGATAGTAAGACATCGATTCGGTAGTATAGGTCCCTTATAACGGAGGCGTGGGCCCCATGACGCATAAGGTTAGTATACTGGAAGAAGACAAAAATCTGAACTCGGAGCTGGAGAGCATCACTCGGATATTGTCTTACTCCCACTTAGGAGTGAAAAACCTGAGTCGAGGGTTTATGCATGAATGACAGATATACCATACACAAAAACTACCCCCATTTTTCCTCAAAATCCATCAAACAATTCTTCAAAAAAATTAAACTCAGATTAATGTTCGAAATGCCAAAATGCCATATGGAATTAATTAATAAGCCTGACTCTCAATTAGATCCCCAACAGAGTCGCCAAGCTGTCGTGACCGTTTTTTAGACCCGTTTGTGGAAAAATAGCCTAACGATTAGGGTTTTGGAAATCGAGATTTTTTTCATTTTAATTTGGTCTTGAAATTAGGGGTTATCCAATTTTAATCAAATTTCCTTTATTTGCTTAAAAATTATTTTAGAGTCGCCACCGATCACTTTGGTAGACCGTACACCATAAAAAGTGGACCATAGATTCTTTTAATGAAATTGGGGTTCGGGAGTCGGTTACGTGTAGAGAAGGGTTAGCACCCCTACAAACGCCCGTTATCGATACCTTATTAACTCCACGTGGCATTTCGAACATTAATATGAATTTAATTAAATCTTTTAATTGTTAAATGGAATCCATTCCAAATGGGAATATCCTTTTGCAAGAAAATATATTTTGGACGAATATAATTATGAAACATCAAATTACATTAGGACACTTCAATTTATATTCAAAACATATCTCAACACAAAAGGTTTAATGCATGTCAAATTATTGTCTTGTCCATTTTAAAGTATGACCTAATTAGGGCTCCATTAATTAATTAATTAAAATTCTACAAATATTTTTAATTTTTGGGCTTTTATGGTAACACTCAAATAATTGGACACTACACATTTTAGGCCCAAAAGTAATAATATTCCTATTTTCTAATGTCACTAATCATTTAATACTAATTCCAATTTTATTAAACTAATTATATGTGTGATTTCCATTTTCTATATTCAAATGAAGTATTGAATCTCTTACTAAAATATCCCCTTGATTAACATCACATTGCAATGTGATATTAAACAGCTTAGGACATTAAATCTTTCATTCAATATTCATTTATTTCCTAAAATGTCCTCTCATATCAAATTAATTAAATTTAATTAAAGAACTTAATCATAAAAGGCTCTAATTTAGTTACACTAGGTGAATTAAATTCTCTTAAACAAATATACTGTAACACCTGGGTTTTGGGGTCGGGTGAAAATAATGTTTTAATAATTCGGGTTCAGTTTTATAATTTAAATAAATTAAATAATGGTTCGAGTTTTGTTTACAAATAAAACAAAGGTGTTGGACCCAATTTCTAAATCAAGCCCAATAGCCATTCATTAATGGCACTTGTGTAAATATTTGGACTTCTAAATTAAAAACCCCCACTTTTGATTTAAAACACAAACTGTTGTCATCTTCCTCCCTCCTCATTTCCATTCTCACGACAATGGAGATGTTTTTCTCCAAGTGACTATCCCACCTCTTTTCTCCCTCATTTTGGCTCGGTTTTGAAAGGTAAACACGTTTTCGACTTGCTCTCACTTTCCTCTCTTCAAAAGTACAAGTAGTTTTCATTTTCATCCATGTTTTGGAATTTGAGTTTCTAGAGGAATTGAATAAAAATGGTAGCTTTATTGTGTTTAACTTAAAGTTTTGATTTAATAGTGATAGATATGAAGTTTATGAACCAAATGGTTCAACATATATGATTTTTAAAGGGTTTTGTTAAGTTTCCCGAATTTGGGTTTTGGTGGGTTTTTAGGAGGGTTTTTAGTTGAGTTTTGGGTGTGGTTTGTGTTGGAAATTGAGGGTTGATGTTAGGGCATTGGTTAGGGGTCGTTTTGGAAACATTCGGAAGTGTTAAATGTGTTGAAATCGCAAGTTTTGGACTGTGCAAAGGGGCTGCTCGGGAATGGCTTTTTGGGGGTTGTTCTTGGTTCGAAAAATAAGTGTTTGATGTCTGAATTTCATTCCGGGTTTGCTACATTGTGTTGTGGACTGATTTGAGGTTAATTTACTTGTGTTGAGGCGATTAGAAGCAAGGATTTGCGTTGGTAAAGCTTTGGGATCGAATCCGGAAGTGAGGAGGCTTGAGTCGGCTTTGCTTGTTTTGCTTAAGGAAGTGAGGTGAGTGGTTAATGTTTTAAATTGATTTCAAAGGTTGGTTCTAGCATGTGGAGGTGAAAATGTTTTCAAGTAATGTTTTGGTTCAAAGATGGTTTTGAAAGATTTTAGATTTGGCTTGAAAGTCGAATTAAACTCAAGAGTAAGTTGTTGTGAATTGCCTCTTTAATTTCCCCTTTTTCCATTGTTTTCATTACTTGTGGTGATGTTTTGTTAAGCATGAAATTTAAATAATTTGGGAAGAAGTACGATTTCTTAATATTATATCGTTGATCATGTATGATGGTATTAATGATGTGGATGATATGCCTTGTAAGGTGTGAGTAAGTTGGTGCAAGTTGTGCACGAAAATGGTGAGTAAGACCATTTGTGATTGGTAAGATTCCAAGTAGTAAGTGATGCCTAATTGTGGATTTTGTTACATCTTGTCTTGGTTGTGCATGATATAGTGAGTGCATGTCGCATGATAGTGAGTGTATATTGTGTTGCATGGTTGGTGTCGAACCTCACGTGATGGTTGTCGTTGCTCCGGTGATGTGTAGTCCCACCGGTAGCGAATGGTATAAGACTCCGGTGATGTGTAGTCCCACCGGTAGTGACTAGTAGAAGAGTACTTTGATGTGTAGTCCCATTGGAAAACTACTAGTTGAAACGGTGATGTGTAGTCCCACCGTGTATGTTTTGGTTATGCTTGTGCATGCCAGGTGTTGCTCATGTTGTATCTCACTATATCATTCCCTTATATTGTTTTGCTTTAATCTAGGATTATATCCTCATGCGTACCATGAAGTGAAATGCTATGATAAATGACTATATTGTTGACTCTTGGTTGAACTCGTATGTTAGTAGAAGGATTAGGTAGTTGGATGATTTGTATGCGTTGACCTTTATTTTAAAGAAAGCTTTGAACCCTGCATTGTCCTAGTTATGTTTTAGAGCTCCGCTCACTAAGCTTTATGCTTACGCTCTCCTTTTTCCGACAATGCAGATCTTTAGCTTGGAGTTAGCAAGGAGCAAGATAAGGGCGTCCAAGCGTGTGGTGGTTTGCTCAAGTATGGTTTAATTAAATAATGTAATAGTCTAGCAATGGGAAGTGCTACGTGTTTTAGGAGCTTGTATCTAGACTCCTTTGTATTGGCCACATGTTGTTAATGCCTTATGTTATGTTTTGGTTTGATTATGGTTTGTAATGCATGATATGTCACGATGGATGTTGTGTGTATTGGCATGTCTATTGGTGTTTAGGTTGCCTTGTTAGAGAGGGCCAAACCTCATATGCTTTCTTTGTGCCTTTTAAGGCCTTTGAGTTCCATGTATGATTTGTATGCCTAATTGCCTTTGTTGGTATGCCAAGTATGCATGCCTTGTTCCATGTTTTTATGCCAAGTTGCTTGTATGATTGAATCATCACCTTGTGTTGAAAAGTGTCTTTAGTTTCAAGTTTAAGCATGCCTATACTCTTGGTTTGACATAGGATACATGTTAGTGTGTTGGTTGAGGTTTGAGAGGGATTTAAGGGCCTCCTTGTGCCTTAAATCAGCTCAAACCTTTAATTTCGTAGCAGGGGTATCGATACGGTTGGTCCCGTATCGATACGACCTTCATGTTTCAGGCCTCGTGTTTCGATACGCGAGGGGGCGTACCGATACCATTTTGGCCACTGGAGTTACTGTCCAGTTCGGTATCGATACGGGCCTTTGGCGTATCGATACGGGCATCTTAACGTTGACCATGGGAAGTCAACCGTTGGGGAGGGTATCGATACACTCCTTGGGTGTATCGATACGGTCTCCACGGGTTGACTTTGACCAGTTGACCTAGTCAAGGGGGTATCGATACACCCCTTAAGGGTATCGATACCGCCTGTAGTTAAAGCTTAAAATTGGGCTGTAAGTTGTTGAGCTGAGTTCGTTTGTTTGCCTCGTGAATGTGGTTCCGTTGTATGATCACATAGGATTAATTACTCATCTAGACAAGATTTAAAATGAAAAAAATAGGGTTGCTAACCGAGGGGGAATCCTTTAGGGGTTTTCACTCGGTTTTCCCCGTGTAGCTCACTCGGACCGGTCATCCAGCCAGATCGGGACGAGGGGGTTACATATACTACATGCTTATTTAAAATCATGCAAGCATACAAATAGGTTAATTGCATTCAAATTAAACAATTAGAACTAAAATAGGGATTAAAATGAATTAAATTGCAAACTATAGGCTCAAATTTCATTTAAAATGGATCAAATTACAAAAGATTGAGAACATGGGGCCAAAATAAGAAGAATCCGGAAGGAAGGGCGCGGGTCACAGCCCGACCTGTTTAACCCGCGCGGGTCAACCATTAACCCCGTTCCAAAACGACGTAGTTTTAGGCTCAGTATAAAGCCCCCTAAACCGAGTTAACTCAATCATTTTTACTTCTACTCTCTCTCTTCACTCATTTTCTCTCCTCTTCTCTCACTAAGCAAGTAAACCGACCACCTCTAACTCTGTTCGCCACCGTTGATCCTTTTTCAACCATCGCGCCGGCCAAAACCCTAAAATACCCCAAATTCCGTTTTTTAGTCCTAAAACCTAATCTAAGCCCAGATTTGATCGAATCCACCCTGTTACACCTAAATCTAAACAATAAGCTACCAGAAACCCTCATTTTCGTCACCGTCTCCCTTCTCCAACAACGCACAATCTCCTTCGACCAAAAAGGATAAGAGTTTTGGTTTAAACTCGCTTTTAGATTTGATTTTATTTCAGTTTTGATACAATTATTCACTAATTTTGTGTTTTCGCAGAGAAATAGAGAGAAAAGAGTGTTTTACCTTAACGTCGGTGATCGAGACTGCTTCATGACGTCTAATTTGGCCATCAACGATCTTCTGGCTTCGACGGCAGCGTTCTAGGTATTTCCAGCGATGTCGATTTGGCTTCGAGGCGAAAGTTCGACTTCGACGCAATGGTTCGGCTTCGCAACATCGACTTCGCGATTCGGATTCTGGTGACAGACTGCGTAACGGAGACGGTCTGTGGTCTCGACGGCATTCAAATCTTCATGCGACTTCTCAAATTATGGCGATTCAATTCTCGGGTAGGTAAATTCCGAAAATACCCCTCTCTCTCTGATTATTAATTATTATTAGTATTAATGGTAAATAATTATGGTGTCATTAAATCTGCTGACTTTTCTCTCTCTCCTATTTATAGGGGTGTCAGTTAATGACGTTAGTAGATACGGGATGAGGATTTGAATCCGCATGAAGGGTAATTGGACCAATGTTTGGTCGCCACGTGGGCTGTTTAGGCGGTAAAAAGAAACACACAATGGATTTTGTGTTTGTTTGGCTAGTTTTAGCTTGTAGATTAGGGATTTGGACTTTTTGGGATTTTTTGTGATGTAAAGGGGCTCAATTTGTATAAATGGCCATTATTTTTATGAACCATACTATAATATGGGTTTATTATTTTATTTGGTATTACTTATAGTGAAATATATATATGTATATAAGTATACTCGGACAAATTTCGGGTCTTACATCCCTTTAGGAAAATGTGAAACTACGTAATAAACGTATTTTTTGACAATCCTATCTAATCCCAATCCTACCTAGAGGGGTGGGAAAATGGGAACTTTAGAAGAATAAATGTGATGTTCCTAGTGGATCTAGAACCCATGATATAAGAAAAATGAGAGAACCAATATGAGCAGCTTGGAAAACCGGTCAAATGTGCTTGCTCCGTAATAAACGTATTTGATATCGATTATAATGTATAAAAACCACATGTTAAAATAAAAGTATGGATATATATATATATATATATATATATATATATATATATATATATATATATATATATATATATATATATATATATATATATTATAGCATTGTTATGTAGATTACAAAAATCCTTACAAGACCATGAGCCCTTTTGGTCTTTGGAAACTTTTGTTAAGAAAATCGGTACAAACCTTATTTTATTACAATGTGGTAACAAACTGTGTACATTTTGGTAATAAGTTCGGTACATACAAAAATCCTTACATAACTTGTAAGAAATTTTGTTTTACTATAACAAATACGGTATGTACAAAAATCCTTACAAGACCATCATCCCTTTTGGTCTTTTGAAACCTTTGGTAAAAAATTCGTTACAAACCTTATTTTATTACAAAGTGGTAACAAACTGTGTACATTTTGGTAATAAGTTTGGTACATACAAAAATCCTTACAGAAGTTGTAAAAATTATGTTTTATTGTAACAAATAGAGTATGTACAAAAATCCTTACAAGACCGTGAGCCCTTTTGGTCTTTGGTAAGAAATCCGGTACAAACTTTTTTTTATTGCCAAATACTAAGAATCTGTGTATATTTTGGTAATAAATTCGGTACATACAAAAATCCTTACGTAACTTCTAAGAAATTATATACATTTGTACCAAATAGAGTATGTACAAAAATCCTTACAAGACCATGAGCCCTTTTGGTATTTGGAATCATTTGGTAAGAAATTCGGTACAAACCTTATTTTAGTACATATTGGTAACAAACTGTGTACATTTTGGTAATAAGTTCGGTACATACAAAAATCCTTACAGAAGTTGTAAGAAATTATGTTTTATTGTAACAAATAGAGTATGTACAAAAATCCTTACAAGACTGTGAGCCCTTTTGGTCTTTGGCAACCTTTGGTAAGAAATTCGGTACAAACTTAATTTTTATTACAAAATACTAAGAAATTGTGTACATTTTGGTAATAAGTTCGGTACATACAAAATCCTTACATAACTTCTAAGAAATTATGTACATTTGTACCAAATAGTGTATGTACAAAAATCCTTACAAGACCATGAGCCCTTTTGGTCTTTGGAAACCTTTGGTAACAAATTCGATACAAACCTTATTTTGTTACAAAGTGGTAAGAAATTGTGTACATTTTGGCAATGAGTTCGGTACATACAAAAATTCTTACATAACTTGTAAGAAATTATGTGCATTTGTACCAAATAAGGTATGTACAAATTTTTTTACCAGACTATGAGCCCTGTTGGTTTTTGGTAACTTTTGGTAAGAAATTCGGTACAAACTTTTTTCTCTTACAAAGTGGTAACAAACTATGTACATGATTTATAACAAACTTTGTACAAAATGTTTACCCAGCCATCAAGTTCGCCGGTATTTAGCCTGAAAATACCCGTCGTTTCCTAGAACTACCTTGTTAGGAGCTAACAATTAGTTAGACCTGAAATTGACTGTATAAAACAAAGTTAACATAAGTATTTTTGTGATGTCATTTTATATGTACTAATCCTAATTAAACTAACAATTATATTTATCTAATATGAAAATAAATATTTATTTTTGGTAAACATTTCTCATAAGCCATTATCATAATGGCCGAATGTGAATCTAGAAAGTTAGGGACAAATATTTTAGGGATGTTGATGGTAGGTTAACTGTGAATAGAATTTTTTTCTTTTCGGTGTTCCTATTTATGCCTCCACATTAAAATTATGTTTGTGGTTTAGGGTTTAAGGTTAGAGTTTGTGGTTAGGGTTTAGGGCATTTAGGGTAGTGTGTATTTTTTAGGGTGTAGGGTTTAATATTTAGAATTTAGGTTTATGGCTTGAAATTATTTTTTTTACTGTTGGGGAATAGAAAGGGACACCGAAAAGGGGCGGAAAATTTTAATCTGGTTAACTGTATTGTTTAGCCTAAACAGTTGGTTAATTGTAATCTAACCATTAAGAAATGGTTAATCGTTAATTTTTTAAATGGTTAACCATTAAGAAACGGTTCGGTGACAGGTTTACTTGTAACCTATTACAATTTTCTTTTCAAACGTTCATTATTTCTTTTTAGAATAATAAATTTATCTCTCCAATAAATATTGTATTATTTTTTAAAAAAAAACATAAATAGACAGATTTTAAAAGCAAACTTCATACTTAGTTAAAAAGAGTACCTATATGTTAACCATTAACCATCTTTTTAGCAGTTCAGTTAACCGAAATTGTTTAACTTTAATGATTAAGTTAATTAAGCTATAAAATGAACGGTTATACCTGCTAACGATTACGGTTAACGGTTATAGTTTATTTTGCACACCCCTAACGGATATCGAGTTGCCACAATTTAATTTTAACATTGATGATTAATAACCTATGAATATATTAAAATTACGACCTAAGTGAAAACTAAAAAAACTAAAGTCAACATTCTCAGTCTTTTATCATAACTATGTTGTAACCCCCTAGACTCGCCTATGCGTTACAACGGATCCTAGGAAGTCACATTAGGGTCACAGAAGCGACCCATGTTAAAATTTCAAATAACAAATTGCTAAACCGATAAACTCATAGAACAAATTGAATTAAAACACAATTTCAAAAATCATTCAGTCAATAAAACAAAACCACGATACATGTTGCAAAAACAAGTTTCAGACTCATATATATATATATATATATAACACAAGACGTGACACGCATGCCCCCTAGTTACACAGATACCATACTCCACGAGCAAGCCGAAGAAACTCCCATACCGATGTTGATAGGTGCAACATGTCTGATCTTTTGCCCTGAGATGGTAAAAACAACATGAGCTTGGGAAAAGCTCAATAAAACAAAACTACCAAAAATATGCTATAAGCAAATGCAGATATATGGTAGGCATAACATTTTCATGATGTTCCAAGTAGTAACAGACATCATTTCCTTTCCGTTATTACAGGGTAACGTTATACTTGAGAATAACGGTACTTGTTCTTTATTCAATCATCGAGTAACAAACGGAAAGTATTCACGCTAATAGATTACAAAGATAGAAACAACGAGTTTAATGTCTAGTGTGTTCCAATAGGTGCATAGCAAACAGGCATAAATGCATACCAATCATATCATGAGAACACATAACAATTCAATGCAAATGTTCAAGTACATACAAAGGTTTACTAGTAACTACCCTTCAACCTTACACCAGTATGCAGTCCCCTAGAACTGCATCTATAAGGACTTACCCAAGGCCCGATGGGCATAGGTGCCACATAAGGGGCTGCCTTAGGTCCATAAGGATTTACCCGTGCTAAAGCATCGGCACCTACCCAATGGGAGACATTGAGTCCATAAGGATTTACCAGCTGGATCAGGGCTGCACCTACAGAAACTTCATAACATAACCCAACAGTATACCCAGATAGTAATCGGTGTTCAGATTCCAGACATTAGTAACAAAATACATGTGACAGGCATATTCTATTCATAGTATCAGAAACAGAAGTTCATGCTCTTTAGACACATATATGAGCATACCATTGAGCAGACGATATCATCATTCATCATGCAAACAGAGTGTATCATCATAGGTCAAGCTAACATATTATACTATTACTTACATCATGCAGACAGACAATATTATCGTAGATCAAGTAACCACATAGCATAGTCATATACTAAGTATACAGATCAAGCGGACTTACAACGAGTAGGCAGAAAATGTTATCATATGTCCAGTCCATCATTTCATCAAGCATATCATCGTTCATAATTAAGTCATTAGATTGTTTGCTAACATGTAATAGTCATATAACACATTCAACTGAGTGTAGCACACATGGAACACACTAGATAGGACAAATCATTTCTTGGAGATACTTGACATTTACGGAAGGGGACACATTAAACTTTTGATAATTTGAACAAATTTCTGAAACGAGGCCCCTATTAAAAGGGGGTTCGTAGTAATGGTTTAACTCAAATATTCAGGAGGTTATACATCAAGATCTTTGAGAGTTTAGACGCATCATGAGTGATTTAGTCATTTAAGCCTACATGGGCATTATGGTTATTTTATCACATATGGGCATTTTGGTAATTTACACCAACAAGGCGTAAATAGTGGCCCGAGAATTCTATTTGCTCATCAGGTTTCCATCCAGACAATTAGAGATTTCTATGTCAAGATCTTTCACGATATCAAAATACATTCGTGGTTATTTTGATTGCTTTGGCCGACGAGGGCATTTTGGTCATTTAAATATCATAGGCTATTTTATAATTTAGCCCAATAATGATAAAATGACAATTTACAATACTTAAGATTTCCAGAAAATTATCGAGGCTCCAAAACCATTCAGACTAACGTATCTCAACCTTGCAGTACTAACCAACCCTACTAATGTATCCAAATGTATCGTATATCTGAATGGTTGCTTTTATATTTCACCACAGGACTCGTCACGAAGTAGTCAAACTTATATTCTGTGCGGAAAAACTTCCATCCTTACATTAATATTAGGAGTAATTGACATATATGAGTCATGCTTCAACCTTTAGGGGCAATTTAGTCATTTTTAGCTTTATTGGCATTTCCAGAATTTTATTTTTACTTCCACTCAATGGGGGTATTTTCAGTCATTTTGAAGATCGAGATATCCACCATTCATGTCAATTGAACCATTTATAGTATTTCAATGATTTAAGTACTCGTGGGTGTTTCAGCCATTCAAGAAATTTCGGCACCTCCAACCACTTCATTCATTTAAGAACTCAAAGGTTTATCCATTGTTCTGGTTAATTTGCAAACCCTGGTGTCCGAGGATACTTCAGCCCTTTTTGGTCAATACAATCATTCCGATTAGTTTAACCATATTAGTATTTCCAGTACTTTTAGTCATTTCAATCAATTCAGAATTTTGAGTCACTTGTTTAATTCGGGGGTATGAATGGATTCCCCTAAATCTATAGTCAGAGATTCATTCCAAATCCAAGGAGACCTAACACCTTACAATCTCGAAGGTTTAAATCTCGTTACCATATCTTTCCAAGTAGTTCGAGGTTTTTAGATGAATCGGGTTGTTTTACCATATCTAGCATAAATTTCTAGATCGCTTCTAATTCCAAGGGTATTTTAGTCATTCTCATACCTTAAGGGCATTTTCATAATTTCATATCCAAATAGTTTTCGTATTTTATCAATTGACACTAATAATTGGACTTGGAGATTAGCTGCCTCATTAATTACTTATTGAACTCCAGATCCTTCTGATTTATTAATCTTCTCATTTCAGCATTGCAATTTTATCTAGATGGTTATACTCATTTTCATATCTGATTTGACTTGAGCAGAATTAACAGTACTCATCATCATTTTCATGCATGCATTAACAAATACCAACATGTTCATAAAGCATACAAGAGGTAGTAATGTATTACCTTAACCCCGAGCTACATCGGTCGATTCACAATACCCCATTCGATTACACTCGAACCCGAATTCGACGTCCATCAACAATTCGCATTCAAGGAGCTATGCGTACCTTCAATTACACAAGTTCACATTTCAGTCCTTACAATACTCTTAATTACAATATTAATACATATAGAATTTCGAGTTCAAGGTCAGATTCGGAGGCTTTCGGGTCAGAATTTTACGAAACGGGCTTCAAAAATGGACTCGGGACGTCGAAAATATTAAAATAGCAGTTTTCGAAAAAAAATTTGACTTTTGGTCAACGGTCAAAATCAACGGGTCAAAGTCAATGCTGACATCAGAAGTCAAAGTCAACGCTGACGTCATGCTTGTAACCCCCCTCGTCCCGGTCTGGACGACTGACCAGTCCGAGTAGGCTACACGAGGAAAACTGAAGTGAAACCCGTTAAGGTTCCCCTTCGGTTAGCAACCCTAGAAAATTTCCTTTAAACATTATCTTGTCTAAAGGCTTTAATACATCCTATGTGAGACACGACAGCGGAAAGACAACGAAACAATACAAGCATACCAAGCAAGCAATTTAAAACAGCCCATGTTAAACTTTACAGCAGGTCGTATCGATACACTAGAAGTGCGTATCGATACGTCTTGACAAGGTCAACTGCCCAAAGTCAACCTAGAAGGACCGTATCGGTACACTAGTTGACCGTACCGATACGCCCACCACGGTCAAACGATGAAAATCGTACCGATACACCTAAGATCCGTACCGATATGCCAAAATCTCATCAATTTCTCAGATTTCCAGAGAGCTTTTGGCATATCGATACACCCCCGTGTACAGGTAGGCTAAGTTTAAACTAAGGCCCAAAGTGTAGGACTGTATCGATACGGCCCTTGGGCGTATAGATACGCCTTGCACTGCAAGCCTCAATTTAGCTACAAAACACACTAAGACTCAACTCTAGATGCAATTTACGACTCACCTAGCCACAAACAAACCCTCATACAAAATTTAGCAACCATGAATAAGCATACAGAACAATTTAAACAAACAACAGAGCATCAACACCAAGGCAACCATACATAAGAGAAACTTGCATCTCCAAACATACTTAAAGGGTCTAATTAGCCAAAAGATACATGCATCCACTAACAAGGTTTACATGCTCTCAAACAACACATAGCATTCATGGATCAAGGTCATAAGCCTTTAAACACAAGCATTTAGGCAACAACATAACGTGGTTTACAAATCCATAACAAGGCATTAACAACAAAACCAACATATATGAGTCTAACAACGCTCATACAAAACACATGGCATCCTCATTGCTAAACTACCACATTATTTACTAAACCATACTTGATCAATTACAAAAGCTTGGAATGCCCCTTTCCTTGTTCCTTGCTAACTCCACGCTAATGATATGCATTGTCGAAAACAAGAGCGTAAGCTAGAAGCTTAGTAAGGGTGCTCTAAAACGAAAACAACGACAATGTAGGGTTCAAGCATACCATCCTTAAGACAACACACATGCATACATAAGCATCAACATAACATCAAGCTAACATCACATGAATGCACTAACATGGCATCTTACCTCATGTTATGCCCAACGAGATATAACAATTATCTTAGCAACAAAACCACATGAACAAATATATTGGCAACTATTAGTTTACTCGGATATACGGATAACTTCCGTTGGGGTTTTCACCTCCAACGTACTCAACAACAACGTTACTTTCGGTGGGATTACACTCATCACCGGACCTTGCATGGATGGGATTACACTCATCACCACATGCCCTACGGATGGGATTCCACTCATCATCACGTAATAATATAAAATTTCTGGTGGAATATTACATCACCGTACTCCTCCTTGATGACTTTAAGCCACCGAGGCCACGCGCGAATTTGACTCAACCGTGTGCACACTCTCATCCTAATGATCGATCATTTATACCCGGTAATTTAACTAGTGCCAATCATACTATCAAGTCACACCATGATAATCCATCATGCATTTCAACATATTCATCATCACACACATCAATGTATATAACAACATACATAATCAACACATGCTCTACAAGTATATATATCATGCATATTAAGCAAAACTTATAAAACACACAAGAAGTTAAGCTACCAACTTAAATTCTACCTTGGATTGGCCTACCAAGCACAATCCAACTCCACAATCATACACTTGAACCAATTTAAACCAATTTAAAAGATTCCACTCACCAAACTTCCTTAAGCAAACCGAGAAAAGCCGAATCAAGCCTCCACAACTTCCGGAATTGTGCCCAAACCTTCTCCAACGTTTCCCCTTGATTCTAACCAATCATAAACAATGTATTACTACACAAAACATCCACAATACACTGCCACTACTCAGATTTCAACCATAACCCATTTCTCAACAACTTCAAGCCAAAGCTAACAACCAAAATTTCCCATTTTCGTACTCCCATCAAACCTAGCAGAAAACTACTAATTCCAACACCCAAAACACCTTTAAACACCTCTCTAACATCACTATAACATCAGCCCAACAACCTTTCACAAAACCCCTCCAAAAACACAAGTTTTGACACTTTTAAAATACCTCAAAAAACCCATTTCGGGATTTTTGACAAAACCCCACCATTTTAAGTTATAATGCACCTTAGGTCAAGATTAGTTCGAAACTTAACTCAACAAATCAAAAACAAGTCAAGAAGCCATTAAACTTTCATCCTTTTCCTCAAAACATGAAAACTTGAAGAACTAAAAAGATGGTGCTTTTGAAAATAAAACCATGGAAATGTTTAGAATAGAGTGGAGAAGTCAAAAACGTGTTTACCTCGTTGAAATCGCTTGAAATGATGAAGAGCTTTGATGGAATAGTAACTTGGGAGGTTTGGGGTTTTTGACGTGAAATAAAAATGGTGAAATGAAGAAGATGAGAAAAGCTTTCAAGAAGCTTCTTTTACTCATCTTATTTTCCTTCTTTTAAAAATTTACATCTTTGCCATTAATGAAATTCAAATCCCTTTTAAAATGAAACCAAAGTTTATTTTAATTAAATCGAGTCCAACGACTCGAACCGGACTCACACACTCAACTCTCGACCCCAAAACCCGGGTGTTACAACTCTCCCCCACTTAAGGAATTTTGTCCACGAAATTACCTGACTGAAAGAGATAAGGAAACTGCCTTTCCATATCCTCCTTTCTCTCCCAAGTGGCCTCGTCCACTCCTCGACGTTGCCACCTTACCTTGACCAACTCAATTGATCTACCACGCAACACCTTGCTGTCTGAGGCTAAGATCTCCACTGGTTCCTCATCATATGTCAAATCCGGATTCAGTTCGATCTCCTCTACAGGCATAACATGCGACGGATCTTACCTATACTTTCGAAGCATCGAAACATGGAACATATCGTGAATCTTCTCTAGCTCGGATGGCAAACGTAACTGATAAGCAACCGGACCGACTCGCCTCACAATCTCATGTGGCCCAATGTACCTTGGACTCAACTTCGCTTTTTTGCCAAATCCCATAACCTTCTTCCACGGAGAGACTTTCAAGAACACTCTATCTCCCAAGGAATACTCAACTTCCTTCCTCTTCAAATCGGCATAGGACTTCTGCCTATCTGAAGTTGCCTTCAAACGATCGCAAATCAACTTCACCTTATCGGTAGTCCCTTTAAGAAAATCTGGCATAGTTAACAACTTCTAACCCGCTTCACCCCAACAGATCAGAGTTCTACATTTTCTACCATACAAGGCCTCATACGGAGCCATCTGAATGCTCGACTGAAAACTGTTATTATAAGCAAACTCGACTAAAGGCAAGTGCTTCTCCCACGTACCCTGAAAATCAATGATGCAACAACGCAACATATCCTCTAAAATCTGTATAACCCTCTTTGATTGACCATCTGACTGAGGATGATACAACGTGCTGAAATGCAAACGAGTAGCCAAAGCTGTATGCAGACACTCCCAAAATCGGGTTGTAAACCTCGGATCTCTATCGGACACAATCGACTTCAGCGCACCATGCAGTCTCACAATCTCACCGATGTACAAATCGGCCAATCTATCTAAGGAGTAAGTCGTGTTAACAGCTAAGAAGTGAGCACACTTCGTGAAGCGGTCAACTATAACCCAAACTGAGTTCTTCTTCGTAGGAGTCAAAGGCAAACCCGAAATGAAATCCATGGTGATATTCTCCCATTTCCATTTCGGAATTCTCAACGGTTGCAACAAACCTGAGGGTACCTGATGTTCTGCCTTCACTCTCTACATACCATACACTTACTCACGAAGTCAGCTACGTCTCTCTTCAAACCAACCAAAAAGTACTCATTCTTCAAATCGCGATACATATTCGTACTACCGGGATGTATAGCAAATGGGCTACTGTGTGCTTCGGTCAAGATCGTACGTCTCAAATCACTATCGTCTGGCACAACTATCCTACCTCTGAAACACAAGACCCCATCGACACTGAAACTGTAGTCTGAAGGTCTACCCTCGGTTATGTCTTGCACGTGAGGTGCCAAAGATCTATCTAAGAGTTATTTCTCTCTAATCAACTGGCCTAAGGTAGGTCTAACCTGAAGCTCGGCCACTAAGCCACCATCACCGGACAAACTCAAACTAGAAAACATGGCTCTCAACTCAACGGCTACCTTTCTACTCAAGGCATCTGCCACCACATTGGCTTTACCCGGATGATACTCAATCGTAAGATCATAGTCCTTCAACAACTCTAGCCACCTACGCTGTCTAAGATTCAACTCTCGCTGTGTCATGATATATTTCAAACTCTTGTGAACCGTGTACATCGTGCATTTCTCACCATACAGATAGTGTCTCCAAATCTTCAAGGCAAACACAACTGCGGCTAACTCTATGTTGTGTGTCAGATAGTTTCGCTCATGAGTCTTCAACTGTCTTGAGGCATAAGCCACCACTCTTCTGTCTTGCATGAGAACACAACCTAGCCCTACATAAGAAGCGTCACCGTAAACCATATACTCTTTCCCCGACTCTGGCTGAATCAAAATTGGTGCATGGGTCAAGGCTTCTTTCAATTTCTCAAAGGCTTGATGTCTCGCATTTGACCACTCAAACTGAACTTTTTTTTGAAGCAACTTCGTCAAAGGAGCGGCTATCTTCGAGAAACCTTCTACAAACCTTCTATAGTATCCGGCTAAGCCTAGAAAGCTACGAATCTCTGTTACAGACTTCGGTTGCTTCCACTCAACAATGGCTTCTACCTTCTTCGGATCAACTCTAATCCCATCGGCTGACACTACATGCCCTAGGAAGACTACTTCTTGGATCCAAAACTCACATTTACTCAATTTTGCATACAACTTATTGTCTAACAAAGTCCGCAAAACTAACCTCAAGTGTCGGTCATGGTCTTCCTCAGTACGCGAATACACTAAAATGTCATCTATGAAAATAACTACAAACTAGTCTAAGTATTGATGGAAGATTCTATTCATCATGTCCATGAAAGCAGACGGTGCGTTAGTCAACCCAAATGGCATGACTAAAAACTCATAGTAACCATATCTAGTCCTAGAAGCTATCTTCGGTACATCAGCTTCCTTTACCTTCAACTGGTAGTAACGGGATCTCAAGTCAATCTTCGAAAAGACTGATGCCCCTCTCAACTGATCAAACAAATCATCAATACGCGGCAAAGGATACTTGTTCTTCAATGTCAACTGATTCAACTGTCTGTAATCTATGCACATTCTCATACTTCCGTCTTTCTTCTTCACAAACAAAACCGGAGCGCCCCAAGGCGATGAACTCGGTCGGATAAAGCCTCTATCTTACAACTCTTGAAACTGGGTCTTCAACTCTTTCAGTTCTTTCAGTGCCATACGGTACGGAGCAATCGAAACATGAGATGAATCTGAATAAGTCTCTATAGCAAACTCTACCTCTCTATCAGGCGGTAAACCCAGCAACTCTTCCGGAAACACACTCGGAAAATCACACAATGTTCTGATATCGTGAGGTCTAACTTCACTCATGTTCGGATTCATCACGTAAGCCAAGTACGCCTCACAACCCAACTCAACTAGCTTCTTTGCCTCTAAAGCTGAAACAACATTCGATAAGAACTTCACGTTCTCACCTACTACCACAATCTCATAATCATTCGCAAGCTTCAAGAAAACCCTCTTAGTCTCAAAATCTATCCTAGATCTATGTTCTGCAAGCCAGTCCATACCCATAATTACATCAAAGCCATAAAACGGTAACTCCATCATATCCACTGGAAACACATACCCCTGAACCATTAACGGACACCTTCGGTACATTCTCCTAACCACAATTGTATCCCCAAATGAACTAGTAACACTAACTCCTACCTCTAATACCTCACAAGGTAAATTCAACAACTTTGCATGCTCACTCAAAATGTAAGAATGCGTAGTCCCGGAGTCAATCAAAGAAAGAAAACTCAGAGATTGTATCGAGAAGTTACCTGCAATCACATCTGTGTCGTTCTGACCCTCACGCTGAGCGTAAACTCTAGCCTAACCTCCGCCCTCTGCCTGAACAGCAACTACATGTGCTATGTTCCATTGGTCGTCATTTATCGGCTGGAAGTTACCTCTACCGCGCCCACGGTCTCTTTGAAAGTCATTAGCTCTAACAGGAGCCTGAGCCTAAACCGGTGCCTGCCCAACCTGATGTGGACAGTCACGCCTAATGTGATCCCTAGCTCCACAGCTCCAACAAGAGTAAAAGTTCCCCCAACACTCACCGGTGTGATTCCTCCCACAATGAGCACACTCAGGCAAACGCCCACCAGCTCTCTGGCCCTGATGGCCCCTACCGTGGTTACCACCACCACGTCTATGGTCATAGTGATGCCTATTGTCCCGATGCCTCTTGGCATCGCCTCTATCAAAGTCGTCGGACCTCTTTTCAGAACTAGAACCACCGGAGCGTTTGGTCAAACCCAAACTACGCTCTATGCCCTTGGCCCTAGAGACCAAGACATCAAAATCTGTGTAGTTAGTAGCCAAGGTGTACCTCTTGATCTCTTCACTCAACCCATAGCAAAAACGGTCACAACGTTCCCTCTCAGTAGGAACAAGCTCAGATGCATACTGACTCAACCTGACGAATCGTATCTCATACTCGGTTACGGTCAAGTTCCCCTGAAGCAATGTCATAAACTCTCTCTTCTTCTCATCGAGATAACGGGGACCCAGATACTTCTTGCGGAAAGCTGACTCAAAGAACTCCCAAGTGATCTCGGCCTCTGGCATACCCGTAGTAATGGTGACCCACCAAGTGTGGGCATCACCCTGAAGCAGAGATACAACACACCCTAGTGGCAAACCGGTCTTGTCAAACCAAGTCTCAGATCTCTCGGGTGCCAACCCTCTGAACTCTTCGCCTCCCAAACTGCGGAGCCTCTCAAGTGGCAAACCGGTGCACTCACCCTGAGGTTGTGCCACCGCCTGGCCCCCAGCCACTGTTGCCTGAAAAGCCCCGGCTATCGCCTGAACTAAAGGAGCCAAATCTATCACGGCCGGTCCTTGGCCAACTAGAGGTTCTACACCTTCGGCTCTCGCCTCACCTCCCTCTTGACGAGGAGGAGAAGGAGGATGTGGAGGAGCCTGCGCCTCAACAACTGGCTCAACTCCCAGAGCTGCTGCCCGTGGTTCCGGTTGAACCATCCTAGGCCTCCCTCTAGGTCTCATTTCACAGCTAGCAAGATAACAACTACAGTAAACAAACATATAAGGATTAAGTTAGCAAAGGCAAGGGTTCAATCGTGCTCAAGTATATTCCTATACAAAACCTTTTCAGAATAAGTAATAGTAGCAATGAGAACTCGGCACTACACCTCAACACCACATTCATGCTAACACACGCTTTCAAACACCGTACTAGCAAGCAAACATCAAGCATACATGGAAAAACATTCATCGAGACATAGCAACAACATAACACTTCAAACTTACCTCACTTACCTACCCGAGGTCTCGGAAACCTCAGGCTCTGATACCAACAAATGTAACCCCCCTCGTCCCGGTCTGGACGATTGACCAGTCCGAGTAGGCTACACGGGGAAAATCGAAGTGAAACCCGTTAAGGCTCCCCTTCGGTTAGCAACCCTAGAAAATTTCCTTTAAACATTATCATGTCTAAAGGCTTTAATACATCCTATGTGAGACACGACAGCGGAAAGACAACGAAACAATACAAGCATACCAAGCAAGCAATTTAAAATATCCCATTTTAGACTTTACAGTAGGTTGTATCGATACACTAGAAGCGTGTATCGATACGCCTTGACTAGATCAACTACCCAAAGTCAACCTAGGGGGACCGTATCGGTACACTGGTTGACTGTACCGATACGCCCTCCACGGTCAACTTCTCACGGTCAAACGATAAAAATCATACCGATACACCCAAGACTCGTACCGATACGCCAAAATCTCATCGATTTCTCAGGTTTCCATAGAGCTTTTGGCGTATCGATACACCCCCGTGTACCGGTATGCTAAGCTTAAACTGAGGCCCAAAGTTTAGGACCCTACAGCTACGGCCCTTGGGCGTATCGATACGCCCTGCACTGCAAGCCTAAATTTAGCTGCAATACACACTAAGACTCAACTCTAGATGCAATTTATGATTCACCTAGCCACAAACAAACCCTCATACAACATTTAGCAACCATGAATAAGCATACAGAACAATTTAAACAAACAACGGAGCATCAACACCAAGGCAACCATACATAAGAGAAACTTGCATCTCCAAACATACATAAAGGGTCTAATTAGCCAAAAGATACATGCATCCACTAACAAGGTTTACATGCTCTCAAACAACATATAGCATTCATGGATCAAGGTCATAAGCCTTTAAACACAAGCATTTAGGCAACAACATAACGTAGTTTACAAATCCATTACAAGGCATTAACAACAAAACCAACATATATGAGTCTAACAACGCTCATACAAAACACATGGTATCCCCATTGCTAAACTACCACATTATTTACTAAACCATACTTGAGCAATTACAAAAGCTTGGAATGCACCTTTCCTTGCTCCTTGCTAACTCCACGCTAATGATCTGCATTGTCGAAAACGAGAGCGTAAGCTAGAAGCTTAGTGAGGGTGCTCTAAAACGAAAACAACGACAATGTAGGGTTCAAGCATACCATCCTTAAGACAACACACATGCATATATAAGCATCAACATAGCATCAAGTTAACATCACATGAACGCACTAACATGGCATCTTACCTCATGTTATGCCCAATAAGATATAACAATTATCTTAGCAACAAAACAACATGAACAAGTATATTGGCAACTATTAGTTTACTTAGATATACGGATAACTTTTGTTGGGGTTTTCACCTACAACGTACTCAACAACAACATTACCTTCGGTGGGATTACACTCATCATCGGACCTTGCATGGATGGGATTACACTCATCACCACATGCCCTACGGATGGGATTCCACTCATCATCACGTAATAATATAAAATTTTTGGTGGAATATTACATCACCGTACTCCTCCTTGATGACTTTACGCCACCAAGGCCACGCACGAATTTGACTCAACCTTGTGCACACTCTCATCCTAATGATCGATCATTTATACCCGGTAATTTAACTAGTGTCAATCATACTATCAAGTCACACCATGATAATCCATCATGCATTTCAACATATTCATCATCACACACATCAATGTATATAACAACATACATAATCAACACATGCTCTACAAGTATATATATCATGCATACTAAGCGAAACTCATAAAACACACAAGAAGTTAAGCTACCAACTTAACTTCTACCTTGGATTGGTCTACCAAGCACAATCCAACTCCACAACCATACACTTGAACCAATTTAAACCAATTTAAAAGATTCCACTCACCAAACTTCCTTAAGCAAACCGAGAAAAGCCGAATCAAGCATCCACAACTTCCGGAATTGTGCCCAAGCCTTCTCCAACGTTTCCACTTGATTTTAACCAATAAAAAACAATGTATTACTACACAAAACATTCACAATACACTGCAACTACTCAGATTTCAACCATAATCCATTTCTCAACAACTTCAAGCCAAAGCTAACCAAAATATCCCATTTTCGTACTACCATCAAACCCAGCAGAAAACTACTAATTCCAACACCCAAAACACCTTTAAACACCTTCAAAACACCTCTCTAACATCACTATAACATCAGCCCAACAACCTTTCACAAAAACCCTCAAAAATACAAGTTTTGACACTTTAAATATACCCCCAAAAACCTATTTCGGGATTTTTGACAAAACCCCACCATTTTAAGTTATAATGCACCTTAGGGAAAGATTAGTTCGAAACTTAACTCTACAAATCAAAAACAAGTCAAGAAGCCATTAAAGTTTCATCCTTTTCCTCAAAACTTGAAAACTTGAAGAACTAAAAAGATGGTGCTTTTGAAAATCTAAAACCATGGAAATGTTCGGAATAGAGAGGAGAAGTCAAAAATGTGTTTACCTCGTTGAAATCACTTGAAATGATGAAGAGCTTTGATGGAATAGTAACTTGGGAGGTTTGGGGGTTTTGACGTGAAGTAAAAATGGTGAAATGAAGAAGATGAGAAAAGCTTTCAAAAAGCTTCTTTTACTCGTCTCATTTTCCTTCTTTTAAAAAATTTACAATGTTGCCATTAATGAAATTCAAATCCCTCTTAAAATGAAATCAAAGTTTATTTTAATTAAATCGAGTCCAACGACTCGAACCCGACTCACACACTCAAATCCCGACCCCAAAACCTGGGTGTTACAATGCTGACGTCACTGGTCAACTAGGTTAACTTGGCTGAGTTGACTCGGATGGGTTGACTCGGTCAACGGGTTAACGAGTCGGATATCAGGTTCGGGTTGGACACGGGTCGGGTACAGGTTGGGTCAGACTCGGGTTGGGTCAACTGGGCTGACCGGTTCAAAAGGAATTGGGCCAATATGCCCGGCCCACTTACCCTACCAATGAAACTTTTGTCGGTCGGTCGCCGGAGTAGGTCGTCAGAGACCCCAGATGCCACGAATCTGCCAAAAAAAAGGCTCATCAACTCAACAGCCCAACACACTCATTATCGACGCATAGAAAGCCGAAAACTTATCGAATCTTACCCAAAATGAAGCCGAGATTGCCAAATTCGACGAAGCTCCGGTGACGCCCTTGTCGGTGTCGGTAAGCCAATCGGGTTACTGGGTTTTGCTCGCCGCCACATCAAGAGCCCAGATCTGGTGTCCGTTTCACGAACGGACGACAACCGATGCTACAAAATACAAGAAATAGTGGTGTCGATTGGGTTTCTTACCGGAGCTTTAATCGAGATTTGCCTGCGGAAGGCGGCCCGACGACGCGCGTGGTGGCCATGGCCGAGATCGCGACGACGTGGTGCCTCTAGTGATGTAAGCGGTAACCATCACCACCCGACGGTGACGAAGATCGACGGCGGCCGATCGGGAAGGTGAAAAGGCAGCAAGAGAGGGAAAAACGAGACGTTATTTTGGGCATTTAATTCAATAAAAAAGGCAGATGAAGGGGGTAAAACGAGCTTCATTTTCATTTTTTTTAATTTTTTTTCAAATCGATTACAAGCTTGACATTAAGACAATGCAGACTAAAACTAAGGATTGACTTAGCTCGGTTAACCTTAAAAACTTGGGGTGTTACATATTTTTTAGAGTTAAGCTACGTGATTGATATCACCCCGTATCAACCCTTTAAATTTTCATCACGTTGAATAAAAAAATTTATCTAAATCAAGCTCCTACAATAATTAAGACAAAACAAATATTAAACATGCTCTTAAAAAACACAAACAAATAAGCCCAAGAAAACTTAAAAGATGACAAATAAGCCCAATAATCATAGTTTACTAAACCGCCACAAAACAAGAAATAAAAACCATATGTTTATTTTTTTAAAATGTGTTTCTTGAACTTTAAAACCTTTACTATCATCGAAATCATTCAAACTCAGAAACCAGTCAATTGCCATGCAAAAGATGAAAGAAAACGTTGATGCACAAGGTTTCGACTTAAAGAAATTAGTAGGTTCCAAGCACAGATTAGAGGTCGTGGATCGCGTTGTTGATTCGTCCAAGAAGAGACTGAAGGTGGTGGAGCACACTACTTTGACTCCACGGTGTCCAACGATACCAAAGTACTGATGAGAACTGTGGGTACGTATTGTTTTTAGTTCAATATTCAACTTGTGAATCCTTCTTCATTGTTTTAATTCACTGTAATCAAAAGAATACATAGAGTTAGATGCACTAAAGTTGATAGATTGCAGTGTTAATGTAAACATGATTATATATGATTCTTGATTATTTTCTTTGTCATCTTCTCTTTTCCCCCAAACTTGTCTTCTTTGCTAATTTCCTTGCCACTCCTTAATGTGAGTGCGTTGCATTGTTTCTTGCTATGGTGCTTAGTGGCTTCAGTGTCACTAGGCAGACTTCCTTGTGGTCGCACATGCAAGGTTTGAGCTATCTGACCAACTTTTGTTTCTAAGGCTCGGAGAGAGGAACTATGGCTTTGCAAAAAGGCTCCTTGATTTTTAATGTTTGCTGCATGATCATGTAGCAAAACTTTCGTGATTCCCATGAAATCTTTTGTCATAGCCATAAATCCTGGGTTGTAGGTATTGGAGTATGGATTGTTGTTGCGGTTATGATTCCCCACATAGTTGGTTGACTCTTGATTGTCGGGGCATTCACTCAAATGGTGATTTCCATCGCTTCTGAGACGTGAGGTTGCAGACTTCACTTCTTTGACTTTGTTGGGACATTGGAGGTTCTTTAGCATATTTGTGATAGCAGCTAACTGGGTGGCTACCGAGTCATCAGCTTCACTATCTCGAGCTACTTGGGTTCTTCTCCCCGTTCCAAGCCTTGTGGTCAAAAACTGGTAATCATTGTTGGCTACCCTATCAAGAATGTCAAATTCTTCCTCCGGTGATTTGTCTAACAAGGTCCCATTTGCTGAAGCATCTAGCATCATCCTTGTGGGAGCATTTACCCCATTATAGAACATAACCACTTGGGTCCAGTCATGAAAACCATGATTTGTGCACTTCCTCAATAATCCCTTGAATCGATCCCAACATTCATACATGGATTCCTCATCAGCTTGACGAAAAGAAGCTATATCATTTCTCAACTCAGTGTTTCTATTTGGTGGATTATACCGTAGCAGAAAACTTTTGCATAGATCTGTCCAAGTCTCCATTGATCCAGCTGGCCCTCCACTTATCCATGCTCTAGCACGATCACGTAAAGAATATGGAAACAGTTTAAGCTTTAGCACATCCTCATGCACTTCTTGCTGTTTGAACGAGTCACAAACTTCCAAGAAAGCACGGATATGTTTTCTTGCATCTTCGTGAGGCATACCTCCAAACTGACCAATAGTGTTCAACATGTTGAACATAACAGGTTTAAGCTCAAACTGGGCTGCCTGAATTTCTGGAGCTACTATTCCGTGATAGAGATCATCCAAGATAGGTGTCAAATGATCTCTAATTGCTCGTGGTCGAGTTCCTTCTCCCTGGCCATTTGCCATAGCATCTATGTTACCTTGAGGTGGTGGTATTTCTTCGTTCATGTTTCTAGTCTCTTCTCTTTGAACACGTCTCCTAAGTCTCAAGAAATGCTCGATCTCAGAAATAGGTGATTGCAGGGGTCCTCTAGGTTGCCTTCTGGTCGTACACTAGCAAGACACCTGAAAAGAAAAATGAAAAACTTAAAATAAATATGTACAAAAACAAAAAGAACAAGCGATATAAACAAAAATCGTAAACAACCAATTGCCAATATCCGGCAACGGCACCAAAAACTTGTTGCGCGATCTTGCAATACTATAAATGATACGCAAATGGTGCAAGTATACACGTCGAACGAGTAATAAAGTGATGAGTGAGTATCGTCTCCATAGGGATTGGAGGTATTCACGGTTGCTGTAACAATAAAGATTGAACTTTTTGCAGATGACAATGATATAGTAAAGGAAATGAGGTATAATAATGCTGAAGCAAAACAATGCAGAGAAAGATGAGATAACAATATGATAAACATGCCCCTTTTCGTATGCGAAACTCACTACGGAATGACTGGCTGGGAATGATGGACAACCTAACTTAAGCTTCTTAACGATACTAAGGCTCTTCAGCTATCTTCTATGCTAGGCGGGATTTGCTATGAGTGCTCCTAAACTATCTCTAGCCAGGAAACTGGGAGTCAGAAATGCTACAGCAATACCTCTCAGCGTAAACTCTTAACACTCCCCTACCCTTCACGAACTATCCTTTTTAGCCCTTGAAACCTATCACTTATCTCTAAGGTAGGTTAGAGTTTGCCTCTCAATAGTCACTCCATTGCTTAAGGGGGTTCTAAGGCTAGCTCTCTCGATTACTAACCCCAACACACACTTAAAGAACGACCAACTCTCGAAGGCGCTTAAGGTAGGGCCTATCTCTCAAAGCACTTACAACCCTAAGCTCTTGCAACTTTAAGGAAATGAGAAATGCATAAGCAAAGCATAGAATCATGATAAACACTGAAAAAGCCATAGCATGCATTAAAAAGTACTCAAAATAAAATCATCCATCAAACCCAAGCCACCTAAAACAGTTCGTGGCTGGGCAATATCATCCAATGTATCATTGCGATAACATCACCAAATATAAATATATGAAAAGAAATTGCTATAGCGACAGAAAGAAAGGTGAACTCCCTCTTCTCCATGGACTACCCGACTGTCTTAGGCCCACCGGCTCTCTCGAGGTTGGTGAGGCCACTCCTTGGAGCTTCAACGATGGAGGACACCAAGCTGGAGAAGATGAAGGTGAAAACTTCCCACTTCTTTTCTCTCTCTTCCGCCTCTCTTTTTTTTTGCAACACAATATATCACTCTCCTCTTTCTCCAAGCTTCTCTCCTCTTTATATAGTGGAGGCTTCTAGGGTTTGGTGCCCTAAAGATGCCTTGATAATCCCAAGGAATATCCACCAACAAGGTCTGCTACGAGGGGACAAGGAGGGCAGTATGCAGGTGGGTACCGGCTACTGCACATGTCAGATCGTCCTTTTCTGCATGTTCATGTACTTCTGCAGCTCACGTGTATCTCACGTACTGGCCAATATCACCTTCCATCATGCTATAGAAATTTCTGGCACCGGCTTTCTCTCTTGACTCCTTTCCTGCGCACCACCACAAAACCAACCTTCTGAGCAGTACCCCTCAATATGGACCAATAACCAGCAAAGATAAAGATGCACCCAGAAGAAGAAAATGCAACCTAAATGCAGTCTAAATGCCATGGTATGAACTCAAGAACAGGCAAATGCTATAGCAAAAAGGTATGAAAACAAGGATATTTATGCAGTTATCAATCACGTTCCTTGACTCCTAGCGCTTTGAATTCCGTTACCTAGCTCTCTTGCGAGAATGGAGTTTCTTGGCCTTTTGAGCATTTCGGATATTGTCTACAAGCATATGGTTCTGCTCTTCTACTCCAATGTCGTTCTTATTGATAATAAAGATCATACCGAGGTGATTGGCATTGAGTCGTACCTCTTGGGCAGAAAATTCACCATTAATATATATGTTTTAGAGAAAGCTCTTGGGCTCAAAGATGAAGGCATTGAGGATGAGAACCACTTTGGTGCTCACACCGGATCTGTTCTCACATTAGATGCTCATGACTGGTTCCACCATTTAATGATCTCTTGGTTCATCCGTCCTTCAGGAGGTAAGTTTTCCCACGTTCGTCAAGTTGATTACTTTTGGTTGGAGTGTTTTCGCAAAGCACAATGCCTGAATTTGGTCAAAATCATGTTCGCCGAGATGGTCCATCAAGTGAAGATTCGCGAAACTGATGCACTTACATCATTCACTTATGAGATTGTTTTAAGCTATGTCTTTGTTTCTCTCAACTTTGACTGCTCTTTTGATTCTGTAGAACCTCGCAAGCAAAAGATTGGTGAATCTTCTTTTATCAAGTTCGGGTTTCGCTATACTCTTGGCCAATGGGTTCGTGTTGATAGGCGAGCTCCAGCACCTCAAGTTGAGCCTCCACCTCAAGCTCTGACTTCTAACAATGAGGCACTTATGGCTTTCCTTACCGAGTGGTTCAACTCGATTGATACGAATAAGGCTTCGAGATTTGGTGCTATCAACACTCGTTTGCAATTCGTGGAGGATCGTATTCTTGGAAACGAGAATCGTCTTACCGCTCTTGAGAATCAACAATCATCTATGGACTTATCCTTCTCCACATTCTATGGTGATTGGAGGAACTATCGTCGTGCTCAAGGTAAAGAAAATGATGATAATCTTGATGATAATGGTGGTGATGATGATGACGAGTGTTGCGTGTAAATAGGACTATCGCAAATAGTGCAAGTGTACACGACGCAAGTAGTAAAGTGATACTGGAGTACCGGATATCGTCTCCAAAGGGACTGGAATACTTCTATCCTTTAACTATCTGCACAGAAGAAAGAAATAGTTTTAATAATTTGATTTAAAAGTGTCACGAATAAATCAAGTAAAAGAGAGAAATCAGCATTATAAAACAGACAGGAATTGAATTGCTTCGTAGAGCAGGTATTGCAATGTTCAAGGACTTATGTTCTGTGTCTGGCTCCTGTCACGGCAGCACATGTCGTGGCAGCGGTCCGTTGTTGTCGCGGCAGCGATAAGCAACTCAGTTTCTTCAAGTTCGGCAAGAATCCCTGGATTGACTTATCCTATCCCTAGATCCAAGCTTGTCGGCGAACACGTCTTGGATGATACCTCCCAGCGTGAATCGAAGTATGAACACCGATGTTTATGAATTCTTCTTTAGCCGCTTAACCTCGTCCTATCCCTAGGTCCGAGATAGTTCAACCATAAACTGGAGAACCAGCACTTATTCCTTTCGTATACTTAACTCTCCCAATATTAAGTAAATAGATGATCTCACAATGCTCTCCTGATACTCTTGCAAGATGTTGAAACCAGAATAAGCAAACTTGAAGTTTTATTTTATTGAACAGAAAAATCCTAAGAACAGAACAACCCTTACAACTACTTTACAATATCAACCCTTTGCCCTAGGGGAGGTTTAGAACATGGTGAAGAAAGAGAAACGGCTAGGGTTTTGAGATGAGAGGTATGGAATGTAATTCCCTTTACCCTTACATACATGGGTATATATAGGCAAAGATCTAGTCTAAGTCATTCTTGGAGTAGAAGTTCTTCTTGGAGTAGAAATCCTTCTTGGAGTAGAAATTCTTGTTCAACAAGTAAAGATAAGTTACTTTACTTATCAATCTTTGATCAGCTCTATGCTCCGATCCCGGCCTCAGAAAAATGCAAGATTGGATTCAATGTACTCAGAAAAATATCCTCTATCAAACGAGACCCATCTTGACTATGTCGGCGTATTGCCGTCCGGGCGGCATTCTACGGCGGCAGTGTCCTTGGTGGCAACTGGAACTGCTTCAGTACAGCTCCTTATGCTTCTAGTCTCCAAAAATATGTGAATGGCCCACGATTGTCCAGCTTGAAATCCTCTATCTGTCGATCTCCACTTCTCGTTTTCTACCTCATGTGTCTTCGCTGTCGCCCCTTCTGCCTCAGCAGTAGTCACGACAGGCAGTGTTCGTCAGCCCTTCACTCCAGCTCCGCAATTCGCTTCTGCTCCTTTGCTGCCCTGGATGCTGCCATGACAGATATCTGCAAAAAGTGACCGAATTCAGCAGCATCTGTGCAATTTTATCTATTTGTGATGTAAATGCAAAACTTAACCTAAAATGCAGTTAAACATGCTTGAGTGCAGCAAAATAAGAATAAATGATAGGTAAAATATAGGACTTTTAGGGACTCAACAACGAGGCTTATGATTTCCATTGCATATCATACTAGTTTATCATATTAGGAATAAGTTTGCACCCTTCTATCTTTTTATGTTTTAAAGACCTATGTTTTGCATAGTTTGTTTGGGATTGAGCTTAAACTCTATTGCTTTAAGTGTTTATGTTTGGTTATTTGTTTGTTGAACTTAATTTTATCTATATTATGATGCTTGGTTTCTTGCTTTTAACCTTGTTTCTTCTCATGATTATCCTTGATTATTATTCTTTTTTATCTAACAAAAAGGGGGAGAAGTAATATAAGAGCCAAATTTTCTTTATTTTGGTTTTGAGTTTCAAACACTTGAATTTTTAAATCTCTTCAAAACTTTAAAACCCATCTTACATTGAGGGGGAGTTGGAACGTCTTCAAGATTTCAAAATTCTTAAAAATTCAAATTTGGTTTTGTTATATCAAAAAGGGGGAGATTGTAAAACTAATGAATTGATTTTGATATAACAAAGGAATTAAGGACTAAATTGAAAAAGAGAAAATGAATTTTTAAGTCCTCAAAACCTATCTATGCCTGCCATATATTTGCATGATCTTATAGCATCTTTTGGTAGTTCTATATTACTGAGCTTTTTCAAGCTCACGTTGTTTTCACCATCGCAGGTTAAAAGAATATATCATGGTATGATGTTTGACATCAGTGTTCGGAGTTCTCTCAGCGTCGCTTTTGGAGTACGGTATTGTACAGTTAGTGGGCATGTATGTCATGTATTGTTTTATGGTAGTGTTTGTAAAACACTTTCTGAAATTTCTGTTATATGTTTAAATGACTTCCTGAAATGGTATTTTAAACAGAAGTTGATTTTACAGTTTAATAAGTGTTTTGAGCGAAAAAAATGTTTTCATGTGTATTTTTACTGCGGGTCGCTCTTGTGACCCTAATGTGACTTCCTAGGATCTGTTGTAATGCATAGGTGGGTCTAGGGGGTTACAATTGAGTGTTTGGGTAAACCGAAAAAATATAAGTCACCTATGTGAGAGTGAAGTGGAGCAGCTTCAAGGAGACTATTGTGGCATAGTTCTTTAAGCTATTGCAGAACTAGAAGATGTCCAAGGCTATATGAGCATAAACCATGAGAACCAAATTCTTGTCAGTGAGGTATTTATGTAAGGTATGTCATTGCTTACACAAACGGTAGGATAGTTCAAGGACATCACGTCTACTAGACAGCCAGTAAGGTGAACATATTTTCACAAGGGATGGTTTAAAGGGGGACGCGTACTTATCCTATGCAAATATCGAACGTAAAATCTATCACTACATCGAGTCAATATTTTTGAACCAGCAATTTTATTAATGTATAGGATTGTTGGAAAAAAATAATGATTAGTTGAATGATATTGATGCTAATAATAAGTCATGTCACTTGGTGAATAGACATGCTAATAATAAGTCATGTCGCTTGGTGAATAGACTTATTAATTATTGAATTAGAGTTGCATCCATTCAATCATATCTATTAACTTTTCAACAAATCTTTCTATCAAAAAGTTTAATCTTTTCATCAAACTATTTAATTTTTTTCATCTACTATATAAAGGAGAGATTTTCAAAACATTTTACACAACCCAAAAACTTTGAAAAATAACAGGCGAAAATATTATTTTCAATATCCAAAAATGCATGCATAGAAAAATATTTTTTGGTTTCTAATTATAAAAAAATGTAAGATTGTGTTTGGTTGTTCACTGCAATTGTGTTACTGCTGTGAACGTTTGTTGTTGTATCTTGAGAGATAGACGTCTAACATTACTCAAGTACCGGGGAGAGGACAACTCCGTCTTAAAGAAACTGTTTATACAGACCTCAACAAAATTCTTCTAATTTTCAACTATGTCCAATTTCAAGTTCTGTTTTTAATCTATTATTATTTGTTTATTTTACGGTGTTCTATTATATTTGAATTATTACTGCACTCATTTTTCTAACATAAATTTGGACTCGTTCTATGTACAATTCTTTTGATAAAGCAGTAATTTAGCATCAAAATATTTTTTTTTTTAAAGTACATTTCCAATTGTTAGAATCAAATATTAAGATATTCGATCTTGACCAATATGATAATGTGTACCACTATAGCTCAGCTCGAGAATGATTTAAGCAAATTCGAGCTTTTATTTTAGTGAAACTTATATAATTAACGAGCATCCATTATCATCAAACCCTAGATCTTTTACTGTATTTTTACCCTGTGATAAAACTGTTAAAAGACATTGAAACATGTACCAAGAAATGGCCTTGAGTCTGTAACCAAATGTTTGTTTTTCATTACGAATTCCCAAAACAAAACTCAGGCTCATTAGTTATGCTGAAACCAATGTTATAGGGAAGCTCAAAGGGAGATTTGCAGTATCAAAAGCATGTGGGAAGAAAAATGATAGGAATCGAATGGACCAGCATGGCCTAACCAGACTTTTAGTTTATTTCTGACAAGCAAAACTACTTTATTTCCTTACTTCAAAGTTAATGGTAAGATTCTCTACTTGTTTTTGTCAGGTTTGCAGATGAAGCAGCCATGGCGGATGTCCAAAACTGTGCACTCTTTACCTTCGAAACACTGGCCTGTACACCCAATGGCGTTACATCTCCAACGATAGTCACTTTCTTGGCTGGGAAGTCGATGCTGAAGGATGTAACACCTAAAAAAATTATTCAATCACACATTCAGAATTATGAGAAAATCTAATAAATTATACAATCGATCACACCTTCGAAAAACTAGGTGTGTGATGTGGGTCAGTCCGAATTAGTCAGGGAAAAGCCCTAAAAAACCGACAACAAAAAAATAGTTTTGTTTTAAAAGTTACCTTTCATTCTTGATAAATGTTTCCTCACTTTTCCTTCACACCCTTTGCAGTGCAATGACACTCTTAAAACAACAACCTGAAACCAAATTTGATAATAGTTTTCTCAGATTGCAGATTCAGAAGATTTAACTTCATTTTTTTTTGTTACAATTGGTACTTGATAGTGATTAAATTATGAGGCATACAAGGAGCAAAACAAACCTGGTCTTTTGAAGGCTTCTCTGAGGGAGAAGATGGAGAGGGCTTGGAAACAATGGATTGTTCTTGTTTCACAGCTTGAATCTTGTTTGTTTCAGCAGGAACCAATGCCCAAACCGGATCATAATCCGATAATCCATCGAAAAAACCACCATTATTGTTGTTGGTGTTGTTGTTGTTATCACCCAACAGATACCTTGAGGAACCAGGAGGGGTGACGAAATCAATGGCCTTGGTTTCTTCAGCTTTAGTATCAGTTTGCTTCAATGAACTCTTTTTCTTCTTACAATCATTGCTTGACTTGGTTGAACTCTTTTTGAGCTGATGGTAAGGTAAAGGGTTGATTGGCGGTGGCTGAGATGTGCAAGGGTTGGAAGGTAGATTTCTGGTGAACCTTTTGGCGTCTTGGATGATGGGGTTGTGGCGGTCGATGGCTCGACCACCGAGCTGGACAGCGGACGCGGAGGAGCAAGAGGAGGAGGCCACTCGATCCATGCTTAAACATACGGCTGTTGAAGCTCGGGATGCACAGAAAATATCCATTTTTTTCATTCTTGTTGAAGAGGTTTTTGGATATTGATAGCTTTGAAGTTTTAGAGAATCTACAGAAGAGAGAGCAAGTTCCTAAAGGCCGGTTGTTTTGCTTCTATGCTGAAGTAGGATAAGAAAGTTACTACAAGGGTTAGAGATATAAATCTTGATAAATGTTATCTCACATGACAACATTGGTTTGATCATAAACTATAGTCTAATTAAAATCTTTTTTTCTGCAAAATAAATTAATAATCAAATCTGTGTTTTCTGTATTGCAGGTGCGGATGGCCTACATTATCAGTCAGTCTATTATTGTCTGTGACTTTCAGTGGTTTGAAATGAATCACATGAGACAATCCAACGGTAAAATTAGAGAGCAGCATTGGCATTTGGAAGTACATATTTCTTAGTGTTTGTAAAAGAGTTATTCAGAAGAAAATCAAATTAATTCCAAATTAGTTGAGCTCTGATATCATGATAATGAATGAGGTAGTTGGGGAAGAATTTAAAACATTTTGTGGTCCATGGTGCATTTAGAAACCAAACAGAAGAAGCAGAACACAACAGGGCAGGACAGTAGGGGTGTTTATGGTTAACCAACGTACTACAACAGTTAACTTAGTTTTGTTCTTAGTGTAATTAGATGATAATGTCTAAAGATATGTGTTCATCTCATTATTATGATTAACGAAAATACTACAACGGTTAAACGTGAACACCCCGAAGGGGCAGGCCCAGTTATGTTCCCACAGCTATACATTATCACCATGAAAACATGAAACATTAATGTTTCTATTCAGATTCCTTGTAGAACATATTCTCTCAACTTTGGAACTCCCACTCAAAAGATTAAATGGAATCAGATGCTTGGAAATGGCCCCAATCCAACTGCACTTCTCCTAACAAAAGATTTAGGCTTTATTCAAGATGCATGAGTCATTCATGAACAATGCAAGCATATAACGGTACAAGTAAAAGACCGGGTTCGACGTGTGTGAAAATTATGGACCAAACGAAACACTAATTATGAACCAATAATCTGATAAGGAAAAAAAAAGAAGTCCGGACAAGAACTAAGAAGCAGATAAAATGGGTTAGGCACACCCAGTGAAGTTTTTTATACATGGTCCCCGACCCAAGTGTCCTTGTGAATGACCTGTGACCCAACTTTCCCTTATGCAGAAAGAGACACCAAAAGGAACTGATATTTTCTTCTGCTATATTGTAGGCAAGATAACATGATGTAGATTCTAGATGTCGAAATCTGAATTTACTTGTATATAAAGACGATAACGTCATCAAAGCTATTCGATACAAATTTAATCACTGTTCATGAGTGAATTCTAAACATATAATAAGCTTGCAAATGGCATAAAAGGTATTTTGGTTTTCCTCTTTATTTTATTGCTAGAACTTGAAAGAATAACTTACAAAATGAGCTAATCAGCTCGACCAAAGCCTATAGTGCAAAACTTTCAGAGGCATTATTAATGGCCTTAATAGTTTATAGCTAATCAGACAAAAAATACAAGATGAGCACGTGGCTCAACTTGTGCCAGACCACCAAAGGCCTTCAAAAAGCAATCGATACGAAACTTGATTCGTGCAAACAACTGCACAATGTAGATGCTATAACACTTTGAACTAATAATAATATCATAAAAGGAAGGAACAACACATCTTCCTATAGAGGGGTGTGTTGAGAACTGCAAAATTCCCAAGTACTGTAGAACCAGGATGATAATAAGAAGAAAAGAATGAATCAACAAGTTAGAGATGCTCCACACACTGTACATACTTGTTTCGGTTATTCTTTTCTGTTTAAGCATCTTTCCCTTCATCCTCGTTCAAAATGCGTTTCCGGAAATCACCCACCATAAGAGGCAATCCCTCTCTTAAAGAGATTTTAGGTTCCCAGTTCAGCAGCTCTTTTGCTTTGCTGATATCCGGTTTCCTCATATGTGGATCATCTGCAGTATTTGGTTTAAATTCTATTGTTGCAGTTGGATCAATCGTTTCTTTGACAACCTCTGACAATTCAAGCATGGTGAACTCTCCTGGGTTGCCCAGATTAAAGGGCCCTATGTGTTCACCCTCCATTAAAGCAGCAAGTCCATCCACCTGTCATTTATGAGCTCCGATATGAATATCTTCGATTAGCATGTATTCACATGTTCTTAACTTCCACATTGTCTGATTTTTAACTATTCAAGTAAAATAACAAGTTTTTCTTCCTAGCTCTAACCCAAGTGACAGAAATTATCAAAATTCTTTCAGCCACATGCTTCTCTCCAGTTTTCAGAAATCAAATACAAAAGAAAAATGCTTAAATCATTCTCCACTTGCAATTGTCACGAAGAAAAAGACAGCATAAGGAAACGTACACAAGGTAATAAACAGCCATACCAAATCAGAAACGTATTGGAAGCTTCGTGTTTGTTGGCCATCACCATAAACAGTCATTGGCTGCTTCCGGATGGCCTGCAGAACAAAGCTACTGTTATAAGAAAAATGTACATATAATCCAAATCTCAACCGATTACTGTACATGAATGCAAGAATTAGAAGTATGAACCAACCTGAGCAACAAAATTGCTAACAACGCGTCCATCATCCAGGCACATACGGGGCCCGTAAGTATTGAAAATACGAGCAATTCGCACCTGCAAATAGTTCTTCGCATGTAAGAGATTTTTCAAATGATATAAGACCTTTATTATTCTCCCCTTCAATTTTTAAATGAAAGTTAATGTTTTAATTTTTTACTAAGGATCAGATGATCACTTCAAAGCTGCAATTGACAGACCAATAGAGGACCTTGCCACCCTTGATGATTCACTGCCATTGTGAGTTTTATATACATCTCTGAACGCATTGACACCTTCATTTAGCACATTACTAAAAAAGATTCTCTTTCTTTTATTATTGTATTCTTTTAGGGGAGAAAAGGGTAACTTCAGCTCCAAGCTTTCCTATAGTTGACTGGTTAAGAAAGCACAAGTAAGCCACCTTTTGGATCTATTAACCAGCTAACCCGTCGCAACTCTAGCTTAAGCATCAAAGGTTATAATACTTGGATGTAAACACTACATAATGCTAGAGAACAAACATACACTAATGTACTTGCAAAGAACAATTAACTTTGGCAGTCAATGCTAATGGGGTTATTGAAAGAAAACAAAACTATCCTAATATATTGTACAAGTGAATCGATAAAACCATACCTCAACACCGGCACCTCGATGATAATCCATAGCTAAGGTTTCGGCTGTCCTTTTTCCTTCATCGTAGCAACTCCTCTCGCCTAATCAGATTCGGGCAAACAATAACATTGGACAACAACACATAAACAGAGAAAGAAGCAAGCAAAACCAACAATTAAATGCAATAGGCCGTTACCAATTGGGTTGACATTTCCCCAATAAGTCTCTTTCTGAGGATGCTGAAGCGGATCACCGTAAACCTCACTGGTGCTGGTGAGCAAAAACCTTGCCCCAACTCTCTTTGCAAGCCCCAACATATTAAGAGTACCCATCACATTTGTCTTGTAAATTCAAAAGGTTAAGGCTTTGGAAATTGAAATAACTCAAGCGAGTGCAGAAACTAAACCCATTTCCCAACCAAAACAATAAAAGCAAAACATCCCAATGCGAAATTGGAGGAAAAGGATATGATGGTCTTGACAGGATTGTATTTATAATGAACGGGAGAAGCAGGGCAAGCTAAATGATAGATCTGGTCCACTTCTAAGAGAATTGGCTCAACGACGTCGTGTCGAATGAGTTCGAACATGGGATTCCCAAAAAGATGAACCAAATTGTCTTTCCTCCCGGTAAAGAAATTATCAATAACGATCACTTCATCGCCTCTTCCGATGAGCTTATCAACAAGATGACTCCCGACGAAGCCGGCCCCACCCGTGACCACGACCCTCATTCTCCGCCGTCCGATCCCAACAGGTATCCGCCTCGCCTTGCTGATAACGGGCTTGCTATAAGTGGAGGAATAGGAACGGGACGAGTCCTGGTCATGGGAGACGTCGGCGGTGACGGTGTTGTCCTTGGAGAAAGACCTGCGGATCGAGGAAGTGGCATCGGAAGGGCCTAAACGAGAGAGAGAGGGTTGTAGGATGAAAAACGTTGAACCAATTAGAATGCCGACGAGAATAAAAAGAAGGCGTTGTTCTTTGACGAGATAGTTGATGGATCGAGGGAGAGCTTTGGGCTGTTTTAAGAATTTGGGTGAGTAAGCATGTATTTGGGTCGGTGGGATTTCCTCATCTCGCCTATGGTTCATGCTTGATTGCTTGTGTAATTGTTTCATGGCTTGTTTTTTCTGGGTTTTCTTCTTCTTCTTCTTCTTCAACGGAGAATTCAATGTGCTGAACTATTTTCCTGTGCTTTTTAACGTGGATTGAATGTTGAATGTTGAATGTTGAAGGTGGAAGGCTGAAAGACGTTTCAATCATTCACTGGTTTTTAGCACCAAAGGAAAATGGAGATGGACGAGAGAGCTGGAGGAAGAAGGAAGGGACTGGGTCGTTTGTTTTTCGTTAAAACATTCTTTTTATTTGGTTAAACTACATTGAAGATCACTCAACTATTTTTAAAAGTTACAATTGGACCACTCAATTATTAAAAGTTCTAATTGGGTCACGCAATTACTAAATGTTTAGTTAAGATCGAATCACTCCTTCGTTAAAATACAAACCCACATCTAACAAGGTTTGGTATAATAAAAGTTTCGGAGAAAAAAAATAACTAAATTGATATATTTTTAAATATGAAGTGTTAAATTATTGAATTGTTTTGAAGTATAACTAAATTGGTAGAATATATAAGTTTTGAGGACTAAAATGTCATACCAAACTTGGTTAGATGTCTGTTTGTACTTTAACCAGGAGTGACCCGATCATAATTAAACTTTTAATTGAGTAACCCAATTGTAATTTTTAATGATTGAATGACACAATCATAATTTTACTAATAATTGAGTGAACAATCGTAATTTTACTAATAATTGAGTGGCTTCTAATGTAGTTTATCCTTTTATTTTTAAATGTACGGTAAACATCAAAGGTCACACAACTCAACTGTAACTTTTACTAATTAAATTATTTTAAATTAGGACTAAATTCGTAGAATATATAAGTTTTGGGTAGGGTTGGGCGTTCGATCGAGTCGAGTCAAAAATTTCTAGTTATTTGAGTTTGCAAGTCCTATTTTACGATTCAAACTTTATTTGAAATTTTTCGAGTCGAATCGAGTTTCGAGTTTCTGTACAAATTTAATTGTACATATATATTTCTTCGTATATATATTTCTCTATGCATATACGTAGCGGTGCATGTGTATATTTCTATATGCATATATTTAGGGCTAGACGTTGCACATATTGATTCCAATCTCAATGGCTTTCTATATGCATATATAATATACATATACATTTCTTCATATTTTTCACATGTGATATACATAACATATTAGACATAATTGATAGAATTGACTCGAACTTGAAAACTAACCAACTAATTAATAAAAATTTCGAGTTATTCGAATTTCGAGTTATTCGAATTTCCATTTCATAACTCAAACTTTATTTGAAAATTTTCTGAGTCGAGTTGAGTCAAAACGAGTCGATTTTTTCACCTCGAGTCGAGTCGAATAATTTGGTTTGTTCGATTCGAGTCAAATTTTTTCTCACCTCTAATTTTGAGGACTAAAATTATCATCATTTCAATCTTTTTTGGATGTTTGATTGTATTTTAATAGGAGAGTGACTTTATTTTAACGAAAATTTTGATTGAATGACACAATTGTAACTTTTAATAATTGAATGACCTAATGGTAACTTTACTAATATTTTTTTTTTTTTGACAAAAACTCTACTAATAATTGACCTTCAATATAGTTTACCCTTTTATTTTAAAAACGTACTTCTATGATCCGTCGCCACCAGGGCCTTCCCTAATCCCTACAATGCGTATTTACTGATCGGGCTTAAAGACGATGCTTAAATGAAATAAAGCCCGCCAGATTTCAAGGCTCCGCAACAAAAACCTTGAGGTTTTTTATACCTTATTTTGTTCGTATACTAGCATCAATAGTAGTTGATCTAAAAATTAAAAAATATAGTTTAAAATATATTTTTCTCGAATAGATATACAAATTTTTATTTATTTAATTTTTTAGAAAAATCTATACATATGTTACTGTCAGGTAAGGTAGAGCCTTGTGTTCCAGTATGTAGTATTGCATTTAATGATTGTGCATGTTATTGTGGATAGTGTAGGTTGATAGCTTATGAATGTATTAATCTCGATATGCTAAGTGATCTCGAATATAATGAAGTATTGTGGAACATGTAAAACTTTTTGTAGTGATTACTAAGTTTTATATTACAAATAAGTATTTAAAATATACTAGTCTTTTCATTTAGATATTTAAAATATTTTTTGGTCAAAATAAGTACCTAAAATATACTTTTTTGGGTAAATTAAGTACTTAAAGTATATTTTTTTTGGTCAAAACAGGTACTTAAAGTATTGTTTCGTCAAAGTAGGCACCTAAAGTATTTTTCCGCCAAATTAGGTACTTAATGTAATTTTTAATCAATGTCACATGACAACTTTTAAGAACTCATATAAATATATATATATATATATATATTAGTACCTATCTTGACCAAAAAATACTTTAGGTGCCTATTTTGACCAAAATATATACTTTAGATATTTACTTTGACAAAAAATACTTTAGGTATTTATTTTGACAAAAAAAATACTTTAGTTACTGATTTTGACAAAAAAATACTTTAAGTACCTAAATAAAAATATTAAAGTATTTTAAGTACTTATTTGTAATATAAGCCGATTGTAAATGCTATTTTATGTCTTGTGATAGGCGATCTAAGAACTTTAGCATGTGTAGGGTGATGGTGATTCTTAGATAGTTGAGTCATATTTATGCCCCCTACATTTATTTTGTATGGTTAATTTATGATAATCACGAAGTATAGTAGAATAGAAATGTATCACCAAGCTTTGTAAGCTCAGTATTCATAATCGTTGTTTCCGATCGTAGATTAATAGGTAAATTCGTGATCAAGGAACACATCACCGAGGGATTTCCTAACATTGCATTTCTACATAGTACAATACTTATATTTTAGTATTGCGCTAACGTATTCATAGGACCTTACAATTGTTGAGTCTGTAACATTATTTTGATATACAGTGTATAAATTCGAAGCTCCTATTTTATAAACTGATTTATATGGTTTATTTTTTTGAATTTGGCATATGAATTATTAAATACCATGAAAGATATTACAAATACAATGCATCAAAAGAGAGAAAAAATGGACTAGTTCACTAAAAATCTCATAAAAAATGCAAAGAAAAGCAAGTCCTTCCATGGAGATTAGCATACCATCAAAACCCAAAAACCTTCATGAATCAGTACAAAGACTGGTTGCCGCCACTGGTTAAGCAAAAAGGAGATAAGAAGAGCTTGCGGCGAGAGAAAATTTGGTTTTTTTAGAGAAAATTAGGTTAGTTGAAAAAAGATTTATATAATTTATTTAATTATATAAAAATATGGATGATTTAATGTTTTAACGATGGTTAAACTTATGATTTTCAAATAAAAGAAAATAGGTCAATTTATTGAGTGATTCAAATATAGCACTTTAAATTCAAATCGGTATCAGGGTGTTACACCGAAACTAATAATTTACAGAAGATAAAAAAATTTAGATTACAGAGAGAGAAAAAAAACATTATTGAAGCAAATACTATCAATTCTCAACTTCCTATGGAATGGGGAATTGTTGCTATGTAAATAACTGTCAATGAAAGGTGTTTTCGTCGGTTCAATAGATAAATAAAACTTGGGGGAAAAGCAATGAGACAAAGATATGGAAAGTACCATTTTGTGAATCTGGTTTGCAAAATTTTTGGCATCACATTTTCAAGTGCACGTGGCGTAATAATCTTCAAAACCTTTAGAAACACGTTTCTTTTCCAACCAATGGTCCTGTTTGCAAGTAATTCAACATGTAAACATCAATCTCTGATACATCACAATTCACAATGTATATGCTATATAGAGACAAACTATATTTATGTGTTATTAGTCTTAATTCATAATGTGGACAAAAGAGAAAGAAACTCTGGTATGAAATCAATCGTGTCACTGTTGCCACATGGGAGAGTGTTGGCCTCAACAAGGTGATCAAAGCTAGTTTTCTTGAACCACAAGCTTAAGACAGATGGGAGTGGTCCAGGGTTTGATTCTAAATTTGAAAATAGAATAGTTTTAAAACTCGTTGCCAACGTCTATCTCTCTAGACTAATAGAACGCGAAGAATTGATCGTTAAACTCGTTCGGGTGAATATTTTTGGGGGGAAAAGTTTGTTTTGCTGGTTTTTCTTCCCTTGTTCGTTTTTTCAACCATCGTTTTCCTATACCAACCATAGGGTAACATTGGTTTCATTTCAACGGAACGCTTGAAAATATGTAAAATTGAGGGAATTTGCATGTCATGTTCGTGCAGGAACCGTACGACCCGATCATGTCTTTCATTGTCAGCGGCGGATCGGAGATTTTATAAACAGTTTATAAAACCACACTTTGCTTGCCCTTTCATGTGGTCTATCGTCGTGAGAAAATCAGAGGGCTTCAGCTTTTTCTTTTGTTTTATGGGTAAAGTTACATTTCATGCGGACCACTAAATTATTAAAAGTTACATTTGGTTCACTTAATTATGAGTAAGGTTATATTTGGGTCACTCAACTATTAAAGGTTACATTTAGATCATTCAATTATGGGTAAAGTTACGTTTGAGTCACCCTTCATATTTAAAAAAGTACATCAATTTAGTCATTTTTTCTTCGAAATCACGTATATATCCTCGTTAACATTAGAGTACTTCATTGGAAATCATTAATTAATCTAATACATAAATTGATGCACTTTTTTAAATATGAAGGGTGACCCAAACGTAACTTTACCCATAATTGAGTAATCTAAATGTCCTTTAATAATTGGGTGACTCAAATATAACCGTGCCCATAATTGAGTGACTCAAATATAACCTTACTCATAATTGAGTGATCTCTGTTGTAGTTTACCCTTTAAAAAAATACATCAATTTACTAATTATCGTTCTAAAACTTCTAAAACTATCAAAGTTGTGGGACAATTGTCCCTCCCACACTCAACATAATTTTGTCATTGAAATAATTACGATTTTAAAATTATAAAATATAAACTGTACAAATATCGTTAAATTAATTTTTATATATTCAATTTTGTTTGGCTCTAGAGAAATTAAAAAATATTTACATAAAAATAACATTTGTCTAAAAAAGGTAATAAGAAACTACAAATCATTTTCCATATTTTGGGCGTCAAATCATTATCAAATATCATTGTCATTAATTGGTTAAGACCCCTGGCACCGCCAAAGTTGTTACGATCAACACGACAAAAGAAAAAACCATTTCGTTTAATGTTATTAATGTTGTCATTGATATACGTGTTTTATTACACATTTAATTCACAATTTCTTTTAAGTATATACTTCTTTTACTTTATATTTTGAACCTTTTTCTTTGAATTTATCCATTAAATTACTATTTTTCTATTTTCTCCAAAAAAATTAATATTTTTTAATAAAAATATGTGTTCTATTTTATTTATTATTTCTCTTTTGTATAATAAAATTAGATGAAAATAATGATTTAAAGATAAACTGAAAAATATTTAAAATTAGAACATAAAAGATATATATACTTTAAGGAAAAATCATAAATTTTCTAGGTTTTCAACTATAGAAAATAAATAGCATTTTCAAAGGAAAAATTTAAAATGAGTGACATACACCACCGGTGTTACATACAGTTTTTTTTTTTTTTGAGGATGGTGTTACATACAGTTACACACTAAAAAATGGGTAAACATACGGGTGGGAATCGGACGGTGCGATGACGGTTTTACATTACTTATTTCTTCAACACTTGCGGGGGCAATTTCGGAGAATCTCCATTACATGCTTCGAGAATTTTTTTTCGTTCTCGTCCCTATACCCATCGGATTTTCACGGTTTTCAGGGAATCACGTCCCCAACAAAATCAAACAAAATTTATTATTTTACTAATCAAAATATATTGTCAATTTTAATTTACAAGTCATATATTCAATACACTTTAAAAAATAAATATGATAAATGGGGAATAAGGTAAATTGAGAGATAAATAGACTATATACTCTTAATTAACAAAAATAGGTAAATTACTAGAGAGGTCACCCAAACTTAATAAGGTTTAAATAAAATGCACAAATATCTTGATAGATTGAAACATTGATCATAAGATAGAAAGATATACGTATATACAGGTATACAAATAAATGAGAGTTAATTATATATATATATATATATTTAAAAATTTTGTAAAATATCAAGATCCTTGCAGATATTTTTTGGAAATCCCCATGGTTATTTATACGGTTACGGTTCGGTTATCTCTATGGTTCGGATATGGCAATCCTCGTCCCCATCCCTATTTGAGCTTCGGTGATAAAACTTCCCTCATCCTCATCCCCGTGGGTGTAGATTTCGGTTATTCCCCATCCCCGTCAGTTCGGATCCCCACGATTTTTGGATATTCTCCGCCCAATTCCCACCCCTAGGTAAATTACACATATTGCCACTGAATTAGTGTATCTAGGGGTGAGCAAAACTCAACTCGACTTGAAAAAATCGATATTTTTTTTCATTTTCGAGCTATTCGAGTCGAGTTGTTCGAGTTATTCGAGTCGACTCGATTAACTCGTAAAATTTTCGATTTCGAGTCGGTTTGGAATTTGCCCAACTCGAAAAATCGAAAAACCGAATTTTACAGTTTTGCAATTTAGTCACTGATTTCATTTTTCTTCAATTCCTCCTTCATTTTAAGTCCATTTTTGACCAAATTTGAACCACATATTCCTAAACCAGCGTAGAATACATATTTATCTTCAACTTATATTTTTGAAAATAAATTTTATATTTTTTCAATTCAGCCCCTTAACTTTGTATGATTTCCTCATTTCTTCAATATGTCCTTCGTTTTAAGTCAATTTTGACCAAAATTGAACCACATGCTCCTAAACCAATGTAGAAACTAGAATACCTATTTAACTTCAATTCATATTTTTAAATTAAATTTCCTACTTTTGTAATTTAGCCCCTCAACTTTGAATGTTTCTCATTTCTTTAATTTCTCTTTCGTTTTAAGTTTATTTTTTTTTTACCAAAATTAAACCACATGGTTCACTAACACTATATAATATCTATATAACTTCAAATCATATTTTTAACAAATTTATTCTTTTTTTTAATTTAGCCCTTTAACTTTATATTTTATTCAATTTGATCATTCAACCGAATTTTTTGTAATTTTTTTCTTTACATCAATTCATTGACTCATTTATACCCCCATCAGTACTTTATCCTTAAAAGTTTCTTATTTAAAAATAATATTATAAATATATTTTAGAAGTTTAGATGATATTTTTTTATTAAATAACATTACAAATCTTACTTATGCATGTGAAAATTAATATGAAGAAATATATATATATATATGCATATCTTATATGAATAGAGAAAGTCGTTTAAATTGGAATCAAATCGTACTGTAACATGGTAAATAATTATAATTAAATTTGTATAGAAACTCGAAAACTCGACTCGACTCAAACTCAACTCGAATCGTAAAAATTTCAAATTAAGTTCAAGTCGTAAAATATGACGTGTCAACTCGAATAACTCGAAATTTTTTGACTCGGCTCGACTCGCTTGAACGCTCACCCCTAAGTGTATCAATTCTATTTTGGCTATGATCTTTCAATATTTTCAATCAGACTACTTAACTATTTAAATGATATCAAGTAAATCATTAAAATTAATAAAGATACTAACGCGAAAGTTAAATAAATTTATATAATTATACATTTGGTGCTCGTTATATTAAATAGCAAATTCACATTATAAAGGATAAAAGTCGCAAAAAAGTGATATATAATATGTAAACAGTTTAATTGTATATAATATATGTTCTTTAATAATAAATTTAATCATAATCAAAGACTAATTCAATGGGTTTAATTATGAATGAAAATTAAAATTTTGTGAATTAAAAGTGTAAAAAAATCAAATTAAGAGAAAAACCACATAAAAATTGTTTAGACACTAACAGAAGAAACCAATGACTACTTTGAATGTGTAACATTTTCACTTTATGTTCTGTAAAAAATCATTTAAAGGTTTTATAATTTGTTTTTTTATAAGATTATAAATTGTTTTTTTTTATTAAATTAAAAATTGAAGTTAAATAAATTGAGGCAATAGTTAAGTGGCCATGGATATGGTTTACCCTTTTTGTTGTATAATGGTGTTTAGTTGTGAGTGTCACATGTTCTATACTCATCCGTTTTTTAAAATATATGTTTCTTCGGTGAGATAATAAAAACATTCTATTTTCAACTATTTATGTTAATTTTCTTATAAGCCATCTGATTTTATTATTATAAATAAAGACTCCGTAAAGTTATATAAATAGAATTTAGAGGATGACCCTGTTTGGTAATTAGCGGATAGCGCATTTTATTAACTGATAGCTGATAGCTGATTGCATTAACTGATTTGACTAGCGGATTGTATTAGCTGATTGTATAAAAGTGTTTGGTAAAATTAGCTGCTAGTTGTTAGATTGTTTAAACAAGTAAAATGACATATAAGGACATGATTATATTCAATACTTGTTTGAATAATTTATTAGTTATCAATATTTTGTATCTAATTAATATTAATTAGATCTATAAAATTATTTTTAATATAACTTTTCTAAACATATTTGAATGATTTATATATTAGTTTATTATTTGTATAATTATTTTAATATAATTTAATGAATTAATAAATTTAAATACACATATAAATATGTGATAATGAAAAAGTAAATAGATTAGCTTATAAATAGAGTGATAAAATATTTAATTTAGGTTATTTTGAGATTTTTGGTAACTGGTAAGGGTAAAAGAGTCTTTACAATTCTAATATCAAACCTCTAATCTCAAAAAGTTCATATTATAAGCTTTTTCAAAATTAGTGGTTTTACCCCAATCTGCTATTTACCAAACAACAATATTAACGGATTTGACTTGTCAAACCTTTAATTATGCCTCAAACCTCTAATTTTTGCCCAAACCTCTCTTTACCAAACAAGGCCGATACCAATCAAATAAAAATTCATGATCACAATAAGATTTTTTTTTTGAAAAAAACCCAAAGAAGTGCAACATAATTATAAGATTTTATTTTCCGAACTAATAATTATTTGTTATCATTATGAGCAATTTGAGGATTAGTTGTTAGTCTCTGTCTGTCTCTTTCATCGCTTCATACTTCTTCCTCTTTTTCTCAAAGTTTTATTTTGTAAATTTCAGTTTTTTGTTTAATAAGTCTTCTTAATATTATCTTGTTTATGTTAAAAGTTTTGTTACTGTTTTAAAAACGTTCATAAGATTTTTTTCAAACTAATAATTAATTTTTAATTTTTTATTAGTTTTTTTAAATATGCTGGTGTGATGCAAGAGTAGCATTTGTTCAACTTTTTTAGTCTTTTCAAAAACGGCACACACAACATGTATTACTGGTGCTCGAATTCAGGTCCTAAAAAATAATGAACATCTACCTTTAACACCAAGACACAAGAAAATGAGCTAATTTTTTATTAGTTAAAAATAGTAAATTTCGTCTGATATCATCATGGGCAATTTGAGGATTAATCGTCAGTTCCTTTCATTTCTTCGTACTTCCTCTTTTTCGCATTATCGTTTCTTTAAATTTTGTTTTGTAGATTTGAGTTAGTTTTTAATAAGTCCCCTCATTTTTGTCTTAATTTTACATGTTTTTTAAGGTTAAATTATCATCGTTTCTATAGTTGACAATTATTTTACTATTTTGTTTTTATACTATTGTCATAGTCTCTTGGTTGATTCTCTCATATTAATAGGTGTTTTATTAATGTATTATCACATTATGTTATTATATTAGTATTCATAATAAGCATTTATAAGATAAAAAATTGGGTGCAAGTAGAACCCAAAAAGTTGATCACTGAAAAAGCGGATGATGTTCATCCTAAAAGGTTTGAGTTTTATCGCTTTGTCTTGTGTATTATCAAATGGTTAAGAATATGTACGAGTAGAAACTATTTTGTAATCACTTTTAAACTATTAAAAATGTGTACAATCCTAAAACACTTAAATTGTTAAAAGGGGTAGCAAATCCCAAAAACGGCTGGAAATCCTCTACCTCTTTTTGGTGCCCCTACTTATGCTCCTACGCTCAAAATTTGGTTTAGGGTTTTATGTTAAGGTTTATGGATTTATGTTAGGGTTTAGGGAATTTAGGATATAGTGTATTTTTAGGGTATAAGGTGTAAGGTTTAGAATTTAGGGTTATGACTTGAAACTTAATTTTGTAGTGTTTTTAGTGTTGGGGCATAAATAGGGGCACCGAAAAGGGGCAAGGGATTTTTATCCTCCCAAAACATGGACAAAAATCATCTGTCTTTTTGGTGCTTTTCTATACCCAGTGCTAAAAAAAAATCAGATTTTAATCTCTATCCCTAAATTCTAAGCTTTAAACCTTAAAAAAATACATTATATCCCAAATTTCCTAAACTCTAAATCTAAACATTAACCTTGAACCTTAACCCTAAACTCTAAACTTAAATTTTTAATGTGAGACATAAGTAGATGCACCGAAAAGAGTAAATTATTTCTATTCTCAGAACATAGATAATAAAATGGATATAAAAATCTAATTTTAGGCCATTGATAGTTTTAGAACCATTTCAATTAAGGAAAATACTTTGATGCACAAGCTTGTGTAAACTTTAGTTTACACAAGCCCTTTAATTTTAGGGTTTAGGGTTTAGGATGTTAGGTTAGGGTTTAGGGGTTTAGTATGTAGGGTATATAATTTAAGGTTTATGGTTAGAATTTAGAGTTTAGGGTTTAGGGCTTAGGGTTTAGGTTTTAGGTTGCTAGGGTTTGTGATTTAGATTTTAAATTTTATAAAAGAATTGTGTAAAAAAATTTATACAGCTTGTGCATCAAAATAAAACCCTTCAATTAAATTCTTATCCTCTTAAAATTGTCTGATATAATTTATTTTTAAGACCTTATATCAATTTTTAAATAAATTAAATTAAGCATTGCACTTATATTTTAGGCCATTTATAATTTTAGAACCATAAATTAGAGTCATGGTAAACCCCGTGACAGAAACCATTTTAGAAATTCAAAAGACTTAACGACTTTAATTAATTATCAATAGTTCAAAAAAATTTAACACCCTTCAAAAAAATTTAACACCCATTACTTATTACCATGTACTTAAAAGACAGTTTTTATATAAATTTTAAAATTTAAATTTTAACGTCTTAAATTAAATTTTCCGACCCAGTTCCTGTAGAATATTGTATATGGTTCATGGCAAAGGGGAAAAAATGAAAGTTGAAGTTTTGTCAACAATTGATCAAATTAGTGAAATAATGTTTAACAAGTTCCCGTTGCTTATCCCAGAGATTCTGTACAGATTTGAAATGAAATGAAAGATGAGATATAGACCTTTGTTTCCACATTGCGTGGAATTCCTGCGCATATTAAATACCGGTCAGTTACATCTCTCTCCTTTTTTTTTTCTTTTCCGTCAATAAATTTGTATTTTAATTGGTTTTCCATTGTATATGGGAGGCTCTGGATCAAATTCACTATTTTCTTGGTTATTTTAGGTTTTTAGGGTTTTGTCTTAACTAATTCGAATTGATTCACGTCGTACATTTAATATTAGTAGATGCGTTTCTCAACGAGAATTTTTCTGATTTTTAGTAGATAATGGCACCCAGATTTTTTTGGAATCATTTTAATGGAATGTAACTTAAACATAAAAGCCGCATCATATGTATGTATGTATGTATGTATGTATGTATGTATGTATGTATGTACATCAAACTAGTCTAGGAAAGCTCACGCCATATATATCATCATGCAAGAAAGCTAAAATTTCATCGGGAGGAGCCGTAAACAGTCTCATGGGAACTGGACTTCACCGTGTGATAATGCATCATCCATATTTACTTTGATCCACCTGGTTGAGGTTTATGCAATTTCACCTCCATTGCTTCAAACTTCAAAAAAGAATATTTCTCAAACTGTCTATTTTAAGTTCATTCGTATAAAATTTAAAATTTAAATTTAAAGTGTAACGGTTAAATTTTAGAGTTTATTATATAAAATTTAAGACTAAAGTATAAGGTTTATTTTTAGTGTGTATTATAAAAAATAATTGATTTTAGTGTAGATCATAAAAAGAGACACAAAAAATTATTGGTGATTTTTGTTCGGTTAGACGTATTTTAATGTTCTCTCAATTTTTTATTTTTTTCCTTTTAATAGTAAGATTCCCAACTCTTCTAGGTTTTAAATTTGAGCCTTAACATGTGTTCCATATTTAACATATCCTAATGGGAGTAGTTGAGGCTGTTCTCCAATATGATTAATATTTCATTTTCACGGCATCTACCGATTTACGTTAGTCAAGTCTGAAACAAAGTTTTTCTTCCTTGCAGTTTTCTATATCAATAGTTTTTTTTTCTCAAATTTAAATTAATTTTACTGATTAATTATTCAAAGCTACCAGAAAAAAAAAAACTTGAGAAACTTTATCAATCAAGAATTTATTAACTGCGATATTAAAAAAAAAACAAAATAAAACACGGTCAAATGCTGAGTAAACAAAGATTTATTGATTGGTCTAGTGATTAGAAATACTTATGTAGCTTTTACTTTTTATTTTGTATAAGTTCGAGTCCTGACATTTATGTAATACTTCTTTAATTAATAAAAAAAATGTGAGTAAAACCAAAGAACAAATTTAATGTATCTCTCTATCTTTGCAAATGAATCCATAGAACATTTCAACTCTTGTAGGCATGATTAACCTCAACACTAATAAAATTAATAAATGAAAAAGATTAAAAATCTAACTAAAAGACTCGAATAAGAAATATATGTGAATAAATCTAACTGCATCGACAAACAAACCACAAAAATGAATTAAGTTATTGAAAAACCACCAAGAACCGCAAATCATAGTTAAACGTTAGGAGAAACTATTCACAAACACAAACCAAGTATCCAAATTCATTACAAGCGTCCAGAGCAAGAAAGATCAGCCTAATTACGAATAAGCATTATTTTGATTAGTCGTACTGTCATCAAATACAATTTGAAAAAATATAAAATATTAAATTGTGTGGTCAATAATTAATACTAAAATTAATAGCCAATTATTTTTAAAAGGAGACAAAAGTAAAAGAGAATTTCCGCGTTCTGTAATTTGTGAGAAAATATTAGGGCTGCCGCGCTGTAGATGTCGGTTACTATGCTTTTTGCATACATTTGTTGTGTTTAGTATTTTTACGGAGAAGTATATATGGATAATTTGGATAAGTAACTTTGTTTGAGATTTGGTTAATGAAATTTAAATAATCAATGAGGAAGTCAGAAGACACATGTCAAAAACTAATAGGTTGAGCATAATAAATGACAATAAAGGAGAGCGGATTTATGTTCTTTTTTTCAAACCCGCACTTTGTTAATTAAGTTTAGTTAATCGTATAAAAAGTTATTAAAAATATTTTTTAATAAAAAAGAGAAAATGTTTTATTCACCGGTAACTTTTTACACGTGTTTTAATTTTATGGTTTAAAATTAGTTTAGGGTTTAAAATTAATTTAGGGTTTATGAGTGTAAAATTTAGGTATTGTGGTTAGAATTTACGGTTTAAATTAAAATTTAGAGTTTAAAGGTTAGATTTTAGGAAAATATGTTAGAAATTTATGTTTTAATACATGAATACTACATTCTAATCTTATACCCTAAATTCTAACCATGGTCCCTATATTTTAAGTACATAAACTTAAACCCCTAAATCATAAACTCAAAATGTATTCATAAGTCCTAAAACAAGAGCGCTCGTTGAAACAAAAAAAATCACCGTCAGTGCATGATATAATTACTCATAATTTTTTTTAAAAATTAAAAAGTGCAATTGGAGGTATCATTAGGATTTTGAGATTTGATCAATTATTGGCATAAAGTCAAAAAATATCTTGTCTGACTGAAAAATTTCAAAATGACTCCTCTATAGATGAAAAGCTTGAAGTGACTTGACAAAATGACACATCAACATAAAAAATAATTTATAAAACTATTTTAATTGATGTAATATTTTTTTCAAGTCAACACATTTATTTATATGACACTATCATGTCAATGTGCACTATCATATATATTTGTCACATTGTTTTAAGTCATTTATTGTTAGTTAACTAATAATTTTCATCTGTAAAAAAATCATTTGACCTCAAATGAAATATTGAGATTTAATTTTTTTAAAATTAATAGCTAAAATAATTATTTAATCAATTATTTGGGGTTTTTTTGGGCACTTTGCCTCTAGTATTTTCATGGGGGGAATTTGAAAATTAATCATACGGGCTGTTATGAATGGGATCTATATAGCCTATAGCCTTGACTGAAGTAAAGCCTAATATTCAGGATTTTTTCTTCAATGGCGCAATTTTCCAACATAGTTGGTAATATAGAATTCAGCAATATCATTTCCTTCTTCCTTGATATTTGACTTGGTTGCAATAATGCTCTTGTTATTTGCGCGTTAATTAAACTAGGAAATACTTTTGCTAAAAAAAAACTAAAAAAATACTTTCAATAAAAATATATAAGCCTTAAGTTCAATTTTTTTTAAAGAATTAAGGAACTCAACAAGTGTTTCAGTAGAAAAGTGGATGGTGTTCATCTTAGGAGACATGAGTTTAAATCGATGTATCTACAAGGTTTATGCACATTATCAAATAGTTAAGAATATGTATGAACAGACACTACATTGTAATCATCTTTAGATCATTCAAAAAAAGTTTTAAAGAATTAAGTCAATTAATTTTTAAATCAAAAAAGTTTTCAATTAAAAATTATATAAGTTAAATTTTATTGATCAATTTTATGTTTTTAACAGTCAAGTCTTAAAGGCTTAAGCTTATTTGTCATTCGCTATTTACAATTTTTTTAAATTTTATTTTGAAAATTATTTAAAAAAAAAAACTTAAAGAGGTCTATTTACACTGTTGCTAGCACTGACATTTTTTGAGTTTTTAAAATTTTATTTTACAAATTATCGAACAATCTTGATACAATTCTAAAAAAGATTAAAAAAATATATTTTAAAATTATAACAAATATTATTTTTTAAAAATATTTTAATTGATAATAATACATTAAATATTACTAAAATTGTAAAAATATTATTTAATGTTATGAATATTTATCTATGTGGATGTCTATCATGATTAGAACTTTATCAAAGGAGTTTGATTTATTTATTATTAGGAATATTATCTCTATGAATTAGAGTTTAATGTATTATGTACTTCTTATGCCTATAAATAGATGATTCATTGAAGGCATTGTATACAAGTCTATTTTTGAGAATAATACAAATCTCCCTCTTTCTCTCATCTCTTTGTTCTTCTTGTTCTTATTCTTGTTCTTCTTTATTTTATTCACAACACGTTATCAGCACGAGACTCTAATCAACTGAGGTCTTCATCGTTATAATTCAAAAGAAGTTATCGGGAAGAATTCGATTATAGAATGAACCAAAGATAAGTTTTTTTTTCTCTCCTTATTTTTTTTAGTTACCGATTGTCTTTCTCTTTATATTTTAACTTGGTTTTAATTTTTGAAAATTTTGGAAGTATGTTTGATTTTATTCGAACATTGGAAAGAGATAAATTTGTGGCTTCTCACAAACCAAAAGACGAATCGACAGAGAAGAAGAGGTTGTGTTTGGTGTAAATTACGTGTGTTTTCTCTTGTTCCTAAAAGGGTTAATTAGCGGAAAAAATCGATAATGTCGCGTTGTTTTCCTTATTTGCCTCCTCGGCTTTTAAAGCAAGGAACGATGGAATCGATTAAGGTTTGTTGAGCGAAAGTATTTGTGGGTTTTTCATTTTTGGTACTCAACTACTTATGCTTTTCATACTTAATTATTATTATTTGTGTTTGTATATTTGTAAATTCATGAAGTTTGATGATGGTGCATGTAAAGCCTGTTTGATTTACTGACTATACTTTGTAATCATGAATAACAAAGTTATGTACGTAGAACTATGATAGTCTTTCATATAAATTCATTAAAATACGTACTCTAGGTTTAAGGTTTTTTTAGTAACAAAGATCTGTACATTAATGAAACACTTTTGTTGGTTTAGTTTTTTTTAAAGAGAGAATTATGACATAGATCCTCTAATTTCTAATATACTCAATTCAACCCATACATATAGATCTTATTATTATGGTTTCATATAAGTTTATTTTTGACACAATGGTTGAACTTTGTATTAAGATCAATTTGTGTTTATAATATTTTATTTGATGATATTGATATTTTAACCATGTATTGAGTTTTACATGTATTTAAATGACTTGGAAAGAGACACGACATTATGAGAAGATGTTTTGGTCATTTGCTACGACTCCATTGTCCACGAGAGAAAAATCAATATCGGTAAATTTTGGTTTTATTTTTATTCTTTATATTATTATTTTAAAGTGCGATAAATCATGATGATTTTGAATTTTCAAGAAGATTATTATAAAGTCTATATTTGCTCGAAAGCAATTTTTCTTCTTTGTCGAAAAACTCGACCATATACTTCTCCCAATTTCAAGTTACGAAAATTCTTCTTGATCCAAAAAGTTTTATGGGAGGCATTCCTTGAAGTGAATGCAAAGCATGCTGTTTATTCCATGCGATTATCAATGATGGGGCATTCCCTGAAGTGAATGCAAGCATGATGTTTATTCCATGCAATTATCAATGATGGGGCATTCCCTGAAGTGAATGCAAGCATGATGTTTATTCCATGCAATTATTGGATCTGTTTCATTCCCTGAAGTGAATGCAAACATGGTAAACCATTATTCAATTAGAGACATAATTTCGATATAATCCAAGTATAATTGGCTGGACATCCCGTTCTGCGAGGCTACTGGTCTCAAATGAGGTTTTTAAAGGACCTTGTGGACAGGTTTAACAATGCCGCGTACGAGGATTAAATCTTTGTTCTCTGTGATAAGGATATGTGAAAAAGGTTTTAAAGGCCCACTGGCTCTACTCCATTCCCTGAAGTGAATGTGAGATTATATTATGGAAGGAATAAAAAATCACATTAAAAGTTGTGGTCGTGGTCGAGGCTATGAATATACACATGAAAAATATAGTCGTTTTAAGAATACTTCTACCCGCTGGTAGCGAAGTTATAAGAATGACAAGAGTGATAAAGAACATTCTAAGGAAGTGAAATCTTTTTACCAATGTGATGTTATAAACCATTGGTTTCGTACTTGTCAAACGCCAAAGTATTATGGACTTTATCCATAATCATGAATGATAAATGAAATAAAATATAAACAAAATTTGTTTATGGCGAAAATAATTATGGCGTTATTGATCCAACTCAATTGGATATTGTTAATTTTCTCATAACCCTTGAAGGGAATAATTTACCATTTATTTTATTTCCCTTATAACCTCTAACATGAATAATTGGTTTTTCTTATGTTAATTCGTTTTATTTATTATTTATTTATGTTGGTTTGCTTTATGTTTATTTATTTCACATATTATTTATTTACGATTTATGTTAATTTATTATTTGAAGAATATGATTACTTCCGGAATAAAATGAATTGTGGCTATTTATGCCTAGAATTGTGGCTATTTATGCCTAGCAGATAATGCAAGTACTCATATTGTACTTAAGCATAAGAAATATTTTTCCCATTTAAATGCAAGGGGAAATATGAGTAGTATTTCTAAAAGTACTAAAATATCAATACTTCGGAAGAGCACCTGAAAGTTTATCTCTGATAGATAATCGACTTGATATGATGTGCTATATTTTATATTTTTCATTCCTCGAAGTGAATGATACAAAGTACATATTTTCATTACCTGAAGTAAATGAAACAAAGCACATTTTGAAAGGTGCACAATTATGCATTTCTCGATTAAAATGCAAGGGAATAATGTGAGTACTATATTCGGAAGTACTAATATCACAAAAGGCTCTGGTTGAGCAAATATGTTATTGTCAAATGGAACTTTATTCTATATTCACAGTGTGTTATACTCGTCAAAGTCATAAATAGAGCAATATGAGTTCGCAAAATATCCCCTTGGAAATTATAGATAATATATGTTATCAATTGACATTTGAAATAAGTCAATATGAATATAAGTTCTGGTAGCCAAAAAGTCAGTTGAAAGCTCTAGGAGAGCTATATATTGCTACCAAAAGATAATTTCAATTGAAAGCTCCGAAAGAGCTAAATATATTCCTATTTAAAGGAACAATTTTGATGGTTGTACTAGACATGTACGAGTAAGATTGAATTACATGTTATGGTAAACAAGAAGTTTACAAATTCAGAGATATATATACACATATATATAGTTGGCATGATCGGTTAGACCATCTTGATCAATAATGATGCAGAAATTATTGAGATTTACATGCATATGTATTAAAAGAACTTGTAGTTCTTGTGGTGCTTATTCTCAAAAGAATGGATTAAATTCCACTTATTAAAGAACGTGAAGTTCTTGTGTTGCTTCAAGAAATTGATTAAATTCCACTTACTAAAAGAACATGAAGTTCTTGTGTTGTTTGTTCTCAAAGGATATAGATGATCCCACTTACCAAAAGAATTAGAACTTAAAGTTCTTGTACTGAAGTTAAGACTGTATGTCTTACATATCTGAACGAAATATGGGCTCATATATCCACAAATGTGGAAAGTTTTATATGATTTTAGTAGATGCATCTACATTGTTTTATCGACTTACAACCAGAAGTTTGTGAGAATGATTCTAAAAAGATTCAGATTATGCAGTTAGACCATTCGTCTTGAAAAGCTAGTGGGTTTATATTTTAGGCTATATCAGTTGTTACAAAGCCTATTGATTATGAAAAATATAGTTTAGCATAATTTCAATTGGATGCCTCCTATTTAATAGGTAAACTATGAGAACAAAAGAGTTATTATTTATATGATGTTTCCATATAGCAACACTTATACGCATCAAGCCAACGAGTTATAATAAACTCCCCGTTATGATTGGTTTTTGGTCAGAAACCATACATTTCCCATTTTATGATTTTTTATTGTGCGATATGAATTGCTCCACCACAACGCACAAAATGGGTAAATAAAAAAAGTTGAGAATATATATTGAGTACGAGTCTCCTTTTATGTTTAAATTCTTAAACATTAATTGGAGAATTATTTATGACACGATTTTTCTCAACATCAGGGGGAGATAATAATCAGCTGGATAGAGGAAAATGAATTATCATTATCTAGATCCTCGTATATGAACTAGAAGTTCATAAGATAATTCATGTTATTACATGTCAACTGCCAGACATATTTACTGACCCAATGAGAGTAATTAAGTCTCATATACCAACTGAAATGCTCTAAGTTTAAATTACATGTCAGAGCGAGAGAATGTAAATCATGCCTGAAGCATGATAGTTGAAATGGTTCCAATGATCAAAATTCTCGTAAATAGAAAGTAATAGGAGATGGTCATATATTAGAGGCGGGTGCTCCTGAAGAGACCCAAGACATAACAAATAATAAAACTCTTGAAGAGTTTCAGGTACCTGAAATAAAGATTGAAATCTTGAAGAGATCTCGATGAGTTATGTCATTACAAGAATGGAACCAGAAAATTGGAAAGTTGTCGACAACGATTTTACAAACAATTTTACATAAAATACTTCTATAGAAGTAAAGAAAGAAATCGATGATCTTGTATAAAATCTATCCAGAAGTATAGATATTGAATTGGCCAATGTTGAAAGACGCTTTGAACTTCTAAAATAGAAGTATTTGGACCAGCAGTCCAAACATCTAAAGGTGTAATGCAAGTGAGGCACAAATAAGTAGTCGTAAATACGACTTGAACTATGATTTATGAAAAGTTTTAATTACTTCATGGTGGATGCAATTACTTTGGCAGTTTTGAAAATTTTACATGCGTCTAATTATTTGGAAAATTCTAAGGAAATTTATTTAGACATGTCTCATGAATATTTTTGGCGCATTTGGTATAATCGCCTTAGTGAATACTAATTGAGAAAATACTATAAGAATGATCAAATATCCTTATGTATTTTATAAAGGAGTTTGGATCAAGATCCATTATGATAATTTTAGAACTCCTAAAGAGCTTCAAATTGGAAACTCATGAAGTACTTTCAATACAAGTACTTGAATCTTGACATCAAGTTTATCTCGACCTGAAGATCGAGCATTTTTATATATTTCTTTTGTCTATGAATAGACATAAGATGAAAGAATCATAAAGAAGATTCAATATGAATAGAGCATATCTATTGAGTATCCTAATAGTTGTAAGATTGTTGAATGTGAATAAAGATAATTATATCTTTTCTTGGTCTTGAAGCACTATATATTAGTTGGTCAAGAAATATCTATGAATATACAAAGATAATTACATTTAGATCTTCAAACATTCGTTGATGCCTTCTCAAATAGTAGAAATAATTGTTATGCACGAGGCAAGCCAAAAAATGTGTTTGGCTAAGACTATTGACCCAACATATCCAAAAGATATGTGGATTTACTTTTACAAGATATGATAAAAGCTATCTTGTGTGAAGATAAAGCAAGATGTATATCTTAGTTTGAAAATTGATACATCATGGAACATATTACTCCAAAGTTTCATCCCTCGCGATCTTTAGAAAAATGATATTCAAGATTAAATTATGAAGATTCAAAGATATTCTGTGATGTTTGCATGAGGGGGAGTAAATACGCGTTGCACTCTTTTTTCCTTAACCGAGGTTTTGTCCCAATGGGTTTTCCTGGTAAGGTTTTTAACGAGGCAACATGTTATGCGTATCAAAGATGTGTGTACTCTTTTTCCTTCACTAAAAATTTTTTTCCCACTGGGTTTTTATCTTAGTAAGGTTTTAACGAGACACATTATCTTCATAGACATCCAAGGGGGAGTGTTATGAATATTTATCTATGTGGATGTCTATCATGATTAGAACTTTATCAAAGGAGTTTGATTTATTTATTATTAGGAATATTATCTCTATGAATTAGAGTTTAATGTATTATGTACTCTTATGCCTATAAATAGATGATTCATTGAAGGCATTGTATACAAGTCTATTTTTGAGAATAATACAAATCTCCCTCTTTCTCTCATCTCTTTGTTCTTCTTGTTCTTATTCTTGTTTTCTTTATTTTATTCACAACATTTAAATAATTTTTAAATGCTAAAATATTATAGAATAAGTTTAAAAATTATAAAATGTTGCATAATTACTCTAAATAAAAGAAACATTAAAAATTATAAAATACTTTTAAAATTCTAAAATATTTAAGATTCTTATGGAATAGCTTGGAGCATGAGTTGCCTATGGCCGGGTAGGTAACAAATATTTTGTGAATGAAATCATGTGATTACTATTCGGATTAAAACTTGGATCTTACTTGTGCTTGAAAATATTTTTATAATATAAATTGTTGAAAATATTAAATTTATTTAAAAAAGTTATGTGAGATGAATCGTTTTTCTACGACGTCATAGATCCCTCTAGGTGTAGAAATTGGGTGGGGAATATTCGAAAATTATGAGAATCTAAACTGACAGATATGTGGAAAATCTAAAATCTTTACCCACGGGGACGAGGAAGTTTTATCACCGCAGCTCAAATGAGGATCGGGACGAGAATTGCTATATCTGAATTGTGGGGATAACTGAACCGTAACCGTATAAATAATCGTGGGGATCCCAAAAAATATCCGCAAAGATCCCGATATTTTACAAGGTTTTATAAAAATATATACTTATTTATTTATATACCATTAATATATATCTTAATAAAAAATCCTAACTATAGTATTATCACTTTAACTTTCTCTCTAACATAGATACACTCAACTTTCTCAACATGTTGATATCTTAGTTTTTACATATAAGCTAAAAACATCATCTAAATCTTCTCCAACACAACACTCTTTCAATCTTCATCATCTCGTAATTGCTTTCAATCGAAGTATCCAAAATTTGTATTTTAAATTGAACTTACCATTTATTTTGGTCAGAAAATAGTAATTTTGTTTAGTATTTTTTGGCATGAGGATTCTCTGAAAACCGTGGGGATCCGTGCGGGGAGGGTATGTGTAGAACTAATGTTTTGATATAATAATTGAAAATTGTTTTGGACAAAGTTAAAAAGAATTCAAAACCATTTCTAAGTCTAAACAACTTGAAACTATATTTGTGGGATATTTCAAAAGGTTTTCAAACGTTTTTAAAGCCAAATCAAACAAAACCACCCAGGCGTTTCGAAACACCCTAGGTGTTTCGATACGAGTATTTACAGTGGCAAAACGTTTCGATACATCCTTAAGATGTTTCGAAACGGGTGTCAATCTGGGTGAGTATTTTGCTTGGTGTTTCGATACGGCCACGACCGTTTCGATACGCCTATGTGGCATGACCTCAACGATCATAAAATCCCCAACGGCTATTTCCCAACTACCTTTTAAATGCAGAGCGTTTCGATACGGGAACAAGCATTTCGATACGCTGTTTCGATATGGCCAAAGGCATTTCGATATGGGTGCTGCATCACACTTCAATGGCTCTTTCTATTTCAAGAGTGTTTCAAAACGGAGTCGAGCGTTTCGAAATGGAGAGCTGCAAAACTACATTTATGGTGGGAAATGAAGTCTCCAACGGCTCCAATTCAACCTCAACGGCTAGTAACGGCTACAAACTCATTAAGGAGTATAAAAGAGACCTCCGAGCATCTAGTAATGGTTAATGCTTCAATTGTAATACAATATATGATCAAAATGTGTCTTAGTGCTTAATTGTCAATTCCTTGTATAGACAAACACTAGTGAGCCAAAATTGTTAGAATTGCTCAAGTGTTTTAGGATTGAGTGAGAGCTTAATTGTGCAAACAAATACCTATTAGAGGGATTTGAGTTTGCTTAATTTTATCTCTTTGTAAAGAGGGTTTGATCAATGCTTTGGGTAGAAAGCTTGATCGATTTGTAAGAGTTTCCTCCTAAGCCTAGAAAAGGGGACGAATCAATAGTGAATTGATTGGAAATCCGTAGCGGGAAGCTAAGATAGTGGATGTAGACCTTGGTTATAAGGTTGAACCACTATAAATCATATTGTCTTTATCAATTTTAGCTTCAACACCTCTATCACCCAAAATTCCACTTCTCCACCACTTGGCGAGCAAGAACGATTGAAGGAATCGAGCACCGAAAAACCCAACAATTGGTATTAGAGCTTGGCTCAATTAAAGAGGATTAACATCCTATTGAGAAGATCCGACAAGCTCGATCAAAATTTCAAACAACCGGCTCAATGGCACAATCCATCGATAAATCGCCCTTCTTCGACGAAACACAATATGCCCATTGGAAGACAAGGATGAAGTTCTTCATAAAGTCAAAGGACTACAAGCTTTGAGACATAGTAGAAGATGGTCTGTTCGTGCCTCAACAAAGCAATACGGATTGGAGTGCCGAAGATCACAAGAAGATGTATCTTAATTGCAAAGCCTTGCACATCCTTTTTTGTGCTTTTGGCCCTAACATCTATGAGAAGATATCTTATTGTGAGACTGCTAGGGAGGTATGGGACAAGCTTGAAGTCACATACGAAGGAACCGACGAAGTAAATGAGACCAAGATCGGGCTCCTCAACCTAGCGTATGAAAACTTCAAGATGGATCCGAAAGAGTACATTGAGAAGATGTTCGATAGGTTCTTCACCATCACCAATGGACTTAAAGGTTATGGAGAAGCCATCTCGGAAGAGAAACTTGTCCGAAAGCTCATCTACTCCCTTCTTGAGTCATGGGACTAAAAAAGAACCGCCATCATCGAAGCCAAGAATCTCAAAAACTTGAAGCTTGATGAGCTCATGAGGTCTATTCTCACTCACCAAATTATGAAGAAAAACAAAGAAGAGAAGAAGAAGAAGAAGGAAGATATTAGAGCTATGGGGGAGAAGAAGCTCAAAGGGCTTGGCATCAACACAAATGTCATTGCTCTCAAATCCTCCACATGTCATCATGTTGATTCAAGTGAAGAGGAGGATGAAGAGGAAGAGATATTTCATCTCTTCAAGAAGTGTGCCCCTTACATGAAGAAATCCTTGAAAGAGCTTGAACGAGAATTCATGAAAAAAAGAGGGCAAGCACTTCAAGCCATAAGAAGAAGGCATATGTGGCTACTTGGAGTGATGAGGACTCCACCGACGATGAACAAGCTAACTTTTGCCTTATGGCCATCGAATAAGATTCAAGGGTAACTTTTAATCCATCTACTTCATGTTCATATTTTTTTGATGAATTACAAAATGCCTATAACGATTTGGTTTTAGAGTTTAAAAATCACATTTTGATAAATAATAAAATGAATTCAATGTTGAAAATTCAAAATGATTTGATTTCTAAAACCAAACTTGAACTTGAAGCAAAACTCGAAGAGTTTGAACAAAAATGTTTTGATGTACAAAATTTGCTTCATAAAGTTCAAGAAGAAAAAGATTTGATTTCCAAAGAGCTTAAAAAGAAAAATAATTTTAAAAAAATCAAACTTTTATGTAAAACAATCTAGTGCCCCTAGATTCATAAATGGAAAATGTTTTAGAAGTGTTTGGGTCCCAAAGGACTAACCACTTTAACTAAAAATGATGAAATTGAAAAATGGATTCCTAAGGGGACTAAATTTTGTGCTACTAACGTCTATGGATCCAAAGAAATTTGGATACCAAAAATTACTTGATTGTCTTTTGCTAGGTGTGATGGAGAGTGATCAACAAGTCAAACATTGAGGGGGAGCTCCATGCACACAAAGAAAAACACTTGAAGAAGGAAGGCTTCACATCATCCCTTATGTTTAAGTGTGGTAAAAATCTAGTTGTTTTATTTGTTTAATTTGATTTATTTTTTTAACTAGATTATGACATATGTTGGACTAACATTGTGACGATGCTTTGAGTAAGGGAGAGCCATTTTAAAACCAAAATTCTAAATTTTTGTCATGTTTTCAAACCCCCTAAGTTATTTTGAACTTAATATCTTTTGAATTCTTTTTGATATAACAAAAAGGGGAGAGTTTGGTTTGAAAAATTGCATTTTCAAATGAATAAGAGAAAGTTTTACTTCATTTTAAAATTTTCATCTCTTATTCACATTTTTAAACTTAAGAGGGAGAATCCCAAACAATTTTTCAAGTTGGTTTTATTATATCAAAAAGAGAGATTGTAGAACTAATGTTTTGATATAATAATTGAAAAATGTTTTGGACAAATTTAAAAAGAATTCAAAACCATTTCTAAGTCCAAACAACCTGAAACTATATTTGTGGGATATTTCAAAAGGTTTTCAAACGTTTTTAAAGCCAAATCCAACAAAACCACAAAGGCGTTTCGAAACGCACCTAGGTGTTTCGATACGGGTATTTACAGTGGCAAAATGTTTCGATACAACCTTAAGCTGTTTCGAAACAGGTTTCAATCTGGGTGAGTATTTTGCTTGGCGTTTCGATACAGTCACGACCGTTTCGATACGCCTATGTGGCATGACCTCAACAGTCATAAAGCCCCCAACAGCTATTTCTCAACTACCTTTTAAATGCAGAGCGTTTCGATACGGGAACAAGCGTTTCGATACACCGTTTCAATATGTCCAAGGGCGTTTCGATACGAGTGCTGCATCAGAATGCAACGACTCTTTTTATTTCAAGAGTGTTTCGAAACGGGGAGCTGCAGAACTACATTTATGGTGGGAAATGAAGTCTCTAACGGCTCCAATTCAACCCCTACGACTACAAACTCATTAAGAAGTATAAAATGGACCTTCAAGCATCTAGTAATGATTAATGCTTCAATTGTAATACAACATATGATCAAAATGTGTCTTAGTGCTTAATTGTCAATTCCTTGTATACACAAACACTAGTGAGCCAAAATTGTTAGATTTGCTCAAGTGTTTTAGGATTGGGTGGGAGCTTAATTGTGCAAACAAATACCTATTAGAGGGATTTGAGTTTGCTTATTTTTATCTCTTTGTAAATAGGGTTTGATCAAGGCTTTGGGTAGAAAGCTTGATCGGTTTGTAAGAGTTTTCTCCTAAGCCTAGAAAAGGGAACGAATCAATAGTGGATTGATTGGAAATCCTTAGTGGGAAGCTAAGGTAGTGGATGTAGACTTTGGTTAAAAGGTTGAACCATTATAAATCATCTTGTCTTTATCAATTTTAGCTTCCACACCTCTATCACCCAAAAGTGCACTTCTCCACCACTTGGCGAGCAAGAACAATTGAAGGAATCGAGCACCGAAAAACCCAACAGTATGGGGACGAAAAAAATCCTTGAAACATTTGATGGGGATTCTCCGAAATCGTAATCGCAAGTGTAAGGACGAAGTAGAGAATATAAAATCGTCCCCGGCCCAATCGATTCTCACCCCTAGATCTCTCCACATAAGAATTGTTACCTTGAAGTGTCGTAGATCACCGTGGATAAAAAATATAAAAAATTAACTTTATTAAAATATTAAAATTTTACAATTGTATAATAATATTTAATATTTTTATAATTTTAAAAATAATTTTATAATATTTAATATTTTTATAATTTTAAAAAACTATTTTGTAATATTTTATATTTTTATAATTTTAATATTTCTAATTTTAATAATATTTTTTATTATTTTAAGTAATTTTTAAAATTTTCAAATAATATTTTTTTGATCAAATTCAAATAATATATTTTTAGTGTTTTAAAATAAAACTTAAAAAATTCCTAAAAACATCACGTGACTGATCCTTGTTAACACGACAAAAAACCATTAAAGTGTTTGAAAAATATCAGAAAAGAATTAAAAAAATTATTTTAAAAATTACTCATCAACGAACCATCGGTATGCACTATGCATCTTGAGCCCATGCTCTTCTTACTTTTGTCGCTGAGGTCAACAAATCATGCTTCAAAATCAGGGCAATATAAAATTATTTTTTAGAGTAATATAAATTTAATTGATATTATTTCATTGATAAAATGAATTTACAAGTAATGTTTAAATTTTAAAAATAAATAATGAACAGTATTTATAAAATAATTTATAATATATGCAAATATAATTTATTAACGAGCATCTTAAAAAATAATTTATATAAGGTATTATATTTAGTTAACCGTTAATTATATATAAAACTATTATTAGAAATAATTTTTGAAAATTTTAAATACTTTTAAGTTGTAAAATCAACTCATGTTTAAAATACCCCTTTTTAGAAATCATTTAAACATATATAAAAAATTCAGGAAGCGTATTATAGACACTATAATAAAATAATACATGACATACATGCCTACTAACTGTACAATACCGTACTCCAAAAGCGACGCCGAGAGAACCCCGAACACTAATGTTGTCATTATCCCAAGATATATTCTTTTAACCTGCGATGGTAAAAACAACGTGAGCTTGGAAAAGCTCGGTAATACAAAACTACCAAAAAATGCTATAAGCTCATGCAGATATATGGTAGACATAACATTTTCATGATGTTCCAAGCAGTAACAGTCTTCATTTTCTTTTTGGCATTTCAGGGTAGCATTATACTTGAGAATAACGATATTTGTTCTTTATTCAAAGATCGAGAATTTGACGGGAATTATATAGGCTGATAACATACGGAGGTGGAATCAAAGAGTTTAGTGTCTAGCGTGTACCAACAGTGCAACGTTAATGCATGAAATGTAACAATGCAATAAACCTTTTTATTTCAAATACATTTGTTTCAAGTAGCAGCAAAGTTCATTTTAATTCTTTATTTACCCTCCAACCATACTCCAGTATATAGTTTCCCCAGTGCGGTATCATGTACAAGCATTAACCCGAGCCCATTGGGCGTGGGTACCATCCTAAGGGAATACCTTAGAATACGGGCCGCCCTAACCGAAGCATATGAATCGAATACGGGCGGACCTAGTTGAAACATAGGAACCGAAACGGGCGGACCTAGCCGAAGCATAGGAATCGAAAATGGGCGGACCTAGCCGAAACATAAGAACCGAAAACGGGCGGACTTACCAGTTAGATCAGGGCTGAGCCGTCAGTAACTTCATATCATATCCCAAGTACCCCAATGAATTAGATCATCAATAGTTCATTAATCAATAATAGTATTTTCAGTAATACATTATCCATATAGTGTGTTTGTCGTATCGGGTGCATGGACATATATCATAAATACAATACAGTCATGCTTAATTTATAAAACATGTCATGTTTCTGTGAATTCAAACATGTCAGTCATGTGCATGTGATCGATATTATAACATGTAAATCAGTATGCAAAAATAGTCGTGTAGCACACATGGAACACACTAGGTGGAACAATTTATTTCTTGGAGATACTTGGCATTTACGGAAGGGAACACATTAAACTTTTGACAATTTGAACGGATTTTAGAAACGAGGTCCCTATAAAAGGGGTTCGTACTAACGATTCAAACCAGATATTTAGGAGTTGATACATCAAGATCTTTGAGAGTTTAGATATATCATGAGTAATTTAGTCATTTAAGCCTATAAGGGCATTATGGTCATTTTATCATATATGGGCATTTTGGTAATTTATACCAACAAGGCATAAACAGTGGCTCGAGAATTCTATTTGCTCATCAGGTTTCCAACCAGGCATTCAAAGATTTCTATGTTAAGATTTTTCACGATATCGGATACATTCAAGGCTATTTTGATTACTTTGGCCATCGAGGGCATTTTGGTCATTTAACTATTAGGGGTGATTTTGTAATTTAGCCCAATAATGATAAAATGATGATTTACAATAATTAAGATTTCCATAAGTTTATCGAGCCTCCAAAACCATTCGAACTAACATAACCAACCTTACAGTACTAACCAACCCTTCTAATGTATCCGGCTGTATCGTATATCTGAACGGTTGCTTTCATATTTCACCACAGGACTTGCCACGGAGTAGTCAAACTTATATTCTGTGCGAAAAGACTTCCAACCTTATATTAATATCAGGAGTGATTGGCATACATGAGTCATGCTTCAACCCTTAGGGGCATTTCAATCATTTTCACCTTTATTGGCATTTCCAGAATTTTATCAGAGGCAATTTACTTATTCCAGTCAATGGGGTATTTCAGTCATTTTGAAGCTCGGGATATCCATCATTCCTATCAATTGAACCATATATAGTATTTCAATAATTTAAGTACCCGTAGGTGTTTCAGCCATTCAAGTAATTTCGGTACCTCCAACCACTTCATTTATTTCAGAACTCAAAGGTTTATCCATCATTCAAGTTAATTTGCAAACCTCGGTGCCCGAGGATACTTCAACCTTTTTGGTCAATATGATCCTTCCAATTAATTTAATCATAATAGTATTTCCAATACTTTTAGCCGTTTCCCGTAAATCTATATTCAGAGATTCATTACAAATTCAAAGAAACCTAACACCTTACAATCTCGAAGGTTCAAATATTGTTACCATAACTTTCCAAGTAGTTCAAGGTTTTCAAATGAATTGGGTTGTTTTACCATAACTAGTGTAGATTCCTCGATCGCTTCCAATTCCAAGGGTATTTTGGTCATTCTCATACCTTAAGGGCATTTTCGTAATTTCATATCCAAATATTTTTTGCATTTAATCATTTGACACTAATAATTAGATTTGGAGATTAGCTGCCTTATTAATTATTTATTAAACTACAAACCCTTACATTTATTAACTTTCTCGTTCGAGCATTTCAATCGTATCCAGGTCATCATACTTAATTTCATATCCAGCTTGACTTAAGCAAAGCTAACATCACTTATCATCATATTTATGCATGCATCAACCGAATACCGACATGTCCATAAAGCATACAAGAGGTAGTAATTTATTACCTTTAATCCTTGCTATATTGGTCAACGATGATACTCCATTCGATCACCCTCAAACCCGAATGCGATGTCCTCAACATCTCGAATACAAGGAACTGTGAATACCTTCAATCGCACAAATTCCAATTTTAGTCCTTATTCACATTGCTCATAATTTATTAATAAAATACATAAGCAAACTCGAGTTCAAGGTCCAATTCGGAGGCTTTCGGGTTAGAATTTCATGAAACAGGCTTTAAAATCGTACTCAGGACGTTGAAAAACATAAAATAAGATTTTTCGGGAAAAGTTAACTTTTGGGTCAAAGTCAACGCTGATGTCAGTGGTCAAAGTCAACATTAACGCCATGCTGACGTCACTAGTTGACCAGATTAACTCACTGGGTTGACTCAGGTGAGTTGACTCGGGCGAGTTGACTCACTGGGTTGACTCGAGTGAGTTGACTTGGACGAGTTGACTCACTAGGTTGACTCAGTCAATGGGTCAAACTTGGGTCTGGTTCGGGTCAACTCGTGTCGGTCATTGGGCTTGGTTTACCATTGAGCCAGGCCAATTTAGGATTTAGGTGGCCCGGTCAATGGTTAGGCGGGTTTAGGTGGCCCAGTCTATGGTTAGGCGGGTCAAGTCGGTCTGTTCAACGACCATCGTCCAAGGTGGCCGGAAATTGCCTTAGACAGCACGTGAAGCCCACGCGTGTCCCAAAAACGACCGTAATATCGCTGAAATAAGCAAAACTTGACGACAAACCCACGAATCATCAATATAAACCCAAATTTATATCGAAACCTTACCGAACTTACCCAAACTAAAACAGAACGACCAAGATACGTGTTACTCCGATAAGGCCATTAACGGTGTCAGACAGACGATCGACCGATAGGGTTTTACTTGCCTCGGCACAGAGATGATGATGGCAGCAACGACGCAGTGAACTGGCGGTTGAGGCAGCCCAGAACGATAAAAATCAGAGAGCGGGGCTTATGTATTTTGCGGATCTTTTAAATCATTGGCCGCATCGAACGGCAGCTCCGATGCACGAGTGGGAAGAGAGGTTTTGATCGGTCAAATGTGGCTTTTCGGTCGGTGGCAGATTGGAGCTAGAGCCAGAAGGGGTTGGTGAGAGAAGTTTCTAAGATTCTAAACATTTAGAATTCGAATAGCCCTTATCTCGAGTAGGTGAAGGGTTAGATGGGTTGTAAACCTTATTGAATAAGCTTCCCACTTTGACTCTAATATTATACAAAACAACCCTTGACAAAAATAAGTACTTGGCTCAGTGGTTAAACACAAGGTGCATGAGGCTGGGGTGAGGTCGTTGGTTTGAAACCCACTCTCCACAATTCTCTTCTCATTTCATTTTTTACCTATATTTATTATTATCATCAATGTTATTTGGGGGGTGCTTCAAATAGTCTTGCAGGCTCCTTCGCTGAGTAGATCTGAATGCAATGACAAACAACCCCAATAGGAGATCAAACTACTGAACGGCCATCGACAATCGCACATCAGAACTGAGTGTTGTGAGAAACTCTATACGAACGCTGTAATAACGGTCCCGCGTGGTTTATTACAAAAAAATATATTTCGGTTCTTAATAGAAGTCACCACCAATCTTTTAATTTAGGTAAGATTGTATCACCTTAAAACTTGGTCATTTTAATAAAACTTGTTTTTGTCATTTTTATTAAAACAACGAGTTTTGGTCTACAAAACAAGAAAAAATAGGATCGGGAGTCGGTTACGTGCGGGGAAGGGTGAGCACCCTCACAACGCCCAAAATTCGTATCTAGCTGATTACGTAGTGTTTTAACGAAGAAAATTATGAATTCAGATTTAATTTGAAAATTGTGATCCCTGATGCATGAATTTTATTGTAAAAGTATTTAAAAGAATACTCCGTTATACGAGACTTAACGAGAAACTTACATCCCTTTAAGTTCGAGATATAATTTCGCGAGACCCCAGACAAAAGAATACTATAATTTAAGATTTCAAACAGAGTTTTTATATTAGAGATTAACGAGAAAGTGACACCCCTTTAAGTTCGAGGTGCAATTTTCTCGAGAATCCTTAATAAAGGAAAGTATTAATTTTTTTAAAGATATTTTTATTCAGAATTGCCAAAAAAACAACCATGTCTTATCGCAACCTTTTTTTCAGGCCTGACATTTTAAAAACCAAAAAATAAACTCGCCGTCAATCTTTTTAAATGGTGTGATTGGATCACTTAAAAATGAGTTATTTTAATAAAATTATTTTATTTTATTAAATCAATAACTTTGGTCTGCAAAAATACAGAAAAACGAGTTTGGGAGTCGGTTACGCGTGGGAAAGTGTTAGCACCCCACAACGCCAAAAAATTGTACCTTTCGGATTACAAAACGTTTTAGTGTTGGACAACACTTTAATTAAAATCCACTTTTTAAACATGACATCAAGAAATAGATTCATTTAAAATTGGGTCAAGATAATCTTTTATTATTCTATGTTAATAAAAATTAACCTAAAAAAAATAGTCTAAAATGAATTTTACTTAAAGGGGTTCAAGTATAATTAAGTGTCAATTATAAGAGGAAACTAAGCTTAGAGTGAAAAGGCAACTAACTAAACTAGGAAACTATTATAAAGGATTTCTAAAACTAAATTAAAGCCTAAATTAAAAAGATTCTAATCCTAAAGATTTAATTAAAAGATGCTAATATTTAAGGGGTTTCAAAGAAATTAAATTAACAAAATAAAAAAACATAAATTTAAATTACGTGAAATTTATTATATACAAGAAGGATTAAGTAAAAAAAAGTAAAATGATAAAAAAAAGAAAAAAGCTATTTGCTAGAATAAGTAAATAAATAAAAAGAATGGTAAAACTCTAAAAAACTCGATCAAAATTGTTTGGCGGCAGTATTGAAAAGAATTGTAAATAGAAACCAAATTAAATAAAAAAAATATCGAATTAAATATCTTCAAAAACTGGGTAGTTAGCGTAGCAAAAAAAATTGGGTGGAGGGATTTGATGAATGTAATTAATCCAATTTGTTTTAAAACACATGGCATACAACCCAATTTTATAAACACAAATGTTTTAAAAAAAATTACTATTTGTCCTTCTTTAAGATTTTATAATTCATGTTTTCACATTTCCTTCGCTCTCACATTTTCTCTGGAGCAATTATTTTTTCTTAAAAATTTATAAGTAGGTTTTGAGTTTTTTAAGCTAATGGTGACGGCTTTGGCCGTCTACCGGCGGTGATTTATTTTTATTGTTTATTTTGTTCTCTTTTGTTTCTTTGTTTTGTTCCTTTCTTTGTTTTTTTTTACCTTTGTCGGTTGTTTGGCTTGCTCTTCGTCTGCCGCTTGGCACGTTTTTTGTCTGCCTCTATGGCATGTTGATATTGAAGACGTCTTCAACCTGGTGAATGCTACAGTTGAATCTTACCGCACGATCTTGCATGGATTGGTTGTTTATGGAGTTAACCAAGACATTTTTTCCTCTTTTTGTTGATTGGAGTAATTCAACGATCTGCGCTCTACCGGTGAGCACTCCAAAATTTTGGTATGACGATAGATTTAAAGAACACTAATGAAGATCTTATGAGAAGATTTAATTTTGTTGTTCATGTTTGTATACCTTTGTTTTTCTACGTTTATCTTTTAAGGGTATGCTTATCTTGTACTTCTTCTCATTATCTTAATGAAATTTAGTGTTTATTCAAAAAAAAAATTTAGGTTAAAACGCCAAGTGTTCTTCAAATGATATAAAAATCCAGCGGCGATAGGATACGCACTCATCGTCGAGGATGCGGCCTCGAAACGCCAATCGCAGTAACAGACGGTAATGGCTCGAAAAACAATATTATCTTCTCCTTTTAAAATTATTCAAAATAAAAGAGTGAAAATAAATAACTAAAGAAAAAGAGAAAAAAGTACCAAAAAGTTACTTGCTTGCTTGTATAAATGCTCTTCAAAATTCAAGAAAATTCGCGGTGAAAATTACAAATGGTTTACACGAGTATATATAGGTATTTTTCATACCAAAATTACAAGGAATAAATTCCCTAAATCCCGATGATTTGCTTGAATCGGGTTCTAATTTTGATTTAATTTCCCCTTCTATTTTTAGTCCAATTTGACAGATTTCTTCCCCATTTCCCCTAATCTTTGATTGATTCTGACTAACTTTCCTTCATTCTTTCCTTTTTTTTCTTGCATTTTTGAGCCAAAAAATTAGTGACAACAACTGTCTCTCTTTGCTCATTTCGGTGAGAAACGAGAATAGAGCAAAGAACAAAAGGCACTAATTTTAGCCAATCACACTGCAAGAAGGTTACATTCTCCTCGTGCTTGAACGGATAGACGGTTGTTGAAAAATAAAGGTTACATTCTCCTCGTGCTTGAACGGATAGGCGGTTGCTGAAAAATAAAGGTTTCATTCTCCTTGCGCTTGAACAGATAGGCGTTGTGCTAAAAAATAAATGTTCCATTCTCCTCATGCTTGAACAGATAGGCAGACTGCTAAAAAAAAACAAGATTCCATTCTCTTTATGCCTGAACGAATAAGCGAGTTCCATTCTTCTTGTGCTCGAAAGGATATACGGGTTCCATTCTTCTTATGCCCAAACAGATAGGCAAGTTCCATTCTCCTTATGCCCGAACGGATAGGCGAGTTCCATCCTCCTTATGCTCGAACATATAAGCAGATTTCATTCTTCTTATGCCCAAACAGATAAGAGGGTTCCATTCTTCTTATGCCCAAATGGATAGGCGAGTTCCATTCTCCTTATGCCTGAATATATAGGTGGGTTCCATTCTCCTTATGCTTGAACGGATAGGCTTGTTCCATTCTTCTTATGCCTGAACGAATAAGTGAGTTCCATTCTTCTTGTGCTCGAAAGGATAGGCGAGTTCCATTCTTCTTATGCCCAAACAGATAGACAAGTTCCATTCTCCTTATGCCCGAACGGATAGGCGAGTTCCATCCTCCTTATGCTCGAACATATAAGCAGATTTCATTCTTCTTATGCCCAAACAGATAAGAGGGTTCCATTCTTCTTACGCCTAAATGGATATGCGAGTTCCATTCTCCTTATGCCTGAACATATAGGTGGGTTTCATTCTCCTTATGCCTGAACGGATAGGCGTGTTCCATTCTTCTTATGCCTGAACGAATAGGCAGGTTCCATCCTCTTCTGCTAGATGTGGTATGGTGATGTAACCAACTAATGACATCATCTAAAAATAGTGACAGGAACAGATTCAACTAATCACTTTAAAAAGTGGGGTATAGGGATGTAACCAACTAATGCCTTCTGCTTGATGCGGCATGAGGACATAACCAACTAATGCTATCATCTGAAGATAGTGACAGGAACGAAGTCAACTGATCACTTTAAAAAGCGAGGCATGAGGATGTAACCAACTAATGCCATCTTTGCAGGTAAGCCAAAATCATTTTATCATCATATTCTTCAACACTTTTTTAGCCTTTATCTGGTTGACAGAACATAATCTCTAGCATTCTCTCTAAAGCTTGAATGAAAACTTTAACATCGCTTGACACTTGCTCCGATGTCTTTGAATGATATTGGCGCTTTAATCTCTTCCTCTCATGCTTATCAAAGTCAGGGATCTTGAACCCTTGGTTGACATAACTTGCCTTAATTTGATGGCATGATTTACTTACTGGGCGTAACTCTATCCCATTTTTTCATGTTTTTAGGGATTTTTCAATTTGGTACATCTCATGAACGGGTCTTGCTTGACACACGGTCGATTTTAAACTCTTCAATTGATGTATATTTACCTTCTTAATGCAAGGTGATGCCCTCATTCAATCTGAGGTTCAATTGTCATCATCTTTATTAGGTAGCCACTTCATTATTTCCTAATGCGATGGCGAACATTTGCTCATGGTTCCCTATATTTGGGACCAATACAAAGAAATATTTCATTTTTTCATGAATCTATGTCAACCTACTTGTAAGATGCAAGAAAAGGCTAAAAATGAGAAGTTAAAGGAAACAATCATGGCAAACATGTAAAAGAGAGAAGTCAGATTCCTCAAAATTCATAGTATGAATGATTCATGAATCTATCAACTGGATAATGTTCTGCTTTAGGTGCCTCTTTTTAACTCACCAACTCTCTAAATTTCAATTTCCCACTTTTCTAATCTCAATCATACATTAGAAGTTTGGAGGTCCTTGAAGAAAGGTTAACTCAATTAAGCGGAATGTGTTATGAAAATAAACTAATTTTTTCAGATATAAATGTGTGATCCAAATGGTCTTTATAGGCTTGTAGTGTAGGCTAGGCTCATGTCACCAAGAAAATGATATATAGGCCCAAATACATGTTTAAGGGTGATTAAACCAATAATCAATCTTTCTTGATGAAATCTCCAGTTTGGGTTTTCACCCTAGATTTCATTTTCTTTTCTGGTACATGCCTCGTTTGAAGGATTTCGCGTATGTTTTCCTATTTTTTCAAATTTCCTTTCTTATTTCAGCTTTTATTTCATTTCTTTCCTTTTTTTTTATTTTTTCGTCTTTTTTTTCTGTATTTTTCATCTTAAATTTAGAACATTCAACTTGATCTGACATGGTAACTTTGTTGTTAAAGAGGTGACATGGCTATTAAAAGTTTTTGTATAATAGCATGTTTAGTCCTCTATAGTTACACATTCAATCAATTTTGTCATATTCGAAGAAATCTAATAAATTTAACCCTCAATTTTTATACATTGTTATAATTTAGTCCTAATTCTAAAAAATTAACCCTTGATATTTTGAAACTACTTTAGTTTAACCCTAAATTTTTATACATTGTTATAATTTAGTCACGATATTCAAAATTTTGTGTTTTTTTCCCTAACTTTACTCACAAACCCATATAATATTCAACGACCGATGTTTCAAGTCATTCCATTTAAGTAATATAAATAAACAAACACATGCATAAATTACTCAAAAAATTCCGTTGAAACTTCATTTTAGAATTTTGATTTTGAAATATAGAGTTAGGGTTATAGTTGAAACTAGTTAAATCCAAACCGTAAGAAGTTTAAGTTCGAGTTTACGAGAAATTTAGAGCTCCAACTTTTATATAAATTGAATCGAGTTTTATTTTCAAAGTTTGATTAAATTTATTATTTACTAAGATATGATCATAGGTGAAATGACACATTGTTTTGTTAAAGTTGAGATTAGTAGGGCCTTGTATCCTGTTATGTAGGGGTATGTTTTCGTTTTTGCAAGGCGGAATGTAGGTACGCGAGATAATTGAAAGATGAAGAGATAAAGAGGGACTAAATTGAAGTAATTTCAAAATATCAAGGGTTAGTTTTTTAGAATTGGGACTAAATTATAACAATGTGTAAAAATTGAGGGTTAAATTTATTAGATTTCTTCTAATTATGACTAAATTCATTGAATGTGTAACTATTAAGGACTAAACATGCTATTATACAAAAACTTTTAATAGTGTAGAACTAATGTTTTGATATAATAATTGAAAATTGTTTTGGACTAATTTGAAAAGAATTTAAAACATGTCTTTAAGTCCAAACAACTTGAAAATAAGTTTGAGGCTTTTTAAAAAGTTTTTTTTGGCAAAGTTTTTAATGATTTAAAATAGCCAAACTTGACTTTTCAGCAATCCCGTACCGATACGGTATACCCCGTATCGATATGCTTTTGCCCAAGTTTTGATTCTGCCAAAACTCGTATCGATACGGATAGAAATCGTTTTGATACGTCCCTTAAGCATGCCGATCCCTGTTTTAACCACCCCCAACGGCTATTTCCCAACGGTCTTTTAAATGACATACCGTACCGATACGCCCTCAAGCGTATCGATACGCTTAGGCTGACAAAGAGCCCAACGACTAGTTCTGGAGAAAGGGCGTACCGATACGCCTCCACATGTACCAATACGGTAGGCTGCAGAACTACATTTATGGTGGGAAATAAAGTCTCCAACGACTCCAATTCAACCCCAACGGCTAGTAACAGCTACAAACTCATTAAGGAGAAAGGGACCTCCAAGCATCAAAAGAAGGTTAATGCTTCATTTGTCAAACATCATATGATCACAAATATGTTTTAGTGCCTAAGTGTCAATTTATCGTATAACCAAATACTAGTGAGCCAAAATTTTTATATTTGCTCAAGTGTTTTAGGATTGAGTGAGAGCTTAATTGTGCAAACCAATACCTATTAGAGGGATTTGAATTTGTTTATTTTTATCTCTTTGTAAAGAGAATTTGATCAAGGCTTTGGGTAGAAAACTTGACCGGTTTGTAAGGGTTTCCTCCTAAGCCTAGAAAAGGGGACGAATCAATAGTGGATTGATTGGAAATTCTTAGTGGGAAGCTAAGGTAGTGGATGTAGACACACATTTGTTAATATGCTGGTGTGATGAAAGGGTAACATATGTTCAACTTTCTTAGTATTTTTTTAAAAAGACACACACAACATGACAACACTGATGCTCGAACTCAGTTTACCAAGATGATGAACAACATCCTTTGACACCAGTAGACAATGGGTTGAGCTACTAGTACCCGCTTTTAACATTTCTTCGGATGGGTTACTGGGAGACACGTGTACCGCTTAAAAGGAAGTTGTCGGACTCAAAAGTCAAAAATTCTCACACCACGTTCTTCCGTTCCTTGCAACGGCGTCGTGAAACCAACGTCTATAAATTCCCCTCTCAAGTTCTTTCCCACTCGTTCATTCTAATCCCCAAATCTTCACGCCGAGGAGAAGGATGAAGAGCCTTTGTTTCAGCTCCAGAACGCCGTCTTCTTCCATCTCCCGCCAATCCATGTCTCCTTCGCTATCCAGTACTCCTCGCCGTAGATCCATGGTCGAGACCACCATCGACGCTGCTGCCACAATCATCATGAAATGGGATGCCGAGGCGTCGGATTACGCCGGAGTTACTTCTCTTTTCTACGAAAGCAAATCAGAAGCCATGCAGTTCATCAAATCCGTCAACGAGCTACAAGAGATCTTGCATTTGCTGGTTTCTCATCAAGATCCCGATCCTGAAAAGCTCACTCAAGCTCAACAGTTGATGCAAATCGCAATGAAACGGCTTCAAAAAGAGTTTTACCAGATTTTGTCGATGAACCGGGCCGATTTGGATCCGGAATCTGTTTCTACCCGATCATCACGGACTTCCACGTCGGATTATGATGACGACAGTTCACCGGACGATGAGATTCGCACCGTGGGGGATTCCATCTCTGAAGTTGAAGATGTTTCTTCCAGGGCTATGTCCGATCTGAAATTGATAGCAGATTGCATGATCGCTTCCGGTTACGCTAAAGAATGCATAAAAATTTACAAAACTATTCGAAAATCGATCATCGATGAAGGTGTTTATAAGTTGGGAATCCAGAAACTAAGCTCGTCTCAGGTTAATAAAATGGAGTGGGATGTACTGGATTTGAAAATCAAGAACTGGTTACGAGCCGAGAAGATTGCAATGAGGACGCTTTTCAGCGGAGAGAGAATCCTCTGCGATCACGTCTTTGCTTCGTCGGATTCCATCAGGGAATCTTGTTTTGCAGACATTTCAAAAGAAGGAGCCATGCTTCTGTTTGTTTTCCCGGAAATCGTCGCCAAGACCAGAAAATCGCGGATGGAGAAAATGTTCTCTGTTCTCGATATGTACACGGTTATTTCAGAGGACTGGCAAGAGATTGAAACGATCTTTGCTTTTGAATCAGCTTCAGCCGTCCGATTACAAGCTCTGAACTCGTTGGTTCGACTCAGTGAGTCGGTGCTTTCGTTGTTGACTGATTTCGAGTCCACAATTCAAAAGTACTCGTCCAAAGCGATGATTCCAGGCGGCGGTCTGCATCCTTTAACGATGTACTCGATGAATTACCTCACTCTCCTAGCCGATTACGGTAACATCCTCACTGACGTTATCTCGGACTGGCCGCCGCCAGCAAGAGCAGCGTTACCAGAAGATTTCTTCGGCAGTCCGGATTCCGACGAGTCTCCGGTTGCGATCTCCGTCCGCATTGCGTGGCTAATCCTCCTTCTACTCTGCAAACTCGATAGCAAGTCAAAGCACTACAAAGACGTCTCGCTATCCTACCTATTTCTGGCCAACAATCTCCAGCACATAATCTCAAGAGTCCGTACATCGAATCTCCTGCATTTACTCGGCGAAGAATGGTTAGATAAACATGAAGCTAAGGTGAGGCAGTTCGCGGCGAACTACGAGCGGTTAGCTTGGGGCAAAGTGTTCGATTCATTGCCGGAGAATCCAATGACTCCGATGACCGATGGAGAAGCTAAAGAATGTTTCAAGAAATTCAATTCAAGCTTTGAAGATGCCTACTTTAAGCAGAGTTCTTCTGTCGTGCCCGATCCGAAACTGCGAGACAAAATCAAAGTTTCCATCAGGACGAAACTCGTCGGAGTTTACAGGGAGTTCCATGATACTCATAAATCAACGGTTGAAGATGGAAGTAGAACGAGATCATTTGTCAGATTTTCGCCTGAAGATGTAGGGGATTACTTGTCAAATTTATTCTTTGTGACGATTAATTCTGAAAGTTCATCTCCATCTTCCTCAGCATCGTCTCGTCATGGGCGGCATATGCGGTCACCGTTAAGAGCGTAGCGTTTTTCACCTGTGGATTTTAGAAAGAAAACAGTATGACGATTTTATGTGATCGTCAAATAATCGTCGACCCTTCCGAAGTCATTATATAACGACTTTATAAAGCTTTTTATGTACAATTTTTTGTAAATAGTTTTGTATAAACCTAATTCGTTATGATAAATTTATAGGTAAACAAAACATTTGTGTCTAGAATAAGAAACCATTGCGTCAAATAGGGTTGTAAATGAGATGAGACAGATCGCGAGCTACTCGAACTCGATTCGGTCAAAGCTCGGTCAACACTCAATTCGATTGGACTTGACTCGAGCTCGAACTCAGCTCGAGTTCTTAACGAGCCGAGTCGAACTACTCGATACCTGACTCGAAAAGCTTGCGAGCTAATCGAAAATATAATATACTAAATTTTTTAAATTTAAAATCTAAATTCCTAAACCTAAAACCCTAAAACATAAATCCTAAACCCTAAAATTTAAATCATAAATTCTAAACCCAACAACCTAAACCTCTAAACCATAAACTAACAACCTAAACTTGCAACCTAAACTTGTGTATTAAAGTTTTTTTTCCCTAATAGAGCTTTAAATGGACGAGACATATCGCGAGCTACTCGAGTCTGACTCGGTTAAAGCTCAGTCAATACTCGACTCGATTGAACTCGACTCAAGCTCGAACTCGACTCGAGTTCTTAACGAGCCGAGCTTAGATTATTCAGGCTCGTTTAAAATTACTCAAGCTCGAACTCGACTTGAAATCTTAACTAGCTGAGTCGAGCTTAGCACTACTCGAACTCGACTAGACTCGTTTACACCCCTAGCATCAATACTTAACATATATTTCGAGAAGAAGCAAGCATTTGACAATTAATATTTTTAATCATTTATGTTCATTCTATTATGGTTATATTACCTAAATTATCATTGAACTTTACTCTAAAACCTATTTTGTTCACTGAAGTTTCAAAACGTTTACTTTAATCACTGATGTTTAGACATTGAACGCTTTTGGTCACTCCTACATTAACCTTTTGACAACGGTCATTTATCGGTGAACGAAAAAACTTCTCTAAGATCCAAACGATAAAACACTTCATCGGCGGGAAAAAAACAACATATAGAGAAATAAACTCCATCTCATGGTAGAGGAGAGAGATCAACTAGAGAGAAACTAGAAGGTTTTTGGCCGATTCGTGAGCTTCAGAGCACTTTTTGACAAAACGGAGGTCAAATTTAGACTCAGGCGGTCGAGACGAAGTGACTGGTGAAATTTGGGACCAAACGACCATCATCAACGATCGTTTGATGTTTAAGAGTGACAAAAAACGTTCAATGTCTAAACTTTAGTGATAAAACCGTTTCATGTCTAAATTTTAGTGAGTAAATTGAATGTTTTGAAATTTCAGTTACCAAAATAAGTTTAAGAGTAAAGCTCAGTGATGATTTAGGTAATTAACCTTCTATTATTTATGTTTAAAATTTATTAAAAAAACAGTTACGAAGATTTTAACCTGTTAAATGATTTTAGTGGAAAAAATATTATTGTCTTATATAATTCAAGTTCGAACAGTTAATCTGCTTAGTATTATAATTAAATAATGGATACTCTCCATTTTTTCTATCTTCTTTTGCTCACATTTTTTCTTTTTTGTTCTACCCTGAAGTTTAAATTCATTGTTTTCCCATTTTAGCATAAAAAGCCTTCAGGCTCCATCAAACCACCAATACGAATCCAGGAGAAGATTTCATAGTGTTGTCTTTTGTATTTCTTGATGGGGTCTGGTATATAAGAAGAAGGTGCCTTCTCTCTCTTTGTTTTTGACGATCCTTTCGGTTTTGGAAAATAATGAAATGTTAATAGATATTCATCATTCGCGGGCAGTTTATGAGATTTTATAGTTTTAAGACGAACAAAAAAATTGAGCTCCTAATCAAGGATTTATATTACAATCGCAGTTGTATTTTTGGTCATGTTGCGTTTATTGTGATTGTAAGCATAACATATGATATTGAAGTTATTGCAAGTATCGCGCTGTGAATTTTTTTTAATAACATATCTTATTGTGTACATAACGGTTGCGGATATTGCGGTTTTGGACGATATCGCTATCACAATACAACGGCCGCTATAGCAGTTTCAAACCATTATTTAAATCCATGTCCCTAATAACAAATATTGAAAAATAAATAAATTTTAAGAGTTCATAATAACAAGCATTGGGGATAAATTGAGCCCTTAATAATAAATATTGAAAAAAATTAAATTTTAAGGGTATGTCTTGAAAAACCTCTAATAACAAGTATTGAAAAAACTGGACACTTAATAACAAGTATTAGAAAAAAATTATTTTAAGAGTATACTCATAATAGTAACAGAAATGCCGACGGCATTGTCCTAGAGTTGATTAAACTTAACCAGCAAGGTATTCATAATTCCACCAATTCAGTCACAGTGGTAGCCCTGCTTTTCACGCTGTTGCATTCACAACTACTTTCACATTTCTCGTAGGTGACTATGACAGTGGGACGACCATTGTCTCATGAGGAGCGTCATTTAAGATCTGTTGCCTGTTTAATGTGATCATGCTCTTCACTCGCCGTTCTACTTGTATAAATTTCGTGTTCAGATTCATATGATGTCGGGTACAGATAGGATTCGATTATCACATTATCAAGTTCAAATTCAATTTGAGTTCATATTATTCTCAGGTCGAATTCGGATCCAAATTATTGGGTCTAACTCAAATTCGAGTCAACATCATATCAGACTCGATCAAATTCAAATCATCATCATCTCAATTCAGACTCGAGATGAGTATAATTAAATTTCTAGATCGGATTAATTTTTTAGAACCTTACTGACAACCCAAACAACCTTTTGAGTGACAATGAAGAGATTGTCTCACCGCACAACATTTTTTTCTCTTTCACCGTACCCTTGAGGTGACAAATGGGTCGTTCGATTCGGATTCGGTTCAAGTCATTTCGGGTCTAACTAAATTCAGTTTAAGTTCAGTTTGTTTAGGGTCTGGTACGATTTTAGTTCGAGTCCTTGGTGATTTCGGTTCAAGTATCGGGTCGGTTCGGTTGATTTTTGGTTGACTTTCGGTTCGGTTACTATTAGGTCGGTCAATTTCGGGCCGGGTTAATAGAAGATCGATCGGTTTCAGTTGGGTTTTCATGTCGAGTTAGGTTTTTACACCCTATATATGATTTTATATAGCTTGCATATTTGGCTTCTTGGTGAGTTGTGTGACAGTTCGCATACTATCTTTCTTTATTTGTTTTAATATCTTTTTTCATTTGTTTTGGGTTGCCTTTAGTTCGAGTTGCTTTCGGTTCAGGTCTATTCAGTTCGGTTGAAAATTGGTTAGTGGCTATTTTCGGTTTGATTTTGATTCGGTTCAGTTTATTTCAAGTTTAGGATCAAATTCGGGTCATGATGTTTGAGTCTATTTCAGGTCTAGTCTCGATTCGAATCTCAGGTCAAATTTTTCAGGTCTCTATTCAATTTTGATTTCGGGTCTGGTTTACTTGAGCTCCACTTGGTAGATTATTTTTTTCCCTTTTTAACCCTTGTACTCTTTCAATTAAAAACCCAACTTGTGTCCTTTTATTCCGGCCGACAAAATTACACATCTCGCGCGTTTAGCGTATATTTTAAATTAGAAAAAACTACATATTTAGTACTTTAACTATGCTCATATTATTATTATGGTACTCTAATTATTATTTTTGGCAAAATAGTATCTAACGTTACGTTTTTATTCTGTTTTGGTACCCCGGCAGTTAAAAATTAACGAAAATGATGACATGGCTTTGTATAATCACAGTTTTAGTCCAAAATACTTATAATATTATCAATTTAGTCCAAAACACTTATATATATTCTCACCGAGAGAGATTTACAAAGCTTCGATCTCATTTTGTCCCACCCCTTTGTGTTCTCATCGGTCTCCTGATCGTGAAGTTTGAGTACTCCAATGGACCCTACATTAGTCTTGTGACACTCAATTTTGTCTGGGTTAAATTAAATGCTCGAAATAAGATCAATCCTCATTACCCCTTTCAATACCTAAAACCTTATACCTAAGCCCAAAACTACACGACCCATGACATTTGGTTCTTACATGAGGACAAAAATACCAAAATAAAAATATCTTGAACTCCTTGCTCACTAAGGCTTGGTTCTTATTGGATAAACCAATGCCTCACTCCCATTGGTTGAAAAATACTTGGTGCCCAAGGATATTGTTTTGATTGGTTTCATTTTTATGGGATAAGAAAATAATAATAAATACTTCACTTATCATTCGGATCCCTTCCCCATTTTTTCTCCCTCATCATGCTTCAACCCTAAGCACACACCTCACCTTACTCACTTACTGTCCATCGCCATTGAGCCCTTAACCGTGCCCCATTCAAGTAACCACCACTAGACCGCTCTCTGCCACCACCACCCTTATCACTTTCCACCCAAAACTGAGAGCCAACAAATCCCTAAATCAAAAACTCCATTACCACCGACACCCCCATTCAAACTTGTAACACCCATTCCCGGCCTGATAGAGAATCAGGCCGAAGATGCTACCGATAACTAATATCGGTAACTGTACGGTGAAATCTAATGCGATGTGTGAGATGATTTAATCAGTGAACTTCAATGTTACAAAATTCCATCAAACTTATCCTTAAGGAATTCAATTAATTAGTCAGTTTTTCAACAAGGGCTAAAATGCAATATATTCAGTGTTCAGGGACTAAATTGTAAAATTTAGAAATTTGGGGTCCTTACTAGTAGTTAACAGTGCCAATAATAAATTAAAGTCATATTATACAAATACATCAAATTCCACTGAGTTTTGAGGTGAAAAACATGTTCAATTAACCCAATCAATTTTAAGGACTAGATTATTAAGTTTCTAAACTGGTTCACCTTCCTCGGTATCGGTACTTGAGAGGCCATACCGGTACGCCTAGCCGTTATTTCCGTTAAGATTAATGTGGGTATCGGTACATGATCGTTTGTGTCGCTATACAATACACCCCTCAAATTCTAGTGGCAAAATTTAGTATCGGTACAAACTAAGTCGTACCGATACTAGGCTGAGATTGAAAATGGGGATCGGTACGAGGCCAACATGTACCGATACCTCGACCATTTACCCTAATTTCAGAAACAAAATTTCGTACCGGTACACCAAGTACTGTATCAGTACCCTTTTATTTACTTGGCCTAAATATGCACACCTGTATTGATACACACATGTTGTATCAGTACACCTTGTTCTGTAATGTTCTATTTTATCTGATTTTAATGCTTTTAATCTTATATATACTTTTCAATTCAATAACAAACTTGTAGGCTATATTTCTAGTTTCTTTACCTTACTAGATATCAAGTATTGACTCATTTAGACAAGCAATACATCAATTATCCCACTATGTATCATTTAGGCCAAAACGCTTATTCTTATATTCAAACGACCATATAACACATATCAACCTACCAATAGCACGTTCGTAGCACAATGTTATTCTTTTAATCAATGAGCCAATGTAATTGTCAAATCTCTATATTTCATTCGTGACATGTCATATATCTACCTCAATGTTTATAAAATACTTATATATCAATGTATTAACATAATCATACACATATTCATGCCATATGCCACCATTCTAGATGTTATAAAGAAACGAGAACATTACTTGGAAGCCTTGGAGTGTGACTTACAACCTCGAACCACGACCAATCCTTAAAAGCCATTAGATCTTGAAAATGAATGTTGATAAAATGTATTAGGCTTACTTAACCCAAGTGAGGTAATAACCTAATATATCGATAATTATGATTTGCATGAAATCAACAAAACATATGGTGTCATCGATGCAACCATGTCATGTCTTATACATATCACATATATACAATGCATAAACATAAGATCATTTCCATGATTTATTCTTATTAGTCTTAATTACCATCCTTAACTAAATTTGGTAAAGTCTTTAATACTTTGTTTTCCCTTAGAGCATATTATACATAAGTATCGGTGGCCAATAATTCACATAGCCCAAAGCACAAAGTAATGGCTAGTGTCAATATAATAACAATGAGTCAATGCTTCTTCCTCCATCAACAATCATCTCCCCTTAACCTCTGCATCGCCAATATAAAATATATATATATATATATATATATATATATATATATATATATATATATATATATATATATATATATATATATATATATCGGCGCAATAAATGTACCATGCCCACGTGTCCAAAGTTTTCTTGTTATTTAATGTCTCATGTCAATAAGCAGGTCTTAGCTCCTAGAATCCTTGTCAATAATCATAATGAGCATAAAGCTCTAAAGAAATGTATTTTGGTGACAATTTGATAATGAGTTCGATGTATTCACTAGTCTCAGTATATTTAATAATTTTAATGTGAAATTAATAATTTCTATGCAATGTCAATGTAAGATCAACATCATTCCTCTTGCTATAGTCAATGTTTAATAGAAGCAAATCGAAGAGGCTTACCAATGTCTTCATTGCCATGGATATTGCCATCCACTAACTTGAAGAGAACCAACTCATATGTTTAATACAATAAATACATAGAAAACAATGGTCGGAATTACACAATGTCATTCAAGGTAATAAACTACACTCACCTTCCAAACCGACAAGACATATATGGTTAAACTAACATAACCATGGGACTGTTAACATCTTACCTTATAAACTTTGTGTAATTAATTCTATATTATTCATCCTCAACAACTGGTTAATATTAAGTACTCGAGATCAAAACTCGTGTAGTGAGGCTCCTACTGTTTTCAAAATATTTGAAGTATCAGTTCCACCACTTTTGGCATCATCACTCAAAGGAGTACCGTGTTTCTAGTTCTTGGATGCAAAGTGACAAATCAGTAGACGGAAACCTAAGCAAGGTGATTCATCAAATAAAAGGGTAAATTACCTCTTAGTCATTAAAGTTTTCCCATTTGGAATCTTGTTCAATTTGATCATTAATCATACTTCTCGTTTTGTATGTCAATTTTACATCTTTATACTTTAGTCACCACATGAGTTATTTTCTTAGTTAGTCCTTTAAATACTTTTCCTTTCCATGAAGAAACCTTGCGGTTTAATTAACCACAAGTTCTTAACCTCTTTATTAACTCAATATTAATCTTTTCTCTTACCTGCACTTAGTCACTCATCTTTACAATCTAGTCCTTTACTCGCACTTCACACATTAAAACAATGACTTATTATTCATTCACATTTAATCCAATAATCTATATTTTTTGAATTTTTTTTGTTGGAGTATGCTCAAAGACCAATCATGAGATGATTGTAAAAGACATACTTATTTTATCTTGTTTATTAATAAAATTATTATTATTATTTCAGTCTTATTCTGTGCATCTATAAATAAACCGAATTATAATAAAGTCCTTAGAATAATATAGTTATTCTTGAATGTCCTTAGTCGAGAATTATTGTGGGCGTGGACAACAATAATATATTAAGGCTAATATGTAGTTGATTGATAACAAAGTGTTGTTATTGACATAGAGATGTCAAAATCAATACATAAGTATGTGTTAGAGAATGACATACTGGACTGACCCGCTATGAGCATGTTTCTTGGATTATTATGTGACAGTCACAACATTGCTCATGGTGATAACTAAGTGTATAATCCTCAGACTTGAGGTCATCATTATTTCAATACCGAGAGTGACATATTTTGATGCAGTCAAACGTGTGTTGTAACATACTATACTATAAAGACTAATATTGGATATGTCACACTCTATATAGCGAAATATGGTTGATCAAGATAGAATTTGTCCCTCCTACATAATAGAAGTAATATCGTATACCACTTGATTTAGTGAGACTAGAAAATGCATG